>CM037781.1:7386455-7436455 GCA_021229015.1 Solen grandis
TGAACTTGTATGTAATAATATGAAATATAATGAACTAGAGCTATCACTGAAGGTGTTTAATATCCCCGCAAAACGCAGCTTTGATACAAGAGAAGCCAGACTCCAGGTGGAGCATAGATAAGAACCTGTATACATAGAGTATTGGTTATGATAGTAAGTAATAAGTAGGTAAAGTTTTTATTTAAAGTGGATAGAGAGTCAATTATGGTTGTTTGGCACAGTAGTTTAAAAGTGCAGAGTTACAGTTCTTGGACACTGCACTTCTCCTAGTCATCATCTGTTTACATTTTAAGTTTTAAATAAATACCGTGTAAAATATTCGAGTTTGGGACAAGAGGGAAAAAAGCAATTTAACAAAGGAAGATAATTAAAAAATGGGACCAGGTAGAGTTACATTTTTTGGACACTGCACTTTTCCTGATCGCCATCTGTTTACATTTTAAGTTTCAAGTCAATACCTTGTCTAATTTTCAAGTTATGTTCTGGAAAAGAAAAAACAGAATTAAACAAAGGGAGATAATTCAAAAATGGGACCAGGGAAATAACCCTGCAATCTTTGAGACAGCTCAAGAGAAATTTATAACATGCACCTCTCCACCTGATTATCAATGAACGCAAAAATTTGAACTGAATCAGTTAAGAAATGCAGAAGTTCCCTTCACATGATATTTAGAGTCAAATCAGGGGCAATCAATAACCCTGTAATCATCGAGATAACTCATGTGAAATTTTTGTCACGCACCTCTCCACCTGATTATCAATGCACACACAAAATTTTAACTGAATCGGTTAAGAAATGTAGAAGAAATTTGCGTCACAAACCAACAGACCGACAAACTAACAGACCAACGGACCAACAGACTGACTCCTATATACCCCCTCTCAAACTTCGTTTGCGGGGTATAAAAATGATGGAATATCTACTAAATCATTTAGTAGATATTCCATTTTAATGTAAATTCAATATGAAAATCAAAGGCTTTTATTATGGCAAACTACCTAAAAGCCTTATTGAAAACATCAGTAATTAACTGGACTGAGGCCAAGTGGAAACAGGTAATTCCGCCGCAGCTCATCGGTACTGATCTTGTTATAACTGACATTGTCTCTCTGGTTTGTGTGGAAGTGGCTCTTGTGAAAATGAGCTGTAGTACTCAGCACTTCTGCCTCTCCATCTTTGAAACCTGCAATAAAATTTGTAGAGAAGTTTTCGTTGTGTATGCTCAAATTCGTCATAGCCCAATGCATTTTCACGTCCGAAACTAGCCGCTTCTGTTCACGTGGGGTTCGGGTTTTTTTCATCATCCGGCGTGCTGTGTTTAACACTTTAATGAACTTCACATTGTCTGGGGACTTTGTAGGGGTGACCAGAGTCACATGGAAGCCTGTCCCCTTGTTTCTGATCATGAGCAGGAAGAGTTGGAACAGTCGTTCCTCGTCTATCCGTGGGGTGACAATGTACAACGTGGCGCCGCAGCCCAGCCAGTCATCGATCAAGCTTTTCCACATCTTCATAATGAAGTCATGCATCATGATTCCACCACCTTCAGGGATCATGTCTATCAGGTCCTGCACCTGGAGAAGACAACAATATCATGCCTTTATAAAATATATAATGTTTGGATTTTATTTAAATCTATACAATATATTTAAGACATAAGAAACAAAGTACATAAATTTAGATGAAACGACTTAATCGTCTTATTATCTCGTTCCCTCAACATAAATAACTAGTAGTACATGTCAACTCTATGCCACAATATATAATTCAGTCATAAGAAACACAACGCTACCTCCAAGCAGCATACAGTGGCCAAAATACCACACCCAGTCACATATTGAAACTGGGCTAAGCAGTCCAGAAGCTATCCAAATATATGCTGCGTTACTACCATCCAATAGACCATTTCACTACGAAATGAGATGTAAACTTATGTAAATCAACGAGCACTTTCAGAACACCAAACTTACATGCTGGTGAATAATTTCCTCAAATTATTCAATGAGAAATAAACATTTATTTGAGATTTTTCCCCATTCACTGATTGGCCAATTTAAATCAGGGAATTATAACGGGTATTGCCAATCCTCTGGTGAAATGGTCTATAGTGTTGGTAAAGAAACTCAGTGGTCCAGTGGCAGTGAACATGACTGTGTATCTAAAGGTTAGGGTCCAAACAGGGGGCAAAAATCTTTCTTTGCAAAAAGTACTAGTCTAACCCAGGAAACATGTGACAATGCCTCAAAGTGGGCCCTGCAAATTAACAGGAAGAAGAATTCAAGGAGAAAATGTGAAAACATTTTTATATTAGTGAACTTAACTTAAAACTTATTTTTATTATATCAAATGGGAAACAAGTTCTTATAACTTATAAAAACTAATCCTTGGACTATTGTTTTGTTTTGTCAGATTATTGTGCATGATGGAGTTTGAACTTAAATAAGGATTGGATCCATGCACTAATACTTGTGTAACCAGGTGAGATAAATGTGCAGGCAGAACGGGACTTGAACCCTGGGCTCCCCTCTTCTACAGGGCAATAGCTCTAGCTACCATCTGAGCTTCCAGACCACTTACAAAAATCTCTCAACAAAAAGGATTGCTTATCTGCTGTTACATACTCCCCTGCCAATCTGATTTGACTTGACTATTTCTACGACAGTATTTCAGTCATATAGCGACGTTCAGCTAATTACAAGTGGAGGAAGACCCCAAATGCACTGAGGCATCCAGGTAGAACCACCAACCTACTGTAAGCCAGCTGGAAGGCTTCCTCACATGAAAATCCAAATGACCCAACCCACGCGGTGCGGGGCTGAGTGAGTGCCAATTTGGACTTTGTCCTCAAATTTACAGTGCAGAGAACAAATTACTAGGTACCTGACGAATCCACAGTAAGTACATACAGGAGAACTATAGTGCAATGGCTACATGTTGGGTGCCATATGTAACCAGGTGAGAAAAATGTGAAGCTAGACCAAGAACTTGAACCTGGGATCCCTTGCTTACAGGGCGAGTACTTTACCGACTGAGCCACCAGATGGTCTACACGAATCTCTCAGGGATAAGACTTACTTATAGGCCATGACACTTCTTTAAACATATCTCAGTATGGTATAATTCAAATGTAATGGCCTGAATTTCACCAATGAAATGGAGAACATGCTGAAGCAGTTTTGACTCACCAGGTAGACCAAACTGTATTGTAATTAAGGTAAAATTTATGTGATCTAGAGTGTGGCTGCATATGTGAACCAAATGTTAGAAGTTTGAACCACGGAAGATCAAGAAATTCATACAAAAACTTCTCAGGAAGAGTTTAAAGGACTATTTCTAAAAAGATATTATTAAGAGGAAAGATTTCTAAGTATTTGTTTTTCAATCCACCAATATGATGGAGTTTACTCTTCCTCTTCTTCTTCCTTTGTTGATATTTAAGGCCAACTCTAGGACCATGGTGCATATATTTCCTGGGTTTTGACCAGTACTCAGCACCTGGGATGGTGATAACAAACCACAACACAGGTTTGAACTCACAACATTAAACCAACAGTCATGTAGATGGTATATGCTACCACTGGACCACAGTCTATCTCTACTGAGATCCGCTCCGGTTATGTTTTTGCCTCCAAAAGCCAATACGAAAAAAATGACTGGAGCAGACCTCAGCAGAGATAGACAATGGCATAACTGGAGCAGATCTCAGCAGTATCGGGTTCATTTGCCCCAAGTACACTTTCGCCTGTGTCAGTTCGCCCGAGTCAGTTCACCCTACAATGATCAAAAGACTTACTTGCAAATACATAACTGAAATAATTAAAGAAATAATTGGTAATCAAAGCAAGTATTTAATCAGTTTGCATTGTTCTTTCATATATATGTTGTCAATTTATAGCACCTTTGCAGGTAATTTGTTAATTATGTACAAACTACAGTATTTTCGGCGTTCGTATTGTCTCATTTAACTGTGTATACTTATTTTTTTACACCCTGTCTCTTTCATTTATGATAAGTAGGGATGCAAATGAATTGAATTGAAACAGTGAATTTATTTATTTATTTAATTATAAATACACCGCCAATGATTGGGTATATAAGATGTAAAAAAATTTGAAACTGTCATTCCAAGATGGATGTTTCATTATGTATCGCTTGTGCAACACAATATGAAAAATGTAATATGATTATATACCCATTCAAACATACATGCATAAAATTTTTCAGTCGAATCCATAAACACTTATATATTATTTCATTCAAATCCACCAAAATTACAATAGGGCGAACAGACTCACAGGTAAGGGCGAAAGGGTATAGGGCAACAGGGAATTAGGGCGAAAGGGAATTGGGGCAAAATGACCCATAATTGATCTCAGCACAGATAGACCATCATCCATGAGATATTGAGAATTCATGCCAGTTTAATACAATACCAACCTCTTCGACATTTTTATCCAGCTGCAGAAACCGTGTTACTGAGGTTTCCGATGCATCAGCTAGCTCTTCCACTTCATCATTGCCAACCTCCAGCACATTAGGAAACTCATCAGTCATCCAGAGCAAGTGGTTTTTACCCCCGACTTTCATCGTACCCGACCGCTTATTCAGCTTCAACACGACCTTTGGACCCACACTTATCTTGATGATATCGGCCTTCTCGCGGAAGGTATCGTTAGGGTACATGACTTTGAAAATGTTCATCCACCAAGCTACGATATCCCGATATGAGGAGACGATCACAACTTCACTCCCTTTGTCAAAGAAGTCTATGGCGAAAGGTGTTGGTGTGTTCCAAACCCTAGCCAGGGCTTCAAGTCTCTCCTTCTTTGACGGCATTATATGTTGTTTTAAAGAATCAAAGAAAATAGAGTAAAATGTCACATTGTGTTACGTAATATTATCGAATACGTATGTTTACATTTTTTGTCAAATTATTACACTTCCGTATTCAGTCTATTATAGCAGAACAGACTTTAAAATACGTGTTGTTTTTCCACTTGCCGGAATATTTTATTGGAGTATAAAAACCGATATTTTTTCTTTACGATTCAAGGTCTAGTGATCATTAATCTTGCGAAATGGAAATGAAATAATGTTTGATGACACATTTAATTATCAAATACCTGGGCGCAGCCATTGGCAATATCTTATTGGTTGATAACAAATACGATAGCCAATGACAAATCGCGTCATATGCAATGTACAGGTAAATGCAGGTAACATTTTTTCGCCGGAGTTGTCGTTCCTTTCCACTATCTAACGGATTAGGCCGGGGATTGCCAAGTTAATACGATGACACACATACACACACACCGTTTCTATCAAATCAATAATAATAGGAAGATAGAATGCGTGTATATGACAGGCCAATTTAGATGGCATATTTCAGCACCCCCCCCCCCCGCCCCAGCTTCCCTGATCATACTTTTTTTCCAGGCTATAAAATCCCTTGATTACATAATGCTTGTGCTGTCTAGTGGAAATCCCCATCGTGGGTCTCATATTGACCACATTCTCTGCCATTAACAGAATGCACGATGGACGGAGGGCCAAGAAAAAGAAAATTGGTCACTTTAAACAGCTGAGTTGCTCAAAATTAAGTATTGCGCGGAACATCAGAATTTCTTTGCTGTGTAGATGCTTGTCCACTTTTCAGTTATCGGCGACTGCGCTCCGAAACTCGGACAAATCAATGCATAGTTCCTTGACCCACCTATAAGCATATCTTAACAATAGATTACAGTTAGAGTTTGTCCCACAAACACGATGTTAACAAAGAAGCACATGTCATTGTTTGTAGCCAAACATATTTTTATTCAAATAAAAGTTAGGGTCATGGAACTATCTATTAGTGAATGCATTGAAAAAACATCAGTTTTGGACTCAACAGTGTAAAAGACAGTTTTGTATAAGACCGAGAAAAACATCAATTTCCCCTAGTATAGATATTAGCTAGTTAAACATGTAAATCCTACCGACAGTCTTTCAGCAAATTGTGCGCTTTGATATTTATTTTTACATACGCCCCTTCTTTTTTGCCCTTTGATTGATAAATAGCGGAGGAAAGAAGAGGATGGATGCAAAAACTGAAACTATACTAATCATCGGACCACAGACGGTCAAATCACGTGATTCTAGTACCAAGAGTCATACTTGAATACTGGAATTAGATGACAGATAAAGATCTTGTGGGGTTTATGTAATACTACACTTGCTTTATCTGTCAGGTCACGTTTAAATCACTTCACGCTGAGTCTCAATATATTTAGAGACCATGCTTCACTATCTTTCTTTGTAAAGACTTACTGGAAAAGTGATAAGATGGCGACCACATTAAGTATGAAGTTTTTTTCTTCCCCATGTTATATCTAGATACACATTTTACGTTTCCATATAAAAGCACAAAAAACTCGTCTTTTTTTTTAAAGTAATAAAACATGTTTATTTTACATAAAGGAAGCAATACGATGAAATACGTTCTAAAGTGTTTAACTGGGTCAAGAAATGCCCTGATATTAAAAAATAAAAATAAAAAAATGAAAATAAACCGAAAATATTGTACTTTATTTTTCCCAGCAGTATCGTACACTTTTGTCCTGCTATTGGGATCGGTGACCCTAGGGACTGACATAGGTAGAGATGGACATCGAAACTTGAGAGAGAACTCTGCTGTGTTAAGTTCAAGTCTTTCCTCTGTCGCAAGCATAAGCAGTGGCAATATCATCAACAACAACAACCACCAACAAACCTCAACGTATAGCACTGGTAAACTAACTGATATTTGTATTTGCGAATGTCTGTATATTTATCTTGATGCTGCTGTTTCTTTTTGTTTTTATAATGACGACGACAAAGATGATGATGATGAAATGGAGAAGGAAGCTATTCTGCTTGTATTGATCTAGAAATGATTACACATATTTGTACCTTAAATGAAGGATGTGAGGGCTGCCTTTCACTTAAAAACAAATTGTAAATGACGATAATGTCGATAAATGATAATGATAACGATAGCTGATGATGATAATGATAAATGAGGATGATAATGATTTAACGATGATAATGATGATAACGATAACTGATGGTGATAATGATAAACGAATATGACTTTACTTGACTATTTGAGTTTACCGTCGTTTCGACAGTATTTCAGTCATATAGCGACGTTCAGCTAATTACAGGTGGAGGAAGACCCCGAATGCACGGAGGCATCCGGGTAGAACCACCGACCTATCAGCTGGAAGGCTTCCTCACATGAAAATCCGAATGACCCTGCCGGGATTCGAATCCACGCGGTGAGGGGCTGAGTGAGTTTTAAAGTCAGCGACTTTACCCTCTCGGCCACGGGGGAAACGAATATGACCATGATAATGATACATGATGATAACGATAACTGATGTCGAAAACGATAAATAATGATGATAATGATAAACGACGATGATGACTAATGACGATAGTGATAAATGATAATGATAAACGATGATAATGATAAATAATGGTGCTCATGATGATGATTATTTTTATAATAATAAACGATGCTGGTGATGATAATGATACTAATGATGATTAATGTTGACTGTATATTTTATCATGTACAACCATAAAATGGCTTTATCACACAGGCCGGACCTTTGTTGCGTAGCGCCACCTTCTGATCAGTTTCAACGGAATATCTCACAAGCCCGCTAGTTATTAGCTTACATGTATTTTTATATTTTCATTATTATTATTTTTATGCTGAATAACAGGGTGTGACAATTGCGTGCATGGCACGTGCAGTGTGTATTCAGCGAGTGTTATTATTGGTCGTTCACTCGCAATCGGCAGGACATGTACATGCAATGATGGATGGACTGGACAAAACTGCGATCAAGGTTGTTAATTCGATTGTACATTATCATTATATATGTCTTCCACCTAAAACATGTAACTGGTCATTGTAGAGGTATAACTCTGTTGAGCCAAACAGCGATACGCTTTCAGTGAAACAAGCATTTGATACAATCACTTTATCATGTTTTAGTTTCACTATATGTAGTGACCAGTGGTGCTACTCCTGATAAGCCCCGCCTACTTGCGTGGCCAGCATCAATGCATGAAACCTTCACACACTAGACTGTAATATCTTAGACAGAGAGAATTTAGAATGTATGTATGAATAGTTACTGTATAATAAATGTACAAAAAACCATCCCGTCTTTGGGTCAAGACTTATTCCTTTATACAAGGATCTAAGTGTATATTAATAACCACATACCCTCATGTGGAGAACATTACACTATACTTGCATGTATCTCAATACAGCATTGATATATTAACAAAGTTTCCTTCACAGTGACGTAAAAATCTACATTTATCCATCCTACTAGTCCCAACTGTCTGATTTAAGCATACATATACCAAGAGAGAGAGAGAGAGAGAGAGAGAGAGAGACCTTTACAGTATTTAATTTTCTTTTCACTCTTTAAGCTATTGGAACACACGCATTAAATACGGCAAATTCTTGCGGAGGACAGAGTTGTGTTAATGGCATCTGTAATTTTGGTGCTTGCCACTGCTTTTCTGAATGGACCGGGCAGAACTGTGATATAGGTACGTGCATATTTTCAAACATCGTAATAACTACATGTCAACTGCACCACTGAACTTTCTTCTATGGAAGCGTTAATTGACCCCCCTGAGTTGACGTGAACGTGATAGGCAAATCGCATACTTCTGTCCGCCAGTTATCCACTTAGCTTAGACACATATTCGCTTATGTTAATTGGATATCATGCTATTTTCCAGATAGTTATGTGAAAAAATGCTTATTATCCACATAATTTAACTGACTAACTTGAAAAATGGCGAGATATCCATTTATCTTAATATATGTCTGGCAGTAGTGGGCACTAACAGGCAGTTTTATTCTGTTAAGATACATAAGAGGATAACACGAATGTTTTCTACTTGCTAGATTATGGAACAGAATTCGGGCAAAAATACACTTTGCCTTTTGACATGTCTATTGCTTCATTTGTCTAAGTGACAAGCATCATTTTGACAAGTACAATACGGCGTAATCGTCGTCTGCGTTATTTGTTTTTTACATTAAACATTAATTATCCATTCACATGATAATAAACTATTGAAAATACATTTGCTTTTATTTCCATTTCATCACCTTATAGCACTGTGTAGAGCTGGAGAGTCCAGTATGCATTCGTATTAAAATGAAATTAACGAATCGATAATGACACATGTAGCTAAGGAAAATAACACATGTACGCAAGCAGAATGACAAATGTCAAAATGTGCACCTAGCATTATGACGTTGGAGGGCGCTGTTCCGGTTTGACTCGGAGCGAGTTCAGTTTACATACTTAAGTTAACTAGAGTTACCAGAGTTGCAATAAAACGAGCGGGTTTTTTTTACCCTACGAACTATGTAGGGTTACGCGAGTTCAAACTTGCGAGGTAGGTGGTTAAACTAGAAAGCAATATGTCGGACGGAAAGCATCTAGGCAAATCTACAAAAAATTATAAATATCTATGATATCCTGTCTTAAATAAGCCTGTATGTAACCTGAAAACAAGCTGGCAGCTAATGTGTTCAAGCCCTAGTTCGGAAAGAGTCATTCTAAAAAGACCTATTGTTTCAATCTTATGTCTGTTTTCAAATTACGACACAAGGGGTAAACGTCATGCGTTCAGTTGATTGCTAACTAGAGTATATTTATTACGTTATCAATGCGAGTTAACTCGAGTAGAGTTTGTTTGTTTGTTGGGCTTAACGTCCCACCGACAGTATTTCAGTTATTTGGAGACGATGTCTACTTGAGACAAGTATAGTGCTGCCACATTGCAGTATCACGCCGTAGACATGTGACATGATACCACACCCAGTCTCATTATCCTGACACCGGGCCAACCAGTCCTGCAACTACCCTTATATGCTGAGTGCCAAGCAAGGGAACTTTAAAAGTACCACTTTTTACAACTTTGGTATGTTTCGGCCAGGGATCGAACCCACGACCTCCCGCACCCGAGGCGGACGCTCTATAACTCGAGTAGAACTATAGCTGGTCAACTGAACTCGCTGTCGGTAGTTCGAGAAGTATTGGCAAAATGAAGTAAGAAAATGTAGCTGTTTTTCAAATTCTAAAAAGTTATTTCTTTTAAACAAATGTTTGAAATTGAAAGTGGATCCACTGCTTAAAGACATAATTGCATTGTACATTATACTTTCCAATGCTTTTCTAAGTGCAGGCCAGACATTTCAGATATTAATATGAGCTCAGGCTTACAGTGATTAATATTTAAAAATAATGAACGTCACGCATAAATTTAATTACGAGCACATCTCTTCGATCTACATACTGTTCGTAGTTTCGTAATTAAGTCCCAGACTCACCGGGCGGCTTAGCGGGGTCAAGTACCCCCCCCCCCCCACACACACACAGCTGGCCAGATAATACAATTTTCTGGGTGACTGAAATTGCCTTGATTGGGTAAATGGAAATCCCCATCGTGAGCCCCTTATTGAAATAAAGTTAGCCAAATGACCAGTCACCCAAGCCGACCCTTGCTGAGAGAGCATCCGCTGTAAATTATCTCCGCTGTCATTATGGCAACGGAACTGTGTCTGCTTTAATCTGAATCAGGCAAAAGCCTTTAGTATTGCTGAACATACATTTTATTTTCATTTTTTTTAAATCATTAATGAGTTTTAATACATATAACAAACACGTCCCCAAGCTGGATCAGAACTCGCATCCTGGCTAGTACTGCAGCCAGTGTTATAAATTTCGTATTAATGTCACTATAAATCATATAGAAAAATATTGTTCACGATATATATTGAATTAGCGGGCTGTGAGTTCAAGCCCCTGCGGCTACCGACCCCCCCCCCCTCCCACACACACAAACCTAAAAATTACCCTAAGTGAGAATAAAACTATTTAGCCCTAGATTTTAATATATAAAACATATACCCAACTTAAAAAAAGTTACCATATTTCCCCCAGATTGCATCTCCGTCTTTTATCCGGGATAGCAAGCCCCCGGACACCCTCACCTCTGTTCTTTATGGTAAATATATTTAGTATATTTCAGCTCCTGTTATGATCATATTACGGATAAATACGATCATCCCGTACTTTCCCGGAGTTCCGAGTATTCAGTTTCCACCCCTGAGTAAAAACGAAATGCAGGATTTTGATTCTGCGAAATAACTTCTTTGATTTTCTGCCCCAACTTGATAAGGCAGTATAGACAGTTTAAAGTAAAACAAATGTCATATTCATGATTGCTCAACAAAACTTCAAGATATAACAGCATCAAATTATGACACATGAAAGCCAAATCATTAACTGATGCAAGATACAAAACAGCATTAGCCAGTAGACAGCATTGATAAACGCACTTAACATAATACAGTATATCACTTGTCAGTATGGCAAAGGCAGAATATCACTTGTAAACATGGACTTATAAGACGGCAAGATGTAATTTTTGCCCTAATTCTGTTCCATACTAGATAGTAACTGAGTATGTGAGAATTTATCAGAAAACAAGGGTCAGGACTGCCACAAAATACGCCCATCACAGTATGGGGACTCTCAGAAATAGCTCAGAGAAACAAGCTATTGTCTCCTAAATCCCATTAGTTAATGAATGTTACTTATTAAAACAATCATGTTGAAACATTTCCATTAAAGGAAAATGTCTCTTTTGACTTATTCAAGTGTTCAAGGGCCATAACTTCTAAGTCATTCACGCGATAATGCTGAATATCGAACTCATCCACGATTTTATGGCCATGCACATGTGTGGAAAGTTTGAAAAGGATTGGGGAAACAATATTGAAGTTAGAGCCCAGACAATCACAATTTCAAGTATTTTGTGTACGTCAAGGGCCATAACTTCTAAGTCATTCAGGCGATAATGCTGGATATTGAACTCATCCGCGATATTATGGCCATGCACATGTGTGAAAACTTTGAAAAGAAATGGGCAAACTGTATTGAAGTTAGAGCCCGGACAATCACAATTTCAAGTATTTTGTGTACGTCAAGGGCCATAACTTTTAAGTCTTTCACGCGATAATACTGGATATCGAACTCATCCGTGATATTATGGCCATGCACATGTGTGAAAAGTTTGAAAAGGATTGGGCTAACGGTATTGAAGTTAGGGCCCGGACAATCACAATTTCAAGTATTTTGTGTACGTCAAGGGCCATAACTTTTAAGTCATTCACGCGATAATGCTGGATATCGAACTCATCCGAGATATTATGGCCATGCACATGTGTGGAAAGTTTGAAAAGGATTGGGCAAACGGTATTGAAGTTAGGGCCCGGACAACAAATGTTCCACGCCCACCCGCCCGCCCGCCCGCCGTGAGTGCTCACATAATACGCCCCATCTTAAGATGGGCGTATAAAAATCGACATAGCTAAGTGGATAAGTGGCTGGCAGAAATATGCCACCATATTATCCACACAATTTAAGGCGAGATATCCAGTTATCTCAAGTGAATATATGTCTGGCAGTAGTGGGCACTAACAGGCAGTTTTATTCTGTTAAGATACATAAGAGGATAACACGAATGTTTTCTACTTGCTAGATACTAAATGATTATGTGACAATTTTTCAGAAACGTTTCGACATAGCTAAGTGGATAAGTGGATGGCAGAAATATGCCACCATAATAGACAATCAATCGGTGAAGGGATATGCTAATTGCTATTAAGCAAGAAAACACGTGTTTTTATTTTCCTGACTAAAAGTAAGCAATTAAAGATCTATTATTTATTTATAATTTCTTTTTTGCAGTTGACATTTGCCATAGTCATCCGTGTAACAGATACCACAGCCAATGTATCAAGACAAACACGCCCCCTTACTACACATGTCATTGTTACACAGGATATAGCGGACAGAACTGTACAGGTAGGTTGGGAGATGGGTCTAACATAAAATGAACAAGAAACACTTCAAATGACGCGAAACCAGGTTTTCAAGTGTCGTCCCCCGTAAGCAAAACTATTTTTAGTAACAGTGGTCTTGTCCTTGATCCTACTGACATGAATATCAACCCCAATCTTCCTTTCTCATAAGGTATCTATGTACTAAATATGATCATCATACCCTACTCCTAAAAGAAGTTATTTGACGGAAACGAAAAGACTCCAAAAAACTCTATTTTAACAAGAGATATTCGACGGAAATGTTTGACGCCCGCCCGCCGACTCAACGACGTATCCCATTTTGATAACTAAGATTTTCGTTGATCCTAGTTAATCCTGTTAAAAACGTGTTTTAGTGGACGACAGAGAAGGGGTGATGAGGACGCACTTATTTGCTGTATAGGGCGTGGTGAAGTTATGGACAGCTGTGCTTATAACCCATTTATTAATATCATAGTTAATATGGACTGTTTTCCCTTTATCTTATGAATATTTCTTTCCAAATCTATGGCTTGATGAATATCAATTGGTCAAACTTTAAAGATGTATTCGGCTCATCTTTCAAATAAATATTGGAAACAAAAAATCTTCACTTTTTGTAACAGCAAAGCTATAAAACGATATCTGCGTAAATGTACTGGTAACAGACGGCCGGTGACACCAGTATATTCAAGAAATAAAACTTTGTTTCACTGGAGTTTACGGAAAGCGTTAACCCTTAAGCCCCTTGTACACTAGTTTACAGCCTCTAATATTTGCGGAAGGGTTGCCGATAAAATTAAGCTAGTTTCGGGAATATTTCAGGATCATTAATCAATAAAATGGGCGGAGCTTTGCGTTCGGGGTTATTCGGGATGCCAACACCGTCCCGAATGTTTCAAGAAACCTTGCAGAAGACTTCCCGATGATGCCGAGCGAATGAAGAAGGGCTCCGAGCATCCTGAATGGTTGCCAATGGTTTGCCGATGATCCCGAAGCCGTCCCGAATATAACATTCGGCGTCCATATAACACTGGCGTCCAAATCTAAAACTTTCAAAATTTTGATGCCGACGTGTTTTCGATCCCAATTTTAACCCCGAAGTTCCCAAAAGTTTCAAGAAGTGTTTAGGAAAGACATAGATGGATCCCAGAACATCGCGAAGATTTGCCGAAGCATCTCAAATTTAGGAACCATTCGGGGTCCTAGTGCACAAGCCGCTTATCGAAAGGCTCGCTGGTAATTGATTATGCATACAGTATCAAGAATTCATGAGGTAAAAGGACACTGATACAAAATGGCTGAACAACACTCTGACAGTGATGAAAATGGAAATTTTTTGTAGGATTAGATCACGGCCTACCCAGTCACATCATTCTGACACCAGGCCAACCAGTCCTGGAACTACCCTTGTATGCTGGAGCTATACCAGTTCCGTTTTTTTCACGACTTTGGTATGTTGCGATCAAGGATACACTTTTCTGTAAAGAATTGTATGGACAAATAATTGAAGAATACATCTATAAGTTATTTTGATGAACAAATAGTTCGTGCATTTCTTTATAGTCGTGGAATTATTCAATATGTGCTCCTTAGATTGGTTTAGAAAATAATTATGTCACAGCGCGTGAATTGTCTCGAATAATGGCTACACGCTTCACTGAGAATTATGTTCAACATGTAAGAAATGCACAAACAAAATAATGGCGACTGCTGCAATTCAATGTTGTGATAACGTTGATTTTTCAGATTACATCTGTAACCCAAATCCTTGCAAAAATGAAGGACACTGTCATGCTCGATCCAGCCAGGAGTACCAGTGTAGCTGCAGATCACACTACACAGGGATTTATTGTGAAGGTATGTGAAGGTGTGACCATTACCGTTGCTATTGCTGAAACTTAGCAACGACAACGACGACGATAATAATGATACAAATAATATTAATAGGAACAGGGCCGGATCCACAGGAGTTCAAGGGGGGGGGGGGGAGTGCGCAATACTAAAAACAATGTAGACAGTGACAATGCAAGTGGCTTGCCGCTTTGCTCGAAGCGTGAGATGGATGTAGTTTCAGTTAGATTTGAGTCCAGGGGAACTCGCCTGCGAAATTTTTAATTTAAATCGCTTAAATGGTGCTTTCTTGTGAGTTTTAGGGGTTATGTGTCTACATTCATGTATGGTCCGGGAATTTGAATCCGCCGGTGAGGAATTAAAGACGCTTTGTAGCTCTCTTGACAGGATAATCAGCCAACACTCGAACACCGTTCAACAATGTATTAAAATATAACAATGCTGTATTCCATACAATCATAAAACTAACCCGAAAGCTGACGTATTAACAACCCTAACTAACAATTGACCGCAAGCGATGACCAGGAACGTATTTATATAGGCACAGCGATCCATATGATATTTATACCCTTCATTCTTGAACATCCCTATAATCCTATAAATACAAAATTACACTGAATTGAACTTCCACTGTTTATAAATTAACTTTTAACTTAATATATTCAAGAAAAGTAATTGATGTCAGCATGTAAGTGTTACCTTTACTTAATTGATTCATTTAATTGATGCCATACGTTTTTCTACTGACGGAATTCCATTGTCAAACTTATCGCAGTTACCATGTATTCCCGTTGGTCTTCTCCATCTTCGCCATTAACAACGACGTCGTCACCTTTGTCACCAGGATCACAGACGTCATCTTGTTTGTCCTCAAATCCACGAAGTTAAGAACTACAAAAGCATCACAGAAAACATCGTTTCCGTTGGCTAAACCTGCATCTGATTTGTTTAAGTCCTGGCTTGTAACAATGTTGGATACTTTCGAAGACATAATATAATAATGAATGTTCGTCTCCCCCTGTGTCAATTTTCCAGTTAATTTTCTGATTACATACTTGGCCCGCACCTTTCATACTCGTACATTTCTTTAATGTTATCGTATACATTTCTCATTTTTGTAATTCATACAATTTTGTTTAAGTTTTTCATCCTGTTCACTGTTAACCTCTAGCGACGGTCGGACCTAGTTTTCCGAAACACCCTTCTGATCCTTTTGCTCTAAAACTCCTTTGCTCCGTCCATTCCAATTCCGATTAGTCTATGCCCAGCTTCCACGCCTGAAATGGTTTCGATGACTTCCGACGTGAAAAACACGAGCACTTTTTTACTAACGTTTTCGAATTTTGATTGCTTTAGCATTCCTTCTTATTGCAGCTGTTGTCGCATCCTGCAACGTATCGACGACAGTCGACGGAACGTATTACCCCTTTCTTCTCAGAGATTCAAGTTTGGGACCAGAGAGCATTCCTTTGGTCTTACCCATTTTACTCTGAGATCTTTCTCCTCCACGCCATTCATCCACTCTTGCACCATTGTCAGGTCATAAGCGTAAAGGAGCTCCCATGGACAGCCTGTGCGGAACTCACATGACAGTGCCTCCAGTATAATTATGCAAAGCAATGGGCTTAGTACAGTCTTGATGAACACTTACAATGACATCAAATTCCTCGCTGTAGCCGTCACCAACACGACCACGGCTTCCAGGATTGGTGTACATTGATTGTACAGTCTGGACGAGCCATTCCACAACACCTTACTTACGCATGGCCCACAAGATGACTTTCCTTGGAGCGCGATCGAAGGCCTTTTCAATGTCAATGAAAGCCAAATATTAGGGGTTGGTAGGTGTTAAGTGATTTTCCTGCATTTGTCATATGATGAAGATGGCATCCGTGGTTCATCTGCCCGGCATGAAGCCAAATTGCATCCCATCAATCTGTATGTGTGTTCTGATCAACTGCGTCACAACTCTCTCAGAGACTTTCATGACCTGGTCAGTTAGCTTTTGAGTGCATCACCCTTGCCTTTGTATAGGATAACTATGTAGTTTTTTCCCATTCTGCCGGGATACGTCCCTCTCGAACAAGGGTATCTAATAGGTCTCGTATAAATGCTACACCTGCCTTGCCTATGGACTCAAGCATTTCAGCAACTATGCCTGATGGGTCCGCTGCTTTACCCACCCCCGTGTTATTTATTGCTTTTTTGATCATCTCAGAGGTAACTGAAAAATTTGGGCCCTCTATAGGAGGTTCATCTGACGGCAATTCCACATTTAGTAAACGCTCATAATGCTGCTTCCATGCCACATTTATAGCTTCCTCATCAAGAGAGAGTCCGTCCTGGTTTTTCACCAGTTACAGCTTGATTATCTCGGCGCATTTGCTTGGCCAACGTGAAGATGACTCCTGTCTTAGGATTGATGTTTTGAAAAAAAATCTTTCTCAGCCTCACTTTTGGCAAGGTGCACAACTTTTTTAACAATGCGTTTGTCAACATTATAATCTTCCCTACTGCCACTCGCCTTCCAAGCCTTAAAGCATCGCCTCTTTTCCTGTACCGTTTCCTCCACTGAGTCATTCCACCACCAAGACTGATTTCGCCATTGGTGCATTGTTGAAAGACCACACGCCTCTATAACAGCCTTATTTAGTCAATCTTTCAGTGTTTTCAATAGCTCCCCCACGCTGATAGCATTGTTTCCCAAAACGGTCAATGTAAAGAGTTCAGCAAATTCTGCTTTTGTGGCTGGATCCTCAAATTTCCACAGCTTTATGGTTGGAGTAAACTTGTGCCTAACACTTGCGGGAGATCCTTGAGGTCGCAAACAATTAGCTTGTGTTGTGATGCGCTTCTTCGCTAAGGATGACTTTCACATTTGTCACATGTTTCCTGAGGCTGAGGCGGTACAGGATGTAGTCATTTGGATCCCAAACATCACCAGACTGGTATGTAACCAGGTGTCTAGGATGCTTCTGTCATTCGCGACTGCAGATTCAAGTATCCTGTCACCTTCAAAGCCAAGTATTATTTGCTTCATATTGACATGCTCAGAGGCATATGGACCAGATGACATCATCGCATAACACTTTTCACGACGTGCCCTCATAATTTATTTTGTGAAAAATGCAAATGATTCAGTATAATGTTACAACTTATACATGGTATTTTGGGCGATATGTTTATTGACTGGTTAGTCGGACCTTGGAAGGTATATGGACTTCGGCTTCGCTTCGGCTCATACACCTTCCCAATAGTATCAGCTCGGCCTAATCCATTAGATATACATCATTTCGATGAAATGGGTGAGGCGTTTAGAATGAAACTCAGTCATTTAACTTACATAATATTTATCATTTGTTGATAATAATTGTAATAATGATAAAAATGATAATAAATGTAATAGAAATTATTAATAACAGTTTTTATTATACCACTCTATTATCAGTAATAATACTGATAATAAATGCCTCTGCTGCCGTTGCTGCTGCTAATGATGATATACACCATATACAATGCTTATATCTTGATATCTATTATTTATTTTTCTTTTCATTTTCCTCAGAGCGGGTACCTGTACAATGTGACGGCAAATCTTGTTTTTACGGCACGTGTAGATATCACAACCATCAACACCACTGTGATTGTTTACCGAACTGGTATGGGGAGAACTGTGATAAAGGTAAGGTATTAAAATAAACCCTTCTCAGGAAGGCTAACTGACCAGTATAAAACTATCTTAGCATGTGAGTACGTTTGTAACGAAAAGAAAATGTTTATACATATTTAATTTTGTTTTGAAAGACAGTTTTGTTGTTAGCTCCGTCGTCCGTCGTGCGTCGTCAACAATTTTGCTTGTTAACACTCTAGAGGCCATATTTTTAGGCCAATCTTCATGAAACTTTGTCAGAATGTTTGTCTCTATAAAATCTTGGACAAGTTTCATTTTGGGTCATGTGGGGTCAAAAAGTAGGTCACGAGGTCAAATCTTAGAAAAACCTTGTTAACACTCTAGAGGCCACATTTTTGGCCCAATCTTCATGAAACTTGGTCAGAATGTTTGTCTCCATAAAATCTTGGACAGGTTCGAATTTGAGTCATGGGGGGGGGGGGGTCAAAAAGTAGGTCACGATGTCAAATCTAAGAAAACCTTCT
Organism: Solen grandis; assembly: GCA_021229015.1. NCBI lineage: Eukaryota > Metazoa > Mollusca > Bivalvia > Adapedonta > Solenidae > Solen > Solen grandis. The sequence continues at coordinate 7,405,397 of CM037781.1, forward strand.
TAACACTCTAGAGGCCACATTTTTGGCCCAATCTTTATGAAACTTGGTCAGAATGTTTGTTTCGATAAAATCTTGGACAGGTTTGAATTTGGGTCATGTGGGGTCAAAAAGAAGGTCACGAGGTCAAGTCTTAGAAAAACCTTGTTAACACTATAGAGACCATAATTTTGGCTCAATCTTATGAGACTTGGTCAGAATGTTTGTTTCCATAAAATCTTGGACAGGTTCGAATTTGGGATATGTGGGGTCAAAAAGAGGTCAGGGAATCTTAGTAAAAACCTTGTTAACACTCTAGAGGCCACATTTTTGGCTCAATCTTCATGAAACTTGGTCAGAATGTTTGTTTTGATAAAATCTTGGACAAGTTCGATTTGGGACATGTGGAGTCAAAAAGTAGGTCATGAGGTATAATCTTAGAAAAACCTATTCGCGTGAAAAGGGTTTCGCGTGTATTGGTGCAATTTGATTTGACGATGGTAGATATTCATTATTCTAAGAGGCAAATGTTTTAAAAGATATTTAAATCATAGCAATAAAAATATCAGAAATTAAAACTTTTTTCAGTGAGAAATCAAAATTAAAATAATGTTTTTATCTTTTACCTTTTTCGCCAGAGACGGATCCGAATCTAACAACATCCTCGGCAGCACCAACATCCGCCCCATTCACGACAGCACCACATACAAATGTGAAAACAACGCCTACAACGCCACAAACAGCGCCTACTTCAACAGAAACTACACTTTCTACATCAAAAACCACGCCCACTCCATCACAAACCACGCCCACTCCACCACAAACTACACCTACCACTTCACAAATCGTAACTTCTACCACAACGACAAGCACGGACAGGGTCTGTACGTATTTGAACTAATCTTATACAAGAAAAAAATCATTGTATAATTTTAGTAAATTGTTGTTAAATTATACAATTATGCACAATTTTATTGCATGCGAGTAAACGTGCTACTATCCAAGATTGTTTGGACGATTCTATTACTTCGAGGATGGCAAAGCTTGTCTTTTACCCTATCACAATGTTTGAATATTTGTTTGTAATATTCCTGCACGACATCTGCAAAGTATTTAAGCTTTTGTTTGTTATATTTCTAAGCGCTACTTTGATTAATTTATTTATAGATTCGTTCACGTGCAATTATGTTAGCGCAGTGATAAAGATAACGGCGAAACAGGCTGTCTCCAGTACACATGCGTATCCTTGCCCTTCCGGAAATAGAACAACGGCGGAAGCTTTGATTTTTGAGAGTTGCGACGTACCCCCAAAAGAACAGTGGTCACCAAAAAAGTCTGTAAGCAGTTTTATTACTCTTAATATATATTATTTCATCTCATGAATATTCTTTTGCAAAATTATTAAATGGTTCATGAACAATGGACGTTTCAATGCTTTGTCGACTGTGTCTGAACAATATTATTGTATGAACAAACATATAAGACACCGATCAGACAATCCCTGAAAGAAACAGTCTGATTTAGGTCTGCTCTGTTTGTCAATGAGTCAAAACGAGTCTGTAATATGTAAGAGACAAAGCCTCGAGGCAAGCGCAGCATTTTTTAAAAATATTTTTATACGCCCATAAAAATTGTGAACGGACGTATTATGTTTTTACCCATGGAATTCGGGCGGGCGGGCGGGCGGCGTCCTCCAAAGTGTCCGGACTCCTTTTCAAACAGTTTTGATCCGATCCTCTTCAAACTTGCTGACAATGTTTATAGGCATAATATCTCGAACAAGTTCGATTTCAGCCAAATAGCCCAGGCAGTCCTGGATTATGGCCCTTGATTTGTTGAAAATTTGTGAAATCAACAGTGTCCGGACTCCTATTCAAACAGTTTTGTTCCAATCCTCTTCAAACTTGCTGACAATGTGTATGGGCATAATATCTCGGACAAGTTCGCTTCCCAGCCAAATCGCCCCAGGCACTCCAGGATTATGGCCCTTGATTTGTTGAAAACATGTGAAATAATCAGTGTCCGGACTACTTTTCAAATAGTTTTGTTCTGATCCTCTTCAAACTTGCTGACAGTTTGTATGGGCATAATATCTCGATTCCCAGCCAAATCGCCCCAGGCACTCCTGGAGTATGGCTCTTGATTTGTTAAAAATATGTGAAATTAACAGTGTCCGGAGTCCTCTTTAAACTTCCTGACAATGTATATGGGCATAATATCTCAGCCAAGTTTGATTTCCAGTCAAATCTCCCCAAGAAATCCTGGATTATGGCCCTTGCTTTGTTGTAAATATATTTAATTACCAGTGTCTGGACTACTATTTAAGGTGTTTTTATTTGATCCTCTTCAAACTTGCTGACAATGTGTATGGGCACAATACCTCGGCCAAGTTCGATTACCAGCCAAATCACCTGACACACACCAGGATTATGGCCCTTGATTTGTTTGAACATGGAGCATTTTAGGACAGCACATATATTACGGGCGTATTATGCTTCGACTCTCGGAGCTCTTGTTTCTTATATATTTGTCTTGATTTGACTTCCCCTTCCCATTTACAAAAATAGCGCGTATACGACATAGCAACAGGAATAAGACATGGATACCGACTAGACCACCCCTAAGCTAAGCACATATTACCCAGATAGCAAGAGTTGTTGTTCTTTTACATACCGCAACTGTAATTAACACTAATTCTTGGGTTTATATTTTGTGGTAAATATTCAAAACGGCGATTGACAAAAGTTTTCGTAGCGTTACCGTAGAGCTCGCTTCTCGAGCTTGGCATTCTGTGCTCGCTGTGATGTCATGGGTGAAAGAAACAAGAAACCTTTAAAACGGTTCAAGATACGATCTGGAGAGCGCAGTAGTTTCGGACTTTCGTTGTCAGTGGTAAGCATTGGCTTAAGGGCTCAGTCCCCGGTCTCATGGATATTCTGGTTTTAATTCGCAATAATGTCTACAAATCCCCAATGCGAGTCATTAAAAGACAATATTAAATCTTGTTTTAGTATGTTTGGCAATTTATCTGCAATACGTATACTAACAATAATTGAAGGGTTTTTTGAGTTCCATTTGTCCGCTCCTTTAGCCACGTTTCTTGTTTATTATTTATTCGTCTAATTGTGCAATGCTGTCATAACATCTACAGTTAGCCATCGACTGTAAAAGCACTCCAGTGTACACACCGGTAGCAACATTTAGCACCGACGGTAAATACCATTCCGACAGAGATGTTATCGGAATTTTCAGTGGTTGCCTTGACAACGGCTTTAAGGTATTCTACAACATGTTTCCTTCAATCAATTAAATGTCAAATTATTTTGTTGAGTGCACCTCGGTGATGTTTTCTAGTACTTTAAAAATGAACATCACATAAAGAAGGTTTATTTCCACTGATTGAGACATTTGGCCTATTCCTAAAAGTAAAAATGTATTTGGTAATATACTGAGCAACATTCTTTTAACAAGTTTGTGTACATTGTCGAAAGTAGAAAACGTTGTATTTTAACTCTGCTCTGTTTCTTTTGACATATGTTTTGTATATTACCTTCATAATTAATGTATAACATAATGGTACAGTGGTATTAACCAGCTCTTCATTTTATATTTTGTGCAATTATCTCTGATTGGTCCAATTACTAGGATTTCAAATATTTGATGAGAGAATGTTAAGTAAAGATGAAATCATGAAATATAAGCATGTGTGAAGTATAATTATACTATTACAAAAACGTTTGAATACCTCACAACAAATGTGTACAGTTATATGCCAAATAAAGTTTAAATGATGTTATGTCCAAAGGCAATACGATCCTATATTCTTCGAAAGTTGGCATACATACATGCAGATAAAAAGCTTTGAAGATAAAATAAACATATAAATCGTACATTTGTTATAGATAGATATGGGAAATGAGGCACAATTAGGATGCAATGGTGCCATTAGTTAATACTTTATTTATTGTTCGTTTCAGCTGATTGTTCAGTCATGTGACCAGCCACCTACAGTTCGCCATATCGAAACATTCTCTCTTTCTCGACAACCGTCCGAATTTTTCACATTGAATTGATATGATTGTCCTTCAGTTTGTCATAATAAAGTTTATTTTCGTTATGCCCAGAATTTAGTAAGTGTTGTTTCATTGTCGTACAAACGTGTACATACACAGTAAGCTTGAATGAAAGCAAACATATATCGGAAATGGTTAAAAAGAAGTAATGAATACAAGTGAGTTTTATTACTTTAGATGATATCAACAAAAGAGAAGTTCGAAATCCAAACACAGAACCTCCAACATCTAGGACATTTCGTATTGGCATAAACTTTAAGTTGCTAAGTTTTTAACGACATTTGAACGGGACAGAACGAAATAACACGATACTTTAACTTTCGTTTTGTCGTGCGCGTGGTTTCACTTAAATGTTATTATCAGTCCTGTCGCCTTTCGGGTCGTATGTGCATCACATAAAAAGAAACTTTGGAACAATTATCCCATTTATCGTTATATTGTTTTTCCAATACTAAACAAACATAGTATCGTATTTGTCTATCTGAAAGCAGCACATCTCCATATTCATGCTATTTTTAGCTGTATGTGACGTAATTACTCACAACTATTGCACCTACTTTCTGAGCATTCGATTGTCTACTTTCAAAACCGAAGAACCTCTCAATTTTGTAAAACTGGTCGAACGATTAGACATAACTCTACAACACAGGTATGCTGAGATTAAGCAAACGTGTTGAAACATCAATTTCACAAGCTCATGACACACATATTTTTTTTTCAAAGGACTGCTAAGGTAGCACTCCGCACTAAAATCCAACTTTTTGTTGTCCACGTCCCAAAAGCAAGATGTCCCAAATTTCTGACTCCGAAATAAAAAAACCTGGAAAAAAGACACCATTTATTCATATCATATTAGTCATTGCATTGCAAATCTACAATAAAATTGTGACATTTACTGTGGTCAGGCAGTAAAAGAAGCAGCTGTGATTTATCCTGTTGAAGGCAAAAATCTACTGTGGGCCGAGACCACAAACACCACATTTTGTCACTCTTGCAAAAATTATCTGTAAATAGAAGGGCTTTAAACAAAGTATTTCTGCATTAGCAACTCCCTATACTTGCAAACTATCCCTAAAATATGGTGCTCACGCATGAATATTTTTGGCAGTTGCTAAAATTTTGTAACCCCTTGTAAAATGACTTGATTTTTACCAGACGAAAAGCACTGTTTACAGAAAATGGTGTCCTTGACATTCTCATGCATGAACAAATGATTCTTGGCCCTGTTTTCGAATTTGCCAGAGTTTAGATCAGAAGTCACAAGAACAAATTTGATGCTAAATAAGCATTTAAAAGACAAACAGCTATTTAAATCCAGAATATTTACCCTATTCAAGAAATCCTCCCATTCGAAGCTGTGGCCACATTTAGTGTGGTGTGCTACCTAACAGTTAGCACATCGCTCCCTATTTCTCTTGCATACTGTTATATCAATATACAAATCTAAAACAACAATCTTTCATTATTTTATTGAAGTTATGTCTAAAAAAATAAAATACCCAACAGATCTTCAGCTCGCCAAACCCCCTATCACTAGAGACACACAAAAATTCAGTGCCTTCAGCGATTTGATTATGTAATTTAGAAAGTGTTTAAAAAAGTAAAACTATTATCAAGTGAGAAAATAGTAGCTTAAGCCACTAATTACCTGAAAAAATTAGTGTGTCAAAATGTGCAAAAAAAAGTTTTTTTATGTATTTTTTTTTTATTTTTATTTTTTAAATTTTTACTCATCTGGAGGTAGTGCTTAATGTGACAAAACAAAACAGAGTGACTATATATCAATTACTATCAGCAGGTTTATAACATTGGGTTTATTAGTTTGTTGGGTTTATACGTCCCACCAATAGTATGCCAGAGACTATGTCTACTTTAGACGATGTAGTGCTGCTACACTGGCATAATACCACACCCAGTCACATTATCCTACACCGGGCCAACCAGTCCTTGACTTACCCTTATATGCTGAGCGCAAATCAAGGGAGCTATACAAGTACCATTTTTTACAACTGTTGTATGTCGCGGCCAGGGATCGAACCCACGACTTTCTGCTCTTGAGACGGACGCTCTAACCTCTCGGCCACCGGAGACGGTGTAGGTTTATTGGCATCTATTAAAATTTGATCCTTTATCAAATTTACTTTGATAAACAAAATAATTGCGACATCACATTAAAACCCATTTCTCTCAGCGCTGTCAGCGCTTTGATATCTAGAAGTGAAAAAGGTCATGAACATAGCAAGAATTTAGTACAGTGAAATCTCTTTACAACGGCATTCATTATAACAACATCCTCTTTATAACGGCATTCATTATAACAGCACCCTCTTTATAACGGCATTCATTATAACAGCACCCTTTTTATAACGGCATTCATTATAACAACATCCTCTTTATAACGGCATTCATTATAACAACATCCTCTTTATAACGGCATTCATTATAACAGCACCCTCTTTATAACGGCATTCATTATAACAACATCCTCTTTATAACGGCATTCATTATAACAGCACCCTCTTTATAACGGCATTCTTTATAACAACATCCTCTTTATAACGGCATTCATTATAACAGCACCCTCTTTACGACGGCATTCTTTATAACAACATCGTCTTTATAACAGCAATAGTCTTGAAAACTAAAGTGCATAATCCTTCTATGTCTCTAATATTTACAATGGCAATTTCTTTTTAACAGCAATATTCGCTGAAACAAACACCGCTGTTGTGAAGAGAGTTGACTGTACTTATAGAGCATATGATATAAACTTTGAATAAAAAGACCGAGGTATGATGCTCAAACTTGTTAGCAACCTTCGTGTTCAGAAAGTAACATTCGTCGTTGTGCTGTGTGGTACCGTTGTTGGTCAATATTTCAGTCATATACCGACGTTCCGCTAATTGCATATTGAGGAAGGCACCAGGCGCATTGCAAAAAATCACCCCCTTTCTTCAAACAAAAAAAAGCTGAAACCTCTTTGTTTCATCAACTCTCAGGACTTGTTTACTTCTAACAGACAACGTAGATAAGTGGTTTGGTACCAAACCAAGAACAGTAAGATACTTTATTTTGAAACCTTTTCAATAAAATCAGGAAAAACTTCACTAAATGAACCATATAGCAGCACAATTTAACGACTTTAGTGTATCGCAACTGAAGATCGAACCACAAGCTTCCTTTTTTAAATTTCACACCACTAGTTTACCGGAGTCACACTCATAACGTTTTTTTTAATAGCACTAGTAGCAGCAGTGCATGGATATTATAGCAGGAGTAGGAGGAGCAGCAGCAACAGCAGCAGCAAAAAGAAGCAATGTTAAACAATATCTGTAGCGTTGACCTACGCAACACATCTTGAATATAAGAAGAAATTTTTGTATAAAATAACAGTTTTGGACTAAAATGAACCTACATGTGAAAGCTTGTGTCACATACATAACTGAGGTCGCAATTTTTTTCTGTGTTATCTAAGATTATCAGACGAGCCATTATGAACACCTTTCGAGAGCAGATCAGTTGTTAAAACGATGGCGGCTGCGATGGGTTTGTTTTTATCTCTTTTAATTTCACCAAAATTTGCATAAGAAACAAATTGATATAATACTTTTCAATTATATCAAATTTGTTTAATTGTGTCGTTGCAGGTCATTTTCGTGTTTATTATCGTTTTAATGCCTTTGACATATGTCAGATTTAACTCAGTCTTAAATCCAGAAGATCCCACTCAGGCACTGCGCCGTAGTGTTATCATAACTTTCTTTTCCTTGATGAAACAATACTGGACACAGGTCATGCATAGGAAACTGCCAGTTTATTCATTAAAATCAATGAGGACTTTTCTGGCACTGTGAATTTAGTTAATATGCATGTTACAACCTAGCACATGCACATTATTCGTGAAAAAAGGGAAGGCATATTCTATTCTGTTATTTTCATCACCACTACCTCCATCATCATCATCATCATCATCATCATCACTATCATCACCAATTTATTTTTAAACATTTTGTATCTTCTGAAGACGAAAACTGTTAGGTCGTCTAATACAGCTTTGCTGATAATTGCACTCCTCAAGTGACATGCATTGTTCATAAGTGCAATTCTAATGATTAAACTAAGATGAAAACCTGCTTTTGGACATAGAAGAAAAAAGAATCAGACCTTAAAAACCTGCATTTTACTATATCTTATGTACGTAAAATAAAAACATTGAACAAAAATTTTACAGCATCATTATCGCCCCACAATACAAATAAAATGTGAATAGATTTATTGGAAAACTTCCCTTGCTATTTTGCAAGATTAGTTATGGGCGTATTTCACAATAGCAGTTTTTTACTATAAAGACAAAGAAGAAAAATCAAAACCAACGATCAAATTTTTTCGACGTAGCTGTATAAAATTGATTTTGACCTACTTCTTGAACCAATCAAATGTTGGTAAGCAAAGGAAGTCAGAGTAATTGCAATGCCATCATTGGCTTTTATAGTTTATTTTAGGATATTTAGGATATTCCAGTTTAAGATGGGAGTTTCAGGTTGTATATATCTTTCTGCTTGATATAACAGGTTCCCTTTTCAGTTTAAACATGACAGGTAACACAGTAATGAAAATTTAACACTTCCTTACCAATTCAGGTATTCTGCTTCGGCAATATGATTTAAAACAACTAAATAAGAAGCAAGCCTATGTCCATTTATAGACCACAATTTCCCCTATTTTGTTAAAGTGGACTCGGCTTTCAGGGGAGGTAACTACTGCGGAGGAGTTGTGCAGTTTATTGTGCGGATCTGGAAACAATAATCGGATGTACGTGATTTATGATCTTTCGGTTTGGCTTGGTTACACACGAATTGTATTTACTTAAAAAAAATCAGCAAGTGCATAATATTTAATGGAAGTTGGTAGATTAGATTCTTTTAGTTTGTAAGTTAAATCCGTTTTGTTAGTATTCACAATACCTCCTATAATCTTGGTTTTTATAAACATTTTGCTAACGTTTACAACTAACAACAGTTTAAATCTGTTTCAGATGTTACAATTGACAATTATTTTAGCTACGCTAAGATATTTCTTGTTTAAACTTGGTATGATTATAGAGAATCACACAAGAAACAAATTTATGGGATAAAAAATGTCGGTCTCCACGCTACTTTTTGAGTTATCTGTCTCTGAATGTGAGTTTTGGGGCATTTTTAAACAAAACATAGTAATTCAGGCTCATTCTGGGCATCATATTGACATAATGCAGTTACATGTATCTTACTTTACTTGACTCTTCTGTCTTTATTTATTGCAAAAATGCATATCTTTATGCTTTATTGTGTAAAATGATGATCTGATGATGATTTTTTCATCAATGAAATATTGGCTATGAGATGTACTTTCAGGTACAGGCAGATGTGGTAAATGTTATTCAATAGGCATATGTAGGCTGCTATTTAAAATTAAGTATATTGCTTTTTCAGTACTTTTTTTTATATGACTTTAATTCTCTAAACTAAATGAGCGATATACACTATACATACCCATGCCTGTCGTGTGAAATTATTATGTATTATAGTTGCAGAAACATGGAAAATATCACGGTTTACTTATATCGACACGTGAGTTACATGTTATATCGACACGTGAGTTACATGTTATATCGACACGTGAGTTACATTGAGGCGATGGTTAAAGTAGAGGAGCGTGACGAAATCGATGCGTGAAGTACAACGCTTTGACAATGAAGGATCCATATTTTCATTTCCCACTTCTTGTAATGACTTTTTTTTGCAATTGCATCAATGATTTTCTTGTTTGTTTATAGTATTCACTTTTATTTTGCAGTACGTTATATGGTTGTGCTCTTTGGAGCGGTATCTTCGTTGGTCAGCGCAGAAAAGTTGGGAGCCCAACACTTGTCGAGGGATTATAGCGCAGATGCTAATGGACACAAGAGTTTCAAGAAGCACGTCGGCGGGACCAACAACATGATGGGGCAAATGGGGACTATGGGGCAAATGGGGTCTATGGGGCAAATGGGGCCTATGGGGCCTGTATGGCCCATGTGGACTATGGGGCCTATGCCACAAAGTTCAGGTTGTCTGTTGATAATGATGATGGTGGTGGTGTTTCGTAATAAGGCAAATGTTTGGTCAGACATCTCTCCAACAGCACTAACACAACGCCAATAGTTTTTTGTATGTTTTCTTCAAAGCCCATTATTCTTCCAAAAGCAGTGTGTATTCTTCTGACAAAAGCAAAGAGCACGCTACATATTTGTTACAAGATGTACATACTCGTTGATGAATACGTTTATACAATGCAGAAATAAGAATCTTTTACTAAAGAGTATTCATTTGTTTACAAAAATAACTAATTTGCATATTTTGCATATCTTCATAAATTTTCTGACGTTTGCAATACACCTTTCGTATGTCTCCGATCATGAAACACGAGTGCATAAATTGATGACATAGCAGATAAACAAATTGTGATTCGACAACGTTTTTATAAATTCATATTATTTCCGATTACAGCCCGTCTTCAGGGATACTAGCCAATGCAAAATGAAAACAATGAGAGTATTTTGACATCCACGCAAAATACTGAATTGCAAAATTTAATCAATATTTTCAATGCGTTTAACTGATATTCACAGCAGATATTTGCACATTATGTACCATTTGTGTTAGTCTACAATATGTCAATGCTATTTTATACCTTTTTTTCATGAAAAATGAATCATTGTGAAAAATAATGGGCCTTTAAGCATCCAACGAAACAGTACTATTGATCAAATATCTGCAAGCATTCTCACTTAAATCAATGTCGAAGGACCGTTATTGCTGCTGTTGATTACGACGAGGGTGATAGCAAGAATAAACAAAATGCAAATGTCACTTAGGCTGGTATTCCGTTTTCCTTTATTGCATATTTCACCAGATAAAATACACAGCTGGTCCATCTTCAATTGTTGGTACGGACGAAGATAAAAAAAGAATTATACTGTAAGATAAATTATAATGACTTATGTAATCTTCAACTACCAACATCATGGTCCCTTGCTTGGCTCTCAGCATAGAGTGGTAGTTCCAGGGCTGGTTGGCCCAGTGTCAGCATGTGACTTGGTGTGGTATCACGCCACATGTATACGGTGTTATACTGCAGCAAGGCAGCATTATATCTATCTCAATAAGAAATAATCTCCAAAATACAGTCGGCGGGACGTTATAACCAATAAACAAACAAACGAACAAACAAACAACACATTAAGGTACGTAAGATAATATTTCCTCTTTGTTTGATTTTGTATAGGTTGTGGCACTTGTGTAAACGGATATTGTTCATTGATGCCGTTTGGAATGTCACAAGTATGTGTTTGCACCATTGGATGGGTCGGCCCACACTGTAATCATGGTAATCTTTTGTAATAAATACATTTGATTATAATAATATGAAATGTCAAATGACTCTTGGCCATCCCAATTTCCAAAAAATGATTGACGTTGTTTATGACAAATCTAAGACATAGCAAACGTTTATATCAATTAGTTTTCAGAACGCGATCTTTCTATAGACTGAATACTTCGAACTTTTTTGACCGTGGAGTAATAATTTAGTATTCGTCATAAAAGTATAAGGACACGTGAGCTTTCTGGTACATGGAATTTTTAGCACCCCTAAAACCATTAAAAATCATGTTTAATAACACTTGTAAAAAAAGCTTATATTGCAGCCACTATTCCAAAACAGATCAAGTGATCTGACATCTTTGTGAACAGCCAACGGCACCCGGTGTAAGTCAATGCATTACTGTAATGAAATAGTAAACAGTCTCTTAAAGGCATTTGACATGTTTAAGTTTTGCAAAAAGAAAAAAAAAAGCGTCAATCATGCGTTAACAACATCCGAAACGCTGGTACTAGCTAAACTCGGACATCAGCTCGGGTACCAGCTCGGGCAGTAGCTAATCTCAGCCAGCAAGTAAATTCGGGTACCAGGCCGGTGATCTCAAACATATGACGAATTATTATAAGCCCACATATCTCTATTTCATTGTGATAATATGTACCAACCAAGTTATATTACAATTTCTGTAAAATTCTGAGAAATATAGCATTGGTACCTGACTCTGCGCATCCTTGACGGCGCAAACTCTAAATATTTGTCACCATGGTGATTGTATTGATATTTCCTTTGTGAGGAAGCCTTCCAGCTGGCTTGCGGTAGATCGGTGGTTCTACCCGGATGCCTCCGTGCATTTGGGGTCTTCCTCCACCTGTAATTAGCCGGACGTCGCTGTATGACTGAAATACTGTTGAAGCGACGGTAAACTCAAATAGTCAAGTCAGTAGTCAAGTCATATCCTTTGATTTGTGGAAGTAAGTTGGCTCCACAAACTACCAGATGAGCGCACATCTCTTATACACACCAACGTGCCAAGATGTGTACCAAGATTAACCTTAATCATTCGAAAATTATTTATGTGTGTCTTTTTCACAAGCGGGGGCCGCCGTGGCCGAGCGGTTACAGTCGTCGACTACAAATCTCTCAGCCCCTCACCGCTTTGGGTTCGAATCCCGGTAGGGACTTCGGATATTTCATGTGAGGAAGCCTTCCAGGTGGCTTGCGGTAGGTCGGTGGTTCTACCCGGGTACCTCTGTGTACTCGGGGTCTTCCTTCACTGTAATTAGCTGGACGTCGCTATATGACTGAAATACTATCGCAGTGACGGTAAACCCCCAATACAACAAATTTGCTGTTAATTGACAACAACAACAACAACAACAACAACAACAACAACGTTAGTTTTTCGCAAGCATTTTGTAACCTACCGCTCGATGATCATCATAATTATACTTCTTATGTGCTCCCTATCAAATGTATCTTAGAGGAATGAATTCAGATGCTATTCTTTTATTTGTTTTTAAGTTGAAGTTTGCTTTTATCACAATCCATGTCCCTGGCCGACTGGTACGTGCAGGACAACAAGAACATATCCTTTTTACGAATGCACCTGTGAAAGTGGATATAGTGGTCAGAACTGTACAGGTGAGAAAAATAAAAAAGCAGACTACATAAACAATTTACTTTTTTAATTATACATGTGAGTAGAAAATGAACAGGTGAGTATAATATAACATGCATAAATGAGGATAATACGGAAGCACAGAGAGGGCATGGTGTTTTTCTTTTTTATTATATATAACTAAGAAAAAAAATCTTGCTAACTCTGAGATAAGTAAGAAAAAAAAAACTTGTCTGATTCGTGACCACGAGATAAAAGTAAGAAAAAAAATCTCGCTTACTCGTGGCCACGAGTTAAAAACTAAGAAAAAAATAAAGAAAAAAAAATAACACACACACACAAAACAAGTTTTGCTAACTCGTGGCCACGAGATAACAGCTGGTGGTCACGAGATAATCTAACAATTTGATTGGCCAGTTAACTCGTGGTCACGAGATAGCGAGATTTGCTTTTCTTAGTTACTATCTCGTGGCCACGAGTTAGTAATTTTTTTTTCAGGTATGCATGTATGTACTGGCGATATAAATACCGGTTCACACAGGTGAGTGTCACGTTTATTGGCGATATCAATTAATACAAGGGCCATGTGTTTATGTCAGGGCTTTCAAAAAACAACAACAAAAAAAAACAACAACAAAAACATATAGGCAGGTAAGGGTATTGTACAGATGAGCGCGTTGCATGTTTGTGTGTGCGCGCGTGTGTGTGTGCAATAGTCGAGGTTAGTGAAAGCGCAACATTCCCCCCCCCATTTATTGCGTTTCTACTATTATTTTCTATAGAGAGGCAGTATCAATCATGTGGCCAAAAAACATGCCACTATGGCACATGTTTGAACAATTACTGCATGTGTTTTCCTGGCTGGCATGGAGAAACCTGTGATGATTGTAAGCACCCATGGGTTTTCTGTGCTATACAAACTGTTTTGACTCGCTTGGTACTTACATTATGTGACATTCAGAAATGGAAACTGAAACGGAATGGGTTTATACCAATAATATTTTGATTATTATTTTGAGGTAACAGCATGGACTAAGTTATTATGAAATATTGATAGTTATCAATGTTTCTTAATGTCTGAATATGCAATGTGAGATACATCTTTGTAAAAAAAAATAATAAATAAATAAATAAATTAAACAAACGCCTGATTTGATTATCCTGAACATCGATATTCACTAAGCCTTCCATAGTGATTTTTTTTTATTTCCACAGATACGTCTTCCAACCTTCTTTCACATTTGACATATCCATCAACTTCCGATGTAACAACGGTAACGCAACACACAGATGTGAAAACCACGCCCACAACATCTAAAACCACGTCTACAACGTCTCAAACCAAACCTACAACATCCAGAACTACAACAGCAACCTCCCAAGCTACGCCTATAACGTCCAAAGACACGCCTACGACGTCACGAACCACGCCTATTACAACGGATCAACAGTGTATGCTTATCAAAATTGACCACCTTTAATTCTTGATATACATTATACGTATTAGTTACGAGGGCGAGTCAATAAATAACCAGCCTAACCTATTTCGGGTTGAAATCTACCTCTTTTTTTTTTCAATGTAATTTTCCTCCAGGGTTATGCATTTGTACCAATGTTCTTCATGTGCCATCAGCCCAGAAGTGAAAAAGTCAGCGTCTTTTCCATGGAATCACTCCTCAATTGCCGCCACGACTTCTTCGTCAGACCGGAAATGACGTCAACGTATATCCTTTTTTAAATTTGGAAAAAGGAAGAAGTCGCTAGAAGCCAGGTCTGGTGAGTAGGCAGGGTTCGGTATTAATTTATACCCATTGCGCTCCACAGCATCCATTGCAACTTTACAAGTGTGGACTCTTGCATTGTCCTGTTGCAGCAAAACACCTTTGGAGAATTTACCACGGCGTTTCTCACGGATGGCGTTCCTCAGCTGGTCTAGCAAGTTTGCATAGTATGCTCCGGTTATTGTACTTCTCTTTGGTAAAATGTCCAACAAAATAACGCCCTTAATGTCCCAAAATACTGTGGCCATCACTTTGTCAGCAGATGGTTGAGTCTTGAACTTCTTTGGCCTTGGGGATACCGGCCCTACGCACTGACGACTCTGGGCTTTATTTTCTGGTTCATAATAATGCACCCAAGTCACATCCACAGTAACTAGACGCAAAAGGAATTCATCTTTTGACCCCAAACGCTTCAACAACGCACTGCGTACTGATGCTCTCGTTGCCATTTGCTCATTGCTAAGGGATTTTGGGAACCAACGGGCAGTAAGCTTGCGCATCCCTAAACGATCATGCAAGATTGTTGAAACTGTACCATGTGAAATGCCTAATGCCTATGCTATTTCTTCAACCTGACTTCGCCTATCTGAGTATACCAGATCTCTGACTTTATTACACATTTCTTCGTCGGTGGCATCAACTGGGCGTCCAGACATGGCTTCATCTTCTAAAGACGTTCTACCGCGTTTAAACTCCCCAATCCAGAATTTAACTTGAGAATAAGATGGCACAGAAGACCCATACACATCAACTAACTCAGCATGTATGTCCTTACCAGTTTTACCTTTTAAATGCAAGTACCGAATTACAGCACGGTACTCCACTTTTGATGAAAAGCTTGCTGCCACGTTTGACATTCAATATTTGACAAACAAATGACCGTATACATGTGTAGTATTGTACACAGGTATAGTATATGTATTGAAACAATGCCTGAAAATCGAGGATGTCTCGGTTGATCGGAGATGTCATAGGCTGGTTATGTATTGATTCGCCCTCGTAGCGTTTATATTTTATATCCTTTGGAGTTTATCGCAAGAGACCCATCGGAGCGCTGCGATAAATCCATGAAATTTAAAATATACAGTTTGTCACGCACGTACGGCATACGGCTTTGCTTTTGGCCTTGCATTATGGATCCGCTTCCCGTTTGATTTACAGTATCACGTGATGTTTTATTTACGGTTCAAAGTCAGTGTCGCTGAGTACATTTATATTTTGAGCTAACAAAATGTGACGTAAAGCAGTCGCCGCCGCAACTAGCCTCGCCCATAATCTGCTTTGGTCACGTAGGCGTCATACACGCCATGCACATTCCATATCGAAACCTCGCAGTTCATTTTATGCCATATATATTTATTTTTTCTTCAAATTTTGACCGAACTAGATTTCATCAGATGACAAACTGTAAATGCATATACGTATATACAAAACAAAATAATATCAACATGCTTGCTGAATGGCTGAATTATGTTAAGCTTTTCACATTCGTCAGAGAAGAGTGTAGCAGTGAAACTTTGAAGTTTCTAACACATCTGATAAGTCAGTTACATATTTTATGTGCTGTATCAGACTATTTTTTAAAAGAAATTTATGCCATTAGCATTATCATATAATGACATGTCTTATTTACAGACTCGTTCGATTGTAATTACCTGTCTGCAGTGATGAAAATAACACAGAATAAAACGGCGTCCAGCGCGCATGCGTATCCATGTCCTTCCGGAAGTACCACGTCACCGGAAGCTTTGATATTGGAAACTTGTGATGTACCCCTATCACCACAGTGGTCACCAAAGCTAAATGTAAGAAGTCTTACTTATCTGATGATGTTTTACTTTCAGTTTCAGTTTACTCTACGCTTTTAATAATATGAATTAGGTTTATGACAGTATGCTATTCCAAGCTATGTACATACTTACATATCAAACATTGATTATTATGTTTATTACTCTGCATGAATTAATTCTAACAAAAGAAAAAAATATTTTTCTTCGACAAACAACGTATATTAAGATTACAATTTCATGCTTTAAATTAAGCAAAGAAATAGCAACTGAGAAATGTTTAGGTGGTCCAGGGACTCTATATATTATATAGAGTCCCTGTGTGGTCAGAGATCGCAGATTGGTACATAACTAGTTGTATGTTGTAATCATAGTTTTGCACAAAGCCCTCGACTTTTCATTAACCATTAGTTTATGCCGATCTGCAGCTAGCAGTTGACTGTAGGAATATACCAGCCTACACGCCGGTGGCGACATTCAGTGCCGACGGAAAGTATCATCCTGATAGGGACATCAGCGGCATTTTCATCGGATGTCTTGACCATGGCTTTAAGGTATTCATCGGTTTATCATTTTTCTTACATTTCAAAGTTTAGGTAAACCGATGCTCACGTCGTTGTCAACGCAACTTGTTTAATGAGGTTAATGCTTCCCAACTATTTAAAACACAACATTCTTTGGTTTAAATTGGAACCATTATAAACATTTTAAGTAATCAACGTCGGCGAATAATCATAACCCACCGTTCATGAGCCAACATAAGGCGAGTTGCTCGTGAGCCAACATAAGGCGAGTTGCTCGTGAGCCAACATAAGGCGAGTCGCTCGTGAGCCAACATAAGGCGAGTTACTCGTGAGTCAACATAAGGCGAGTTGCTCGTGACCCAACATAAGGCGAGTTGCTCGCACAAATACTCTTTACACTGGTTTTGTATGCAACCAGATGTTGCAGAAATAGGCAAAGGAAGGCACTCTTCAAATGTGCCTCGCGCAATTACACGGTAAACAAATATGGCTGACAAGTTTTTTGGTTTTAATATTCGGAATAGATATTACTTAATTGCTCATTAAATGTGGAAATACACAATGTTATGTTTGTCGTTTCTGTTTGGCTTTATAAAATAAGTGCTCATGTGTCACTTAAATGCGTAGATTATCTGCTAAATCTTGCAGATGGACATTTGCTTCAAATGGAAGATAAGAATTGTCTACGTTATACGATATCTTGAAAATACTTTCTTCGCTCTAAAAAGAGTAAAATCGTTACACAAAGTACGAAGAAAATGGGAATATGTGACGTTGCAACACTTTGTGTAAGCATCTCGCCCCAACACTGCAGATAAATCATCTTACGCAAGTTTTCGTTGAAATCGCTTAGATATTATGGCTGATCTAGGTATATAGATACATCTTCATCAAACATCATTCAGATTTTCTAATTTAAAAATGAATGGAGCTCCACAATTTATGGAAAAGAAAAAATGCCATTTTGCTACTATTAACATGCTCTTTGCAGAAAAAAAATGTCTTGATAATTTTATCATGGGTGACACAGAAGTTTTGAGCACAGGGAAATCTGAATTTAAGAAGTTTCATAAAACGCATGTTTGTCGTCTTTTCCATCAATGCCGGCATCATTTTATTCAGATCTCAAATATTAGAAATAAAAAAAAAATATAAAGACTCGCAGAGATCTTAACTTCCCGTTTTATCTGCTCAAAATATGATGTTTCAACAGTTACTTTAAACCGTTTTAGTATGAAGTAAAATTGCATTTCTCCATTGACTTGTTGCTGTCGGATATTGCACACACTTACACACATGTAACGAGATATTTCAATCGCAGAGCTCTACGAATGAAACAGTACCAACACTTACAATGCTGTGTGCACTTGTTTGTGACTGCCTATGCTACAAGTGCAGTCCAAGATCAGTCTGCATATCCACGCAGTCTGACCATGGTCTGCACTGCTCGCTATTCAGTCAACAAATTTTCATCAAACACCCCATAAGCAACAAATCATACAGTCCAAAATGAACAAAAAACATAACAAATTAAGAAATTAAGCATGGTAAGGGTAAGACAAACACAAAGACATTCGCATTTCATTGTTCATTTAATTGCGCAAGTGTCCGGTTGACTTAAGGTTGCCTTTAGCCTCCTGCAATGTGTTTATTTCCTCATTTCTGTAGAAAACAACCTGCCATAGAGTGCAGCTGGTAAAGCGGTTACAATCATTCCAAGAATTTTAAATGATGCCCTTTGTCATACAAAGTATATACTGAATAGCCACAGATTATTTGTTTATGCGCTCTGCTGTCAGTGTAATAGTGACATATTGACAGATTTTGTCCGTGTGAATAACAAACCCGTATTATCTGTTCATACAACATTCTTATGGCACTGAGATGATGTTCTCTCACAACTTAAGCTGTCATCAACATATATAACGGACTGGTGTCCTTGACGTCATAGGTGAGCATAAACAGGTTTAAGTAGGCATGTAAATACACGGTGTGCTATTGAGTACCCGTACCCATGGCAAACAAGGAATTTGTACAACCGGTGGTTGAAGGAAAATTTCATTTTTTTTTTGTGATACTGATTAATAGCCTTTTTGAGATCTATGCTTGTAAACCAGCAGCATTAAGTCATCATGTCAACAGCATCATGCAAGTATTCCATTTTGAAAATGCATGTTTAATGAATATGCACAACTGGTTTAAGTTAAGAATCAGTCAATATGAAATGTCTTTCTTATGGCGAAGAAGTATTGTGGAAATGAAATCTTCTGTTTTTTTATGTATGGCTTATCACGCCCTTTCGTAACAAAATTTGTATTTCATTTTCTATTATAATTCATTTGGCTGTTGTAAGAAACTGTGTCCCTAGATATGCATTTATGTACAGGCATTGTTTCAAACTCAAGTTCGAGTATTTTCACTATATTCAGAATGTTTTTATCATCAGTGATAAGACGTCATTTCCTCTAATTACTTTTGTACACTCTATAATTTCATTTTTGCACCTGGTACTTCGGCCTAATATGATCTTTCTCATGGACTTTCAGGGTCATCGCCAAACAATTGATCTGTTATTGGGACTGTTTTGTCACAAGTAGCACTGTCACCTTTCAGTATAGTTTTTTAGGAGCAAACGCCTTTGCAGAGAGATGTTTTTGCATGCCTCCCCCCCCCCCCACCCCCACCAAAGGGCTATAGCATCAGTGCAAAGGCGTACGACCTTTCGTCTCCCTTTTCAGCCATTTTGAGTAATTCTTGGTAACTTATGCCTTAGCAACGGCACCTTTTATAACAGGTTTTTGGACATTCATTAGTCTGAGGTCCCACTTTCGAATTTCTATATTTTTATTTTGGAACTACAAGGTCATCACAATTTTGTGTCATCAGAGACGGTGTTATTTTTCTTTTATTAATGCACTGGATAAAAGTCTAACTAAAGGACTTGCTTACAATAGTTGTTAGTTTTCATTTATGTTGTCACTAACGTCCTCCTCCTCACCAAGGCTTGCTTACAATAGTTGTTAGTTTTCATTTATGTTGTCACTAACATCCTCCTCCTCACCAAGGCTTGCTTACAATAGTTGTTAGTTTTCATTTATGTTGTCACTAACATCCTCCTCCACACCAAGGCTTGCTTACAATAGTTGTTAGTTTTCATTTATGTTGTCACTAACATCCTCCTCCTCACTAAGGCTTGCTTACAATAGTTGTTAGTTTTCGTTTATGTTGTCACTAACATCCTCCTCCACACCAAGGCTTGCTTACAATAGTTGTTAGTTTTCATTTATGTTGTCACCAACATCCTCCTCCTCACCAAGAGCAGCATCAATCAATTCAAGCACATGTGCACGTCCATTTTTAAAGGAGGAACTGTATTTCCCAGTAGGATATAAATGTCGTTATCATCATCTAATAAGATGTCATCCCCACAATCGAAGACTGTTCATCTGTACTCAAATGTCATTGAAGTTGACCAACGGCCGGAATAAAATGGCTGCTTGCTTAGAGCTCAGAGCAGTCATGTTATCCCTCGTTTCTAACAGTGATGAAATAGAATCCCGATTAAACATCAACTTCCTAAGGTAAGACTTTGTTTAATCTATACATTATAAATGTTTTATGTCCGGTTTCAGATGATTGTACAGCTGTGCGATAGGCCACTAACTATCGTCCATATTGAAGATGGTTCAATTACCTGGCCGCCTTCAGCGTTCTTTTCCGTACAATAAGCGTGTTAACAGGAACATTGGCAGAAATTATTATTTTATTATGAATTCATAGACAAGTACTGCGTGTTTATATTTGACTTGTAGTCACGTCCCCACCCACTGACTGGTTATGGTAAAAATAAAATCTAAATATTGATGTAGAAATGAGTTTTGTTATACGCTTTTAGAGGAAGAAGAAAAAGCAAAAGAAGAAGAAATGAGAATAAAATCAGGAAAGGTGAAGACATATGATGATGTTGTTGATGATAATGATGGTGGTGATGATGAGTGACAGGGCAAACGAACGTTTACTACAGTCCTTTTTTCTATAGAAGTTTCTGATATTTATATATCTTACGTGAAAAATGTGAAAAGAAAACAATCTTCTTTCAGAAAACACAAATAATAACAAATAATTCATGATAGTTCAATTTTTCTGAGTAAACTTTAGATATCCAGACACCTTTATTTACAGAAATAGCCAAAAAAAATCAAAATTTTGAAACACACACACACACACACACACACACACACACACTTGGGATATATTTTCGTCTTTCACAATGACTGTTTTTTACAATTTGATTTGAGCCAATGGTGAATATTGTGGATGTCCTTTACTAGCGAAACAACTCTCTGTGCGCAGTAGCGCTGACATTGTGACAGCTAACATAAGGAAATTGCGAGTGTATACTTTATCTTCCTGAGACAAAAACTTACTTCCCTTTCATGTCCAAAAAGTGCGACAGTAAACTGTAGTAAACGCCCTTAAAATATTTTATTCATATTCTTATCATTAACTAAATTTAACACGATATTATAAGAAATATCCCTCATTAACATACTTTACAAAAGTAACAACATTTAAAGGGAAACATTTGAAGGGAAAAAATGCTGTCAATTACAACAACGGTCTAATTCTGTGAAACTTGGGGGTTTTGCGCATTGACCCTGTGACATTGTATAATCACTTATGATTTCGTGATTTTGAACGAGAGCAATGACATGAAGCGAAATCATTCGTGGAAGATATTCCTCTAAAAGTACTCACAAACTTCAATAATACTAAACTTCAACAAAAGAATTTTAATTTCAATCATATTCACAATGTTAACTAGATACATATTTATAGATATTACAATGAAATAATAAATCTTACAAAAGAAATAACATTTAAGAAAGGAAATTGCTGTAACTTACAAAACAACAACAACAACAACAACAACAACAACAGACAATAATAATTGCAATGCAATGTATATGTCTAATTCTTTAAACAGGGTTTGTCCAGGGACCCTGTGACATAAAATTACTCATGATTTCGTGATTTTGAAAGACAAAAATGGCATGAGGCAATATAGTTCGTTAAAGGTACCGGTATTTAACTAAATTCTTCAATGATAACAGTAATTAGATCCCGTTATGCATGGAAAGAATATCGAGGTAAACTTTATTCATTGGCACAACACTTTACAGCAAACGAATATTGAAGCTGAACATAATTCAAAATAATCATGGTTTGTGGATTCATTAACTGGTGCACTACCCAGGAAATAATCTATTTTAGATATTAAAGTATTAGATTACCGATACACTTATTAATATACCCAGAAAAAAATGCAACACACAATCTAACTATATTTAATTTTATCAAAGTAATTAGAAGAATTTCTTAATACGATCACGTATCTCTATCTTATTACAGGAAACTGTATTTCAGTAGAGAGTAGCACTTGTTATACCAAACTCCCGATGTGTCAAACGATAAAAAAGATACACTGAGGTATCTAATTTGGGAGTTTCATCCCACCACTCTCAATTAACTACTATATTCTAGTAGAAAAGTAATACGAAACATGCAAAGTATCTTGATATGTTCAACTTTATTATGCTGTACAGAATTTTGACACCGAGAATGGAATTAGGTATCCCATTTGAAGTTGGCTGGAAATGGTAGTCCAGTAGGTGAGTAACACCGGTTAAGCCAAACTCCTGATAAGTCGAACTTTGATTGTACGACATTTCCTTTTTTCGATGCAACAATATTCTTTTAATCCAACAGATAGACTAGTTTTTAGCTTCATATACACGTATATGCAACATAAACCGATCATTCTTCATCATTGTCATTTTCTGTCGACTCGATCGACCGATCCATTCGTTCGATTCGTCTCTGACACGCGCTCCTCTGTCTCTCGTATTCGGCGTGATCCTTCGCGTACTTCTGGAAGTCTGCGTCCCATACAATTACATACCCACACAGTGCATCTGAAATACAGAACAGAAATACAGAACCTGAGCGGAATCATAATCCCATGTACACTGTTTTGAACAAGATGTTTAACAAACATGCGGGAGAGCTCGATAACAATTCTCATGAACAAATTTAATTACAGTTTATGTGACATAACAGCGAATGTCATTTGAAGAGACAACAACTAAAAACAACAAAACAACAACTTAAATAGACAAAATCGACATTTAATCTGGTTATAAATAACTGAAATTACTCATGATAAAATAATTTATTTCACATGATTTGAAGAGTTGCGTATGGATAACTAATTACGAGTCGGGTGTTATTTTGTAACAGGGATCGGTTCAGGGACTTTTTTTTGCTTTGGGTACCGTCTCATCGACAGTATTTCAATCATTTACAGGAGACAGCTATAGTGCTGCCTCACTGCATTGCATTCTGTCACTTTCACCCCTGGAATTACCGATAATTATGTGCTGAGCGCCAAGCAGAAGGGAGATATACCTGATATTAAACAACTTTTGTATGTTGCGGCCGGGTTCCCAGTTACGGGGGCAGGCGCTCTAACCACTCGGCAACATGGACCGGCTCAGAGACTTTGTATACACAGAGTAGCCTAAAGGTGATATCACGTTCGTAATATATCCTACATTATCTTTACAATCTTAAAGAGCAACAAAAGAAACATACCCCCGCCCCCTAAAAAAATCCAATAAGAAAATGTTAAGGTACAAACACGAGCAATTGATTATGTGTGTGTGTGTGTGTGTAATCCTCTTATAAAATATTAACCGCGTTTTATACTTATGACCATATTCCGCTAAATTAAATCAATATCCTTCACAGGTGCTAATTTATTTCCTAAAGGTGTTGGCATTCAATACATGTCCGTAACCTTCACTTCCGTCTTACCCTTTCATATTCAACATATGACCCTCTTCATCGCCCTACGTGACCGACCTAATTTAATTTGGATCGCGTGCCAATTTGAATCAAATTTAGTTTATAAATCCCCGATT
The DNA here is from genome assembly GCA_021229015.1 of Solen grandis. Lineage (NCBI taxonomy): Eukaryota > Metazoa > Mollusca > Bivalvia > Adapedonta > Solenidae > Solen > Solen grandis. The sequence goes on from CM037781.1 coordinate 7,429,540, forward strand.
AATCCTTTAATCTGTTATTATGAGACTCTTACACGATTCAAACAACGGTTTCATAATATAAGTGGAACTAGGTTAGACAGAGACATCGGTAATGTGAAGGTACGCCGATTTTATTACTTATTACCAAACTGTTATTTCTATTTTCTTGTTTTCTTTTGTAAGAAATTCATTTAATTGCTAATTTATGTTTTAAGTACTAAAACTTTTTGTATTTTGTCTGACCAATATAATTTAAATGAGCCTCTTTCTATCTCAGGTATTAGGTTTTTACTTGTGTTTTTTGTCATGTTGGTATATAGAGAAGTAGGTTTTTAATCTGAACTTGCAGAATGCTCCGCCGAAAAGAATATGTATTGTCTTTATGAAAAAATGTACAGTTTTCCCTAAAAAGACGGTGAAAATACACATGTTGTTAATAAATCGTGTCAGGTACCGTGGGGTTAAAACAGTAGCATTTCCTTTACGCTAAACCTTTCATGTACATACCTTTTAAAACTAGCAAATCATTAATAAATGACGCCAAACCAATAGACATGACGTCATGCTGATTTTCAAAGTTCTAGTACCAAAGACAGGACAATGTCAAAATAGCATTATAATAATAATGATAACAATATCTTTATTTTTAAAGGGTAACATTTTTAGTTGAAACTTATTTATTTTACGTCGATTGGGAAACAAGTTCTTAAAACTTTTATTAATCCCTCTCGACGGTTCCTGGATTGGACCAGTACTTTGCGCCCGTGAAGGTAAATGAAGAGTTCTTGCCTCCAACGGGGTTCGAACCTACAACCTTCGGATCCGTAGTCGGATACGTTACCACTGGACCACGGCGCCCATGTGATAGGTGGGCTCGCTCTCGTTAACTATCGAGTCATGCGATAAAGCGCGTTGTTTCGGAAAGCTGCCAATCTCTGTTTATAAGTCTCTAAGTAAGAAAAAATAAATTCTTTTGAACCTTCTCGTCGACCGACAGGAGTCATGAGGTGGGTTGGGTTATTGACATTCCTGGGCATGGTTAGCCCCGGTATGACACAGACCGCCCCTAACCAGTGCTTCTACGTGGCCGACAACCTGTTCGAGTGTGACTACAGCGGCATGACGCTTAGCTCCATGAGGCCAATCGATTACACAAGCTTCAGTCCTGTCCCACAGAGGTTAGATGTCACCATGAATGGACTGGTCCCCTACTTTGGTATTTATCCATTCGTTTGTGTACCAATCTATCTGTCTATATGTATGTCAATGGACAGCTCAACATCTTTTTTTGTAACTCCGCCACAATTGACATTCATATCTATGTCAGGTGCTCTCAAACATCACACACAAAAGTGCATATTCTTTTGTGTAAAGTCGGTCAACCGACTCAGTCACAGTGTATCATTTACACCATACGCAATGTCTTATTTACACCATTCTCAGTGTCTTATTTACACTACTGTCAGTGTATCATTTACATCATTCTCAATGTCTTATTTACATCATCGTCAGAGTAACATTTATACCACTGTCAGTGTATTATTTACACTTTTAACAGTTTAACATTTACACCCTAGTGTCTTATTTACACCATCGACAATGTATCATTTACATAATTGTCAGTGTATCATTTAGACCACTCTCTGTGTCTATTTACACCATTGTCAGTGTATCATTTAGACGACTCTCTGTGTCTATTTACACCATTTCAGTGTATCATTTAGACCACTCTCTGTGTCTATTTACACCATTTCAGTGTATCATTTAGACCACTCTCTGTGTCTATTTACACCATTGTCAGTGTATCATTTAGACCACTCTCTGTGTCTATTTACACCATTTCAGTGTATCATTAAGACCACTCTCTGTGTCTATTTACACCATTTCAGTGTATCATTTTCACCATTTCAGTGTATCATTTACACCATCCGCGGTATATTATCTTTGTCATTAAAATCGCTAACTTGACTACTGTTGCTAAATATTGTGAAATATTATTAGTTGACCCTAGACCGATGTTCATGTAAGTCGCACTATCCTGATGTTCTGATAGCGACGTCCAAGACCACCGAGTGCATACGTAGCAAAAGGGCAGACTATCATATACACGAGTGTTCTTTAGAACACATGTGTCACCTGCTGAAGCGTAACGGGAAAAGTGTGACAGACAGACAAACGGACAGACAGATGACGGAAAAGTGATTCTATGTGTCACCTCTGCTTACAGCTGGTGACACAATAAATCAACTGTTTTATGCCCATATATAGGTGACACTCAGGTCTTCTCCAGCACGTTCGCGACGATTCCAGTCGGCAGTTTTGACAAGAACTTCCCGGCAGAACTGACGATTAATTGCGGTAGCGGGGGCATCTATATCTACACCGGCGCCTTCGCAAACATGAGTCATGTCCAACACTTAAAGGTATGGTGCAGTCATGCCGCCACAGTTGAAGATGGCGTAGTCCATCAGTACCTAGTGTATATGGATCCAAGTGTACAGGCTTGAACCATTCCGGGGGGGGGGGGGGGGGGGGGGGGGCTTTATGCTGTAAGTAAATCACAGGGTCACCGAAAGGTATTTGTAAAACATGGGAAAAGGATATTTTCTTATCGACGAATAATAAAAGAGTTTAGATTTAATAGAATGATGCCCTCGATCACATTAACTTTCAATTAATATCCTAATGCAATCTCAGATAAAAGGTCACATCTCGTTACGGCTTTCCGCAACCTGCGGAAAACGTATAGGGTTTGTTATGTTTATTCTTATTATAATTATTATTCCTTTTTTTCCAACCAAATCTAAGAGTTAATTTCGGTATGTTGTCAGTGTCTAAGCAACATGAAAATTAAATTGCCTCGACAAAAAAGTATAAATTTTTAAATTCAATAATTTTTAATTTTCAATGACGTCAATTGACGTCAGATTTGACGTCAGCTTCAAAAGTTTGTTCGCGTTCTAGAGCCTTTATTTTTTGATATTTATCTTGATATTTTCACAGAAGATGTATGTTATGATGTAGATGTTCACCCTGTCTTTCAAATTTTTAAATTCGAAAAATTTAAGAATTTATGGCCAAACCGAGTTTCGAACTTTGGTCCTAAAACTTTTATTTAATGTTACAAAGGCTACTGATGAGATAGAAGGATGAAATTTGGACAGCGTATTGGCCCAGAGGTCTACTTTCTTTTCTCTGAAAGATTTTCTTTTAAGTCACGTGGTTATGACGTCATTTAATGGACAAAATCCTATTTTTTCAAAGATTTCTCTCGCTCTGGCATCATACATTTTGAGTCAATTTTAATGAAATTGAAATTGCAGCGATAAAAAAGTATCTTTTTATACATTCAATCGTTTTACATTTTCATTGGTGTCATATGACGTCAGATTTGACGTTAGCTTCAAAAGATTGTTCACGCTCTAGAGCCTTCAATATTGGTCCGATTATCTTGATATATTTACAAAAGATGTATCTTAGGATGTAGATGTCCACCTTGGCATTCAAATTTCCAAATTCGAAAAGATTAAGATTTCATGGCAATACCGAGTTTCGAACTTTGGTCAAAAATTAAATTTAAATGTTACAAAGCCCCCTGATGCGTTACAAGCATGAAAATTGGACAGCATATCGGCATAGAAGTTTACATTCTATTTTCTGAATGATTTTCTCTTTAGTCACGTGGTTATGACGTCATCAAAAAGACAAAAAAAAATCTTTTTTAAGATTTCTCTCGCGCTGGTATCATGATTTTAAAGTCAATCTTAATTATATCTTCAGAATTGAAAGAGTTAAAATTGAAGTGATGCATACTGCAAGAAATGTTTGTTTTGTCACGTGATTATGACGTCATGCATACTTTAGCAAGAATTATTTTGAAAAATCATATAAATCGCCAATTAGACCAATGAACTTAAACTTTTCAAAAATGTCGAAACTTATGACGTTCATAAGGTCTTGAAAATTTCAAGTGATTACGTCATCAAACATGGCAGTTATTCATATTGTATATATTAACTTTAAATAAGTAATAATGCCGTACCTTAACATGCGCAAAAAGTTCAGAAAAATTCAAATGATTACGTTATCAAACATGACTTATTCATTTTTTTCGTAAAAGGGCTAATACATGGAAATCTATTAATTTGCAGAAAGAAATTTAAGTGGTCATTGGGTTGGTTGAGCAAGATCCGATTGTTCTTTTGCAGGAATGAATGCCTGCGTTGAATAGTGAATTGTGATACGTTTTTGAGTAAATGAGTCGCATTTACGATGAATTAGTATAATTATACTAGAGCCAGAAAACCTTTACGGATATCTTATTACATTTGCTATCACGGCTTTCTGCAAACCTGAAGAAAATGACAAATACATGTATATCTTCCTATCGATTTTTTATGTTTTCTAAATGTTTAACGGTTTCTTTTTCTAAATCTGTAAAAATAAGCAAATATACAAAGCAAATGATTAGTTGAAAGTTTCAAGACGTTTATAACGTTAATAGCATAGAAAAATAAGATGTTTTCTTCATCATATTGCTTACACCTCTGCCTTTGTTTCCATCTAATTTTGCAAATGTAAAAGTCAATCAATTTAAAGTTTGAAAGCAATCGATTTTAAAGTTTTTTTTCTTCTTTTTTACAATTTCAATTGTGGATCAAATTGCAATGAATACATGTTAAGTCATATGCTTACAAAGAAAAAGATATCAAATAAAGAATAATAAAATAAATCGATTGAATATCGTAAGAAAACAATTCTTGAGGATATTATTATCTTAAAAATTTCCTGTTTTTTTTTTTCTGAATGATAGAAAACGGGTGCATAATCAAATAAGATCCATATTTATGCTTTCTCAATATCTTCTTAAGAAGATGAAAATGAATAAAAGAAGAAAAAAAATTAAAGCTTATTTTTGAACATAATCGTAAGTACATATTTAAGATAATGATGATTTACGTATTAAATCATACATTATTATGCATCATTATTCCATTTTTTTGTATTAACTTACATATTCAATACCTTTGAAATAAGCAAACGGAAAGCCGCTTCGTTTGTATCTTAAACAAACGACTTCTAGTTTCATAATGTGATTGTTCTTTCATTTCCTAAGTATGTATTTTCACCATACCTTTTATTCATTTGTCAATATTAATATTTCAAACATACTTTCGCTGTAACGATATTTTCATGAACAGATCAAAAGCTGCAAGTTATACAACATCCCAGAGAGGGCGTTCGCAGACTTTGGCAACCTCGACTATTTCGGGATAGAGGGTGGTTATGTTGACATAGTAGACCCTGACGCAACAGCGGGTTTAAGTGTGGAGAAGCTGACCAATGATCCTCACGCCATTCCCAGAAACCTTGGGCAATTTGAGATAATTGGTTCGCACTTCCTCGCGCAAATAGTGCCCACTGGACTGCTGTACAATTTCAAAAACCTGACGTCCGTCACGCTAAAAGTAATTAAATCATCTGTTTGTTTAGAATTCTTTTTTGAACGTAATCTAGATTAGGTATAATATAATATTTGTTAAAAGGATATCGAAATTTCCAACAGAATTATGCAAATATTTTTAAATCTTACACAAGGGATTTTCTTTTCGCGGAGTATAGATGATGTTTAAAGGGAAATAACCTTATACCATTCTAGGTGCAAAGGGGATATATCATCACATAGTATACGAGTAGTGTACTTTTAAAATGTTTCAGCAGTATTCATTCAATGAAACAATGCCTTACAATATGAATATATTGCTTCTACGTAATCATAAATTACACCTAATTCGCTACGTTGAGTATCACAAAGGATTTGATCAGGAGAAAGAAAGTGGTTGCATCTGATAATAATCTAAATAAGTTGCAAAATCAAACAACGCTCTCTTTTTTAACTCTAGTTTCTTCGTACCAAGAATTATCACACCAATTAAATATCTACCTCAGGGGTGCGATATCACTTCATTGACAACGGATGTGTTCAAGTACAATACACAACTTCGTCACATTGACCTCAGCGAGAACCCATTCACCAGTATCCCCAATGGCTTATTCACGGGCCTTGATAAGCTCGCCGAGGTCCTCTTCTATAACAACGAGTGGGACTGTTCATGCTCCAATGCTTGGTTCGTCCCTTACAGCGTCCAGAACAACATAACAATCTTCGGTGATGGCAAATGCGCCAATATATCAGGTACCGTGTTTATAAACAAACTATGGCATTTTAGTACTCAATGTTTGCATCGATAAAATTCAATGCCCCCATTTACATAAGTTACCCCTGTAATATGTTTGATTCCTGGCCGCGAAATACCAAAGCCGTTAAAGATTGGTACAGTTTAAAATCACCCTTTTCAGATGTCAACAAAACGCATATTTCTTAGTTAAGACTAGTAGTGCTTTTTAATTTAGCCGATATGTACTTTCTATCATCAACATTTTTTCACTTTAAAACGAGAAAATATTATTGAATAGGATAGTCAAATAAGAATTTATTCTCGCGGAAGACAGTCAGCAACTTACTGTAGCCTATTCCGATTTTGTACGGAGGCATCCAAGTAATAAAGATGATGTGGAAAACGAAGGAAGCCAATTTTATATCTGTTGTCATTCAGGAAATCAAACATGATTTTAGTAAAATCGACGATATTTATAATGCAAGATTTATGTGTTCAGGGACCAGTGCCATAAACACTTTCCTCATTTTTTGTTACATACTTTGATTTTAAACAAATTCAAACATATGCATTGATGCTCTTGTAGGAACTACAATATTTAAGTACTACGATGAAAACTGTGTTGAAGAAGATGTTTGCTCCGGGAAAAGTGGTAAGTTTGTATTATAATTATCGTATACATTTTCATGTTTTTTTTATTTATTCATTGCTTCATACATGGTAAGTACATAATTTCTAGAAAAGAAAATCACGTCTTC
>CM037781.1:7436555-7486555 GCA_021229015.1 Solen grandis
CTTAGATATTTGGTGTGTAGTATTGTCAGGGGTAAAATGTTTTAGATTAAGTTATATCAGAATCCTTGTCTGTTTAAAAACCTTGACATCAGTTGAAGCAATGGTACTCAGGTGAGCGATTCAGGGCCATCATGGCCCTCTTGTATATGATATATTTTTATATGACTGTTCACTCAAAAAGCAGTGTATTTTTCTTTATACACCCGCTTCTCAAAGTGACGTGGGGAATATGTTAGGATTTTGTAAGGAATATAGCCCTTTTTAACCTGGTTTTAAGCGAAAATTCTGATAATTAGAATCAGGTACATCGTTGGGCATGTAGGCGGACATCAAATATTGTGTTTCCGTTGAATATATCCTGTTAGAATAGAGATACAGTTTTCATACTTGGTAGGTAGATACCTTTTGGGAAGAGAAATATTTGGTTTGATTTTCAGGATGATAGGGTCAAGGTCTAGGGTCACAGTAACTAAAAATAGATTTTTCGTTTTCATCAAATAACTTCTTATAGGAGTGAGGTATGTTGATCAGATTTACTAGATATATACCTTATGGAGAGAGGAAAATTGGGATTGATTTTTTATAGGTCATTAGGATCAAGGTCAAAGTCACTGTTACTAAGACAGTTTTGCTTGCCTGGGGCAACACTTGAAAACCTGGTTTTGCGTCATTTGACGTTTGCCTTTTGTGTCAATACGGTGATATAAATCACTTTCAGTGATAGTTCTTGAAATGCAAACTATGTGATTCAAATAATAAAACAACTGGACTGATCTGACTCCACAAAGAAATGCATTGTGTCAGATCCACACAGGTATTTCCTATTATGGGGAGTTGAGTTTCACAATACAGTTTAAGTCTTGTTAAGCCTATTGACCCTAATCAGTAGGTCAGATCTATAGATAGCAAGACTTCCATAGCACTCAGTGGTCTTTGATCAGTCAGTATGGTATAAAAATAGAAGTAAGAACTATTATGTCGTGAAGATTTAGTTGTTATCATGCAGGGTGATTTACATGCTCTGGATTTTGTTCCTCTGATTTGTTTTCTGATGATATGTAGGATGATACATGTATTGCAGAGAGTAATCCATCCATCTTTTAATTATAATCATGGTCCTATAAATGCTTAAGAAGACTTAAATGCAGATGTAAGCATCCATTGACATGGAGTTACACTCTTGCTGAGGTTCTATAAAGGCTTGCATCTTCTATTTACATTTAAGATTTTAAGAAAAGAGCGTTTTCCTGTGCAATGTGACCTACACTTTGAAGTGACTTTCTGAGTTTATTTGTCAGGAAATAAAGACTTCACCAATATTGATGAGGAAGAGTAGAAAATTATTTTTCTATATGCCCCAAGGGTCGTCCGTCTGTCCATTAGCAAAACCGTGTCCGCTCTGTATCTTAAGAACCACTGGAAGGAAATTGAAATTATTTGACAGAAATGTTAAGCGTACAGAGAGGATGTGCAGTGTAATTTTTGGATCAAGGTCAAGGTTACACTTGAAGATCACATGTCATACTATTATAATGTTAGATTATTTTGTGTCTGCTCTGTATCTCTTGAATCACTTAAGGACGTTTTCTACAGTTTCATAAAAAAATAGTTTTTTCTAGATTTTTTTTTATTTTTTCATATATGATGTAAAATTTTATGATAAGTTTAAAATTGAAAAGAAAAGAGTATGTTATCGTGTTGGTTTTTTTGCAAAATGACCGTTTCCATGGCAACCGTCAGACCAAAAATGGTTTTAAAATATCTATATTAATAAAGGACTTGTAAAATTATCCTGGAGAGCATTGTTACACAAAAAACATGAAGTACTTGCCAATTGCATTTTATTTTACTGCTGTATGTTACATATAACAATATAATAATCTTCATAAAGAAAACTAGCATTTGCATGTTCAAACATTGGCAAAAATGACAAAATAATCATAGTTCTTCAAATAAATGAAAATTCTGAAAACTTCTTCTACAATTGTTTTATTTTGCAAGCTTAAATAGAATTCAATGTGGAATTGAATAAGAAAAGAAAAATTATGGTCATCGTGTGGTTTTTTCAAAAATTGTCATTTCATGGTACGGCATGAGACAAAATAGTCAAAAAATATATTTCTTTCTTGCTCTACGTTGATAACCACCGGAAGATTCGGGTTTTTCGTGATAAATCGAACCTCTTAATCTCTTGTATCTTTTAACCTTGTCGGCCTTAGATTTTCGCACAATTTTCCGTTAGACGACATTGACGACTCTTTCTAAAATTCGTATAGAGTACATGTAGTTATCCGAATACTGTGCAAGTTTCTCCTTTTTAGAGAGTATTCTCGTAAGGTAGACAATCAAGAGGCAGTCAACGATGCGCACGGAGGATGCGTCGTAAAAACTCGCGAAAACGTCTTTAAGCAGATTATCTGATTCAAAAATATTTAGTGTCTGTTTATTAGTCCCCTTCCAATATTTACACAAGGGAACTGTAAGTTTCCCCTCCTTTCTGTCTGTCCGCATCTCCTTATTACAAGAAAGTCAGTAGAACTGACAGATGCTCCCCGAAGAACGTCATTTTTACAAATAAGACCTTGGTCAATGGGTGGGAGGATGTAGGAACTGGGTCAAGCCGAAGATATGCGCATCTCCTCTTTGTAATAAAGCTTCACATAAAGTTTTGTTGAAATCAAGCTATTAGTTCCTGAGAAATAGCTCGGACAAGATCGTACTAGATATACGTTTGCATAAAAGTCAAAGGGCCATAAACTCTGTGAAAAATTGAGGGACAAGTTACCCAATGATATGCAAATCTTCTCTTGGTAATAAAGCTTTCCTAAAGTTTCGTTGAATCAAGCCATTATTTTGAGAAATAGCCAGACAAGATTCATGCAATATGTACTGTAGGCCGAAAAGTCAAGGGCCATAACTCTGAAAAATTGAGGAACCAGGTCACGTCGACGATATGTGTATCTACTCTTGGTAATAAAGCTTCACATAAAGTTTCGTTGAATTCAAGCCATTAGTGCCTGAGAAATAGCCCGGACAAGAATCATGCAATATGTACTATAGGCCAAAAGGGCCATAACTCTTTAAATTTAGGAACCGGGTTGCGCATCTCCTCCTGGTAATAAAGCTTCCCATAAAGTTTCGTTGAATTCAAGCCGTTAGTTCCTGAGAAATAGTCCGGACAAGGAAAGTGTGACGGACGAACGGACGGACGGACGAAGCGGCGACTATATGTGTCACCTTCGGTGAGCATTAAAATGTTGCTGTTGATGAAGTGCTTATCCATTCGTCAAAGGTAGTTCACTATCAGTACCTTTCTTGGGCGTATATTGCCCCGCCTCAGCAGAGCTCTTGTTTTTAGCTCACCTGAGCACAACATTCTCATGGTGAGCTATTGTGATTGCCTTTTGACCGTTGTCCGTGCGTCCATCCGTGCGTGCGTGCCTGCGTCTGGCATCAACAATTTCCTTTAAACAACATACCCTCCTAAACCGCTGAATGGATTTTGACCAAACTTCACAGGAGTCCTCCTTATGATGCCCTGCCCTCTATCAAAGTTGTTCAAATTATTTCTATTGGCAGAAAAAGTAGGTCACAGGAACTAAAAATAGATTTTAAAAATGCAAACTTAGAAAATCTTCTTCTGCAAAACTGCAAGGCCTAGAGCTTAGATATTTTGTTTGTAGCATTGTCTAGTGGATCTCTACCAAGTTTGTTCAAATCATGGCCCTAGGGTCAAAATTGGCCCCGTCCCAGGGGTCACTTGATTTTACATAGGCTTAAATAGGAAAATCTAGAAAAATCTTCTCAGAAACCACGAGCCTGGAGTTTAGATATTTATTGTGTATAATATTACCTTATGGACATCTATCAGGTATGCTCAAATCATGACCCTGGGGTCAAAATTGGCCCCGCCCTGGGGTCACTTTATTTTACAAAGACTTACATAGAAAGATCCATGTCAGAAACCACAAGAACATGGGTTTAGATATTTGGTATATGGCCTTGTGGACCTGAACCAAGTTTTCAAATCATGGCTCTTGGGGTCACCTGAATTTATAGCTATGACTTTCAAATTTTGGACCGTGGGTACAGTTTTTGTTTGCAATTAGGACTCTTTTGTTGTTTTATAAAAGGCAATGAAGGCAATATTAATCAGGTGAGCGATTCAGGGTCATCATGGCCCTCTTGTTAAATTTCTACTGATCATCTGTGAATGAGATATTTTAAATAATGCAGCTTGTATACTTTAATCAGGTAAAGTCTTAAAATAACTCTAATTTCAATTAAGTTAATGAAATTATTGCACGTCTTTCTGGCTCTTGGAAATTAGGTTAAACAAAAAATTGACTTTTTGAATTTTATCAGTTAATCATAATACATTACTGTATACTCTTAGACAGCAGTCTGAGAAAACACTTGGGATGTGACAAAAATCAATAACAGATTGGCTAATGGGTTGGTTTGATTTACACTGGAGGACTGGCCAATTCTACCATACAAATAGTTGTTCTACTTTGTTTAATTTAGCCAAATACTATTTCAATATAGGTCAATGTTTATGGTTCCAGACTGAAATTCCTTACTATCTTATTGCACAATATTGATTATGACAAAAGTTTTAAAAACATGATTGTTATCACATTGTATATTCAATTTAATGGCACATATCGGTAAGAGTTTTCATCACATCAAGAAAAAGAAAGTAAATTGAAAGGTGAATAAAATATTCTTGCCTGTGTTGAAGGATTAGTTATTAGGGTAAAATGTGTACAATATAGTTTCTTTAGTACTAATATTGAACGAAAAGAGTCATAAATCTTTGCTATGTTGAAGGGCTCTTGAAAGTGGTTGTAGATAATCATTAACTGTATAAGTGGTGATTGGTTGGTCTTGATAATGGACACAGGATCTTGTGACATCAGAATAGAGGTTCATGGTATGCCTGTTTACATGCCATGTGTCATCAGATGTTGAAATCAAAAAAGAAAACTTCTTCAATTTCTGTGTAATCAGCCTTGGTGGACAAGTACATGTATGTGTAATAGGAGGGTCCACCATAACCAGGTCATATGTTCGGTCCACAGCCATGACATATCCTGGTCAAACAGTACTAGTGTATCTCCCTTGCTTGGCATACAGTAATCATATAATGGTTGTTGGCACAGTCATGTGGGGAGCAGTAGTCCAATTGTAGGACAAACACTTCAGGATCAAGAGGTCCTCTGTTTGAGTCCTGCCAGGGACACACCCAATATCCTTGAGCAAGAAATTTACCCTGAATTGTTTCACTTCTCTCAGGAGTAAATGGGTATCTGAGATGGCAGTATATGAAATGATAGATGGATAGTTAAGTAGCCTAATGACCAGGGTAAAACAGAGAGCGTGCCTGCCCATGGCATGAAATTTAGATTAACCCTTTCCCTCATATAGACTCATTTTGACGCACTCAATAGGTACCACATAAAGCCTGATCTGCAGAAAACCACACTTAAACCTTACCAAATTTAATTACAAAATCCTCATTTCCAGACCACTGAGGAGCAGCGAACAGCATAAAACCTGATCAGCCTGCGAGTTACTCGCAGGCTGGTCTGGTTTTATGTTGTTCGCATAGGTCTTTTCATGGTTTCCTCTATGAGGGAAAGGGTTAATACATACAATGTGACTGGAGTTTTGGTATATAATGCCACTTGTCTTTATTCTTTAGTGTGTTATTGCAGGTCTATATCTGATTCAAGCTGGCAAAGCCCCCCAAACACTGAAATACTCAATGGCACCTAAATCCAAGCAAGTAATTATTTCTGTGTAATTATTTTAATTTGGTCTTGACTCAAGCAAAACAATAGGGTCCCTCGATATAAAGGGGAAAGTATTTATATGGTTGAGTTTTCTGTCTGATTTTGAAAAAAAGAGAGCACAGATAATTATCACCCTGACATGATGTTCAGGGGAGAGGTCTCAGTCATGTGACCGAAATTTAGGGTGTGTTGAAAGATAATACACATTGTAGAGAAGAGCTATTTCTTGTTCATTCTATTTGACAAATTTATTATAAGAAACAAATAACAAGCCTGTGGTTTTTTAGCTCGACTATTCGAAGAATATGAGAGCTATTGTAGTCACCCTGGCGTCGGCGTTGGCATTGCAGCTTTTGGTTAAAGTTTTGCGTGCAAGTTACTATCAACCTTATATCTCAATAACCGTTTATGGTATTGACTTGAAACTTTATAAATATGTTAAGGGGCATCAGACAACCAAGGTAGATAACTCTTGACTGAATTTAATATGAATTATGGCCCCTTTTTAACTTAGAAATTTTGGTTAAAGTTTTGCATGCAATAGAAAATTAAGTTAAAGTTTTGCGTACAAGCTACTCTCTAGTTTGTATCTCTATAAGCATTCATGGTATTGACTTAAAAGTTTATGAATATGGTTAGGGGCATCAGACAACCAAAGTAGATAACTCTTGATGGAATATGTTACAAATTATGGCCCCTTTTTAACTTAGAAATTTTGGTTAAAGTTTTGCATGCAAGATACTCTCATGCTAATATCTCAGTATCCAGGCATGCAATTGATTTGAAACATCTTCAATATGTTTAGGGGTATCATACTTTTCAGGTAGATAACTTTTGATGGAATATATTACAAGTTATGGCCCGTTTTTAAACTTAGAAATTTTGGTTAAAGTATTGCATGCAAGGTACTTTCATGCTTATATCTCAGAGTCCAGGCATGGAATTGATTTGAAACATCTTTAATATCTTTAGGGGTATCATACTATAAAGGAAGATAACACTTGATGGAATATATTAAAAATTATGACCCCTTTTAACTTAGAATTTTGGTAAAAAATTTTGCATTCAAGCTACTATCCAGCTTATATCTCAGAAATGGCTTGTTGAATTGACTAGAAAGTTAAGGAGTGTCTTCAGGGGCATCAGAAAACTAAGGAGGATAACTTTTGGACTGAATTTTATACAAATTATGGCCCTTTTCTAACTTGGATTTTTGGTTAAAGTTTTGCATGCACAGTGTTATTGTGCTTATGTCTCAGTAACTAGGCATGGGATTGATTTTAGACATCATAAAAATATTAAGGGGTATCAGACTATCAAGGTATATCATTTTTGACTATTATTATATACAGGGTATGTGAAGGGCAAGAATTGAAATAGATTTCAATTGATTTACCAACAAGCATTTTGAATAGTCGAGCGTGCTGTCCTCTGACAGCTCTTGTTTGATATATATTAATCTCTTCAAACATTTTTTGGTGTAAGGCAAACTTCATTATTCCATTTCTATGATTCCTAGGTTGTTCAGTATTATACTTTCTGCTTGAAAGATTATAAAAAAAAAAATCAGCATCAGCAAACCATAACCTTCAGGGTCAGGAGTTTAAGCTCTGCCACTATACCATAGCTGCTGTAGACAAGCTACATGTATTTAATGATTACTCCCTCACACAAAAGATCTTGCCAGTGTTTGCATATATTGTATTCTAAATGTCTCACAGACTTTTCAGTTCAACACTGGGATGATAGGTAGCCATGGTTGACCTGGTTTCCAAAAGAATGCATGGTTTATGATACTGTTTGTGACACTTAGTTATGAATGGGAAAATTCACAGCTAAAATCTTGAAGGTGCGTCTGCATGTCAGTAAATACAGATCATATGAGATAGCTACACTGGACAAGATGAACTGGGTTTGTTTGTGATACTGTTTATAAGCAGTTGATCTTGTCTTGAAATGGGAAAAATTAAGCTTGAATTTTCACTGGGAAAATTCATTGACATACAATTCATCTCAAACCTATTTTGGGATAATATGTTGTCAATGGTGGACCTGGTTTACACTAAAGATCACATGGTTCATGATATTGTTTGTGAGCTTTTGACCTCACAATGAGTTAAACAGGAACAGCCTTGGGTTTTCACTGCCAAAAGTTATAGAGATGCATTATGGTGATTTGTCTTTTATATTTATGTTAGATATGGTCAAATCTGTATACTTTCATTTCATGTATTTTAATACACAAATTTAAGAGGACACTAATTAAGTATAACATTGCATTGTTCATGAATAATCTATTATAGAGGGATATGATGACATTTTGATACAGGTGTAAAATTAAGAAGTTTTGGATCCCTTGGACCTGTTTGTCGTAGGAAGTTCTTTGTCACATGACAGCATCATCATATCTAATGATAATAACAATGATGGTAGCTTTGTTTTCATAAAATAGACACTCCCTAAGACCACAAGGGAGCAGTCTATGGTGCAGTGTTTTTGTTTTCTATATTGAGATTGAGGCTAGGTAAACTAGACAGAATTAATCTCCTGAATTTGATATTCCATAGCCAGCTTCGACAGTTTTTCTCATCTGATTTCTGTTTCTGACATAAATGAAATAATGACAGAATGTGCTATAGGTGTCCATTGATTAATGTGTAGGGCTTTCTATCAAGTATAAGAATCAGGTATTGAGCCTCTTGATTAGGTTTCTGAGATGACGATGCTCTGATGAGGAAATAAGCTTTTTGAGAAAATAGATTGGTTGAGAAAGGAAGCTCTTTCTTTTGAATTGTTTTCTGGTGAAAACATTGGTTTCGTGATGATGTTCTCATAATTATAGAAGTACATGTACTGGGATTGTGAGGAATGTTGGATATCAAGACTGATATGGTGGTCTGACATTGTACATACAGTATATTGCAATTATATTGAGAGGGAAAGGGGGTCATAGAATCCTTTTGAAAATCGCGAGTATTGGAAAACTGACAGAACAGGAGAGGTGTTTAAGTTATATGTTAAGTATTTGGACTTTGGAGTATATCTTGGAATAGACCTGATATTTGCTGTATATGATATTTCATGTTATTTATGGTTTGTAATATATGCTCTAAATATAAAATGATGCAATGTGTTGTAGATTTTTTTTCTTATCCTGAAATCTAACATCAAAAGTGAAATGCAGTTAACCTGAAGATGAATATTGCTGTTATATTTAAGTAAATGTAATTAATTACCGGTACATTGTAGTTACCAATTTGCTATTGAGAATTCATGATAGACTTCTAATGGTGATGTGTGGTTATTTTAACTGCATGTTTTAATATATTTATTAATGCTATGGAAGAGCAATTGATTTAGTACAGCAGTTCAAGTGACAGGAATATTTGTGTTGCTGGCAAAAGTGATTAGTTATTCAAAGTAAACTGAAGTGTGACATATTAGTAAGAGTGGGACTCAAAACTGGGGAATTCTCTGTTGTGTGGTGGCCATTCTTCCCAGAGGAAATCCCAAACTGTCACTCATGTGGATTTCTATGGAGAGAGAGATAAAGTGCATGTGTTACAAACACTGCCTGCAAAGGGTTAGTATCAGTGGAGGCCCAAGCTGGGTGTTAGATCTTGAATTTTGTATAACTGCTGTAATCAGAGGTGACTTCTCTGACGTATGTCTGTCCATCTGTCATACTTTTCGTGCACCTGCTGTTGTCTGTTTGCCTTTCCATCTGTCAGTCTGTCAAACGTTTTTCATCACGTGTTAGCAGGTGACATACATGTTCCAAAGAACACTCTTGTTTAGTTACTCCTTTTCAGCAGGTGACACATTGTTCTAAGGATTTATTCTTGTGGTAGGGTTACTGATATGTAAATAGTGATATATGGTTCATACGTAGAAGAAATACAGATATGTGTTAGAAAATGGTTTACAAGAACAATATAGTGAAACGCGAACAAATACCACTCAAGGGAAGTCTGGAGGTGGCTGTAGATACAGGTAAACCAAAGTACTGAAAAACCTAGAGAGCAGATTTGAATTTTGATTTCAGATCCATTGCTTCACTTTCCATTGTGATACCTAATAATATGACTCAATTCACACAGGGCTTTTTTATAGATAAAGAAATATAGACAATCATTTAGACAATTGAAGGGTTTCAGCATCATGGAAATGCTGTTTACACATGAACCGAAAACCAATGTTTTGTGTTTTGTTGTCAAATGTTTACAACACTATAACTTACTAGATTTGGATAAAAAAGTATCTACATAGTAAACACTGCATGCTGTCTCATATGCCATTTTTCGTGTGGTTTTGGCATTTTGATAAGATGAGAACAAATATTGTTACCAATATTAATGTTTATAATCTGGTTGGTGTTACTAATGCTGAATTCTGATTGGTTGCAGGTGGTTGTGACGACACCTTGAGGGCCCATGCAGAGAAAAAGTTACTTCCCATGATCAATCCTCCCACACAGGATTACGACTATGACCTCATTGTTATAGGAGGCGGATCAGGGGGTCTAGCTGCCTCCAAGGTCAGGGCTTTAACCTTTCCTAGGGTGTGGTGTCATGTCTCTTGTCTATGTTTAATATTAATTTATGGACAATACCATAGTGATAACGTCACTACAGTGTATATCTGTCTTGTGTATAAAGTCCCCAAATGACTGAAATCAGTTATTTATGTAAAATCAAAAAAATAAATTTTCCTTTTTTTAAAAAAATTTTTTGGTCAGTGGTTTTCCAAGCATAGCTTAAATTCCTTGTGAAGGAAGTGATTTGAAATTAAGTTACAGAACCTCTCTCTATCTTTGTATACATTGATTATAGCAACAAATATTTAGATTGAGGTATAAATTCTTTACAAACATGTATCAGAAACCATCGATATGACCTGGCTAAAATTTTCTTTCTCAAACATTTAGATGTCTTATCAATAGTATATATCTAATTAAGCTGAATATAACTTTAACCCTTTCCCTCATATAGACTCATTTTGATGCCCTCAATAGGTATCACATAAAGCCTGATCTGCAGAAAACCACAGTTAAACCTTACCAAATTTAATTACAAAATCCTCATTTCCAGACCACTGAGGAGCAGCGAACAGCATAAAACCTCATCAGCCTGGTTTTATGCTGTTCGCATAGGTCTTTTCATGGTGTCCTCTATGAGGGAATGGGTTAAAAATGGTGTGTTTTCATGTTGGCTACAAAGATTATTCAGTTGTGGATTATAATTACATCCAGTTAGTATAATATGACCGTCTGCTGTGGCCTAGTGGTTAAAGCGTCTGCCTCGGGAGTGGGAGGTTTGGGTTTGATACCTGGCTGCAACATACCAAAGTTGTAAAAAATGGCACTGGTATACGGTATTTCCAGGCTTGATGTGGTATCATGCCATATGTCAGTGGCATGATACTGCAGTGTGGCAATACTATATCTATCTTAAGTAGACATAGTCTCCAGATGACTGAAATACTGTCAGCATCATGTTAAACACAATAAACAAACAAACACAAACTGTCTAAACTAATAAATTTCTCTGATACAATCATTATTTAGGACCAGTTTTTTTACCACAGAGAGACTCTTATCCCTTAATTCTGGTTTACAGGCAGCTGCAGCTGTAGGGAAGAAAGTGGCAGTGTTTGACTTTGTGAAGCCAACACCGGTTGGAACAACGTGGGGTCTGTATGATATATATCTCTCACTGTTCTAAATCATACCTTATTATTGATGATTCAGAAGGGACTTTATACTGTATGTAATTTTAATGATGTAAAATTGATTTTGGAGGGGGGAAAATCCTTAGAAATTTGGGGAAAACTGTGTGCATTCAAAGAAATGTATCAGGTATATATTAAAGGTTAAAATCCCTGTTGACCATTTCTATAAGTTAGTTTGATTAAAAAAAAATCTATATTGAAGCTGAAAAAGAAAGTTTAAGGATTTTGACTCAGATTTGATATACATAATAGTAAGTTCTTTAATGAAATACATATATGAAATGCTACAAAAATAAGACAAATTATCCCTTGGTATAGCAAAATGATTGAAAATAAACAAAAGAAAAAAACAAACTCTCAGTATGTGTCACTGTATGAAACTGCATTTTATCACCAAAACAGAAAATTGTACTTTATACAATCATTTTGTTGCAGGATTGGGAGGCACATGTGTCAATGTCGGCTGTATACCAAAGAAGCTGATGCACCAGGCAGCTATCTTAGGTAAATATACATATAAAGTTTCATTTTTTTTACAAAGGCCACTGAAGGGAAACTAGCCCCTTTTCTGGAGATGGCTGTTATTCACAACTGGTTTTTTGTTATCACAGGTTGACTATTATTCAGATGTGACCACTTATACACTGTATTCATGTCTGGAATGTTGTTGGAAGGGTCTATTGATCACCATGAAGTGTAATGTCTGGAATGTTTTGGAAGGGTTATTGTCACCATGAAGTGTATTATTCAGATGTGACCACTTATACACTGTATTCATGTCTGGAATGTTGTTGGAAGGGTCTATTGATCACCATGAAGTGCCAATGACCTGTTTTATATACATTAATATTTTAAATGTATTTCATATTTGAATTATAATTTTTCCTTAAGTTTTTTGCATAATCAGCCTAAATTGATTTATATATATGTTTCTGTTTTACCAATCAAAATAATCTTAATAATTTTGTGTGTGTACGTGTATATGTTTCAGTATTTATACCAAATTAGCAATAACAATTCTTACTTTTCAGGTCACAGCTTAGGTGATGCAAAAGCTTTTGGGTGGGAACTTCCAGAAAAAGGTCTGTTTTAGTTTTCTTGATATATGTTTCTTCATTTGTTCACTTATGTATACCTTCCCTGGTGACTGAGTAGTTAGAATGTTCACACTCAGAGCTGGAGGTTGTGGTTTTGATCTAAGTAGATATATTCTCCAAATGACTGAAATACTGTCGATGAGACATTAAACCCAACAAACTTAAACTGTGCACAATACACAAGGTATAGCAGTTTTTCTGAATAAAAGCAATCTAGAACACTATATGCATTTCAATTTTCTATTGTAGTGAATCATTAAATTCAGTTTTTTGATAAACTAAGCAAAGTTAAGTCCAGATAAGAAATGTTGTATTTTTTATCATACTAAAGCTGTTGTTTGCACAATCTTTGTTTGAAAACTCCCCCTAAGCAGATATTTCTTATCTTTTAGTGTCACACAATTGGGAAACAATGAGAAACGCAATACAGGTAAGTTCTATGATAAATCTTTCATTGAGAAAAAAATCCAAATTTCCAATAACAAATCAAGTGCTTGGTGGGAAACAGTGCTAGCTACATATAAGTAGAGAAGGAGGTACAGTAGTATGTATCTTAAGAGCAGCAATCTGTTGAATGCTAAACTATTCATGAATTAAATAAAGAGCCTTAGAATTGTATGATAATTGCACAAAGCAGACTATTTACAGGGAAGTGGCATTCCCATTTAACTTCTGCAAGGGTTTTGATGTCCCCACTTTGTCCCTCTGTCAATCATAATTTTTATTGCCTCACATACTTTGATTTCCAAAATGTATGAGCCAGTCATAAAACAAGAATGTTCACCAGCATAGGATGTTGTGCACCTTTAGTTTAGTTTTGAAATTCAGTTCATAGAGTCATAGCAGAGTTGTGACACCTGGCTTATTGAAATGGTGCAAAGTAAACCAATTTCTTATTTTTTTCCCCTTTAATTGTCATTTACTGTATATCCAAATTTTAAAAAAAGGAAAAAGATATAAGGAAGGAAGTAAATATACCCTCTATTAAAAAAAAATTGTGAGACCTCTTAAGAAATGTCATGGTATTTTGTAGGACCATATAGGATCCCTGAACTGGGGCTACAGGGTTCAGCTGAGGGACAAAAAAGTTGACTATAAGAATGCTTATGCAGAATTTGTTGACTCACACAAAGTCAAGGTAAGTGGCCATAAATGAAAATGTTATTGATTTTAGTCATATCTATTGTAAACATAGAACAAATATTGTTCAAATAAATCTTAAATCTGTTCGTCAAATTTCTTATTTATGTTGATATTTTGTGTGTTGTCCTGAAAGTCTCTTTGTTATTTGATATCTGTCAAAAATATGACATGGTTAAAACCTTTGCTTAATTTTTTCATTGGAATTTTTTTTACATCATTGGTATGTGTTATGATGTTGTTTTTTTGTGCATACAACTCTTGTTTTTATGCTCACCGAAGGTGACGCATATAGTCGCCGCTTCGTCCGTCCGTTCGTCCGTCCGTCCGTCACACTTTCCTTGTCCGGACTATTTCTCAGGAACTAACAGCTTGAATTCAACGAAACTTTATGGGAAGCTTTATTACCAAGAGGAGATGCGCATATCGTCAGCATGACCCGATTCCTAAATTTTTCACAGAGTTATGGCCCATTGACTTTTCGGCCTATA
Organism: Solen grandis; assembly: GCA_021229015.1. Lineage (NCBI taxonomy): Eukaryota > Metazoa > Mollusca > Bivalvia > Adapedonta > Solenidae > Solen > Solen grandis. The sequence continues at coordinate 7,450,812 of CM037781.1, forward strand.
GTACATATTGCATGATTCTTGTCCGGGCTATTTCTCAGGAACTAATGGCTTGAATTCAACAAAACTTTATGGGAAGCTTTATTACCAAGAGGAGATGCGCATATCATCAGCATGACCTGATTCCTAAATTTTTCACAGAGTTAAGGCCCCTTGACTTTTTGGCCTATAGTTCATATTGCATGATTCTTGTCCGGGCTATTTCTCAGGAACTAATGGCTTGAATTCAACGAAACTTTATGGGAAGCTTTATCACCAAGAGTAGATATGCATATCGTCGGCGTGACCTGGTTCCTCAATATTTCACAGAGTTATGGCCCATTGACTTTTCAGCCTATAGTACATATTGCATGATTCTTGTCCGGGCTATTTCTCAGGAACTAAAGGCTTGAATTCAACGAAACTTTATGGGAAGCTTTATTACCAAGAGGAGATGCGCATATCGTTAGCATGACCCGATTCCTAAATTTTTCAAAGAGTTAAGGCCCCTTGACTTTTTGGCCTATAGTACATATTGCATGATTCTTGTCCGGGCTATTTCTCAGGAACTAATGGCTTGAATTCAACAAAACTTTATGGGAAGCTTTATCACCAAGAGTAGATAAGCATATCGTCGGCGTGACCTGGTTCCTCAATTTTTAAGAGAGTTATGGCCCCTACTACCATGTTGTTGACTAATATTCATGTCATTTGCCTAATTTAACAGGAGATATCATTTAAACAAAACCCCACAAAATTCAATATGCTAGTAATGTCAATCATAATCATGTCAGCTAATTGTTGTTTAGGCCATTATACACTATTTCAAATATCCAGTCATATGTCAAGAGTGTTGGTTAACCTCTTTGATATGAGCACACATTGAAATGTATGACTTAATTTTTAGTAGTATAAAAACTTTAAAAAAATCAATGAAAGATCTGATGAGTAACACGTATTATCATATTAAATAGTAAACTGTTACTAAGTCTCCAAATTAGAGTTGGTAAAACATCTCATCTGATGAGGAGAATAGATATGATTTAGGAATGGGGATTTCAACATATCCTCCCACCCATTGACCAAGGCCTTATTTGTAACAATGACGTTCTTCGGGGAGCATCTGTCAGTTCTACTGACTTTCTTGTTTATGATGGGTACTGTGAATCACAATTAGTGATATTTGTAGTTACTGGTTAATCTAATATAATTGTATTGTCTTCCTGTCCTACACTGACATTAAATTATTAAATCAACTGTTGTTGATAATGTCTTCATTTTTGGAATAATGATTTATTTTGATAAGACCAGTCAAGTGCAGAGAACTGTGCCAAAGAATTTGTAAGAATTATAGCCCTTCTTCTGTGTCAAAGCAGTATGATGTGGTATGAATCCCCTGCAGTGATAGTTCTGATTTGTGTTTGTGTAGGCAGTAGACAAGAAGGGGAAACAGATGGAATATACTGCTGACAAGTTTATCATCGCCACAGGCGAGCGACCACGATATCCAGACATCCCTGGTGCCAAGGAGTTTGGGATCACAAGGTAATACTGCTTTAAACATACGATGATAGACCAATGATAGGGTGATATGATCATGTGTCTACCAGTATTTAATGATATTAAGTATTGTTCGAAAATTTTAATTCTGATTAAAGATATTGAAAGGATTAATTTTGTAGAAATTTTAAATGCTTTTCTTGAAATATACCATGCTACATCTGTTGATATAACATGTACTTTTAAGATCAATAAGGACATCATTTAGATGTATCTTCAAATGAGTACATTTTCATATACACATATAAATAGTCATATGAAGGAAGGGCTGTTTAAAATTTAGTTTTACAAGCTTTTGGATATGAGTCTTGAGTATTCAGCAATATATTTATTCTTTGTCCACTGCCCATATACATGTATATAGATAATATAATATTTTATATAGAGGATATTTGTTTGTTTTGAGTGGATATGGAATATATCTCATTGAGAAGTGATGCAGTGTAATATTTTTACTTGTGCATAGTGCAAGTGAAAATGTGAAATTTGTATTACTTTGAGGTGAGATATATTTCATATCCACTCAAAACTAATAACTTTTTTTTATTTTATGCTAACTGCTGCCACATACCCTTTATAAGTAAAAATGTACTTTTGGCAGATCTATATCACTCACATTGTGAGATATAGATTTTATCTCACTGATAGAATACAGGATTTCATCAGTTAGTATGAAATATAATATTATAGTATCTGTATTGGGCAGTATTGACGATGAATCAGATCCCTGTGTTCTTGTCCATTTAAAAAACTGAAGCAGATGATCTTACATGGTATTCTCTAGTCAAGATCTGCCACTATGTAACTCCTGGGTTTCTTTTAGCCAGATGAACTGGTTGTTAGTAGTTGTTAAGATTGACAAAAGTCAACCTGTGTTAGAGGTCACCTGTTCTACAGACATTCTGTTTTAATTAACCCTTTACCTTGTAAATATTCATGTATAAATGACTTGATGAATATTGATTTACTTAACTTTACGGATGGGTTTGACTGTATGTAACTATGCTGTCCTTGTATCTCCCTCCAGTGATGATCTATTCTCACTGCCTTACTGCCCCGGTAAGACCCTGGTTGTGGGTGCATCCTATGTGGCCCTGGAATGCGGGGGGTTCCTGCAGGCACTGGGGATGGATGTTACCATTATGGTGCGCTCCATCTTGTTACGTGGGTTTGACCAGCAGATATCCGAGAAGATTGGAGAATACATGGGCAACCATGGAATCAACTTCGTCCGACCATGTGTGCCTACAAAGGTTTGAAAGATTTTCGTTTTATATGGAATCTTGATCTTGAAAATTAAGCATTGTTTATGTTCTAGAGCCATCAGTAGTGAGGCTTGCTTTCTTAAAGAAATAGTAATTACAGATGATATTCCATTGTTATGCCTTTTCACCCTTTATCTCATGAAATCTATGTACAGATTGATGGTTTGGTGAATATAAATTTTCTGAACTTTAAATGGTTTATGAAAAAATAGATTTTTCTTTGCCCTTATGATTTAGAATCTTGAGCTGATCAATCAGCTACTGGACGGATCTGTCTGATCTTGATCTGCTGTGGTTGCCATGGTATCAAAACATGGTCTATACGAGGTGACGGAATGATAGGCCACATGTATCTTCTAGATATAAATCTACTGTAAATATATTAATCACTTTCCTAGAGAGTCCTAGTTTGTACTGGTACCAACTTTGTAATGTGTACATATCACCTGTTAAAGTTTACCTATTCTAGGTGGAGAGGCTAGAGGAGGGGAGCCCAGGTAAACTGAAGGTTACTGGCAAGTATTCAGATGGTACAGAGTTTGTGGATGAGTTTAACACTGTGAGTATTGTCAGATTTTTTAGATACTTATACTGTATTGCTGTACACTCAGAAATTTCTCCAGCACTCCAGCAATGCAATTACCAGTATGTGATAACTGCAATGTATTGGATGAAAGCCAAGTAACTTGTATGCCTGTATAGTAATTAATTGACATTCATTCAGCAATTGAAACATATGGGGCCCATGGTTTCACATTTAACTATAATATATTGGGATTTGTGTTGCAATGTTTGGTATGGAACTGCAGTGTTTTATCAGTTCCTTATAACCTGATTAAAAAAGTTAGTTTATTGATCTGTTATTAAACATTCAGGGTGGAGGGCAGAACTGTTGAAGTTGATTAGTGGAAAATGTCAAATGATCAATTGGAGCTTTCTTCATGCCTTCTGGATATTTGTTGTACATATTGATGTGGTTGCAGGTACTGTTTGCCATCGGCAGGGACGCATGTACCACAACAATAGGCCTGGACAAAGTGGGAGTTACCACCAACAAGTATGTGTAAAACAGACAACTACTGTATAATAGACTTAATTTTTTTTTTAGTTCACCTGAGCACAACATCCTCATGGTGAGCTATTAGGATCACTCTGCATCCTGCATCCATTGTGCATCATCTGTTGTGCGTCGGCAACAATTTGCTTTACACAACATCTCCTCTGAAACCGCTGGACAGAATTTGATTAAACTTGGCAGGGATGATCCTTGGATGAACCTTCACAGAATTTTTTAAAATAAACTTGATCACAGAAGTTTTTAAAATAAACTTGATCCATGTAGAACTCTTGTTGCCATGGCAACAGGAAAAATAATATAAAAACTTTAAAAATCATCTTCTTCAAAACTACTGGCCAGATTTCAAAATGTTTTGGTACAGATGTTCCTTGAGTAACCCTATACTCAGGTGAGCGATTTAGGGCCTCTATGGCCCTCTTGTTTTTGTTTTTTTTTGTTTTTGTTATGAGTGACATTGAAGTAGACAGCCAATGATTGATATCAGATTGCCTCAGAATAGATATCCATAATAGTCATAATAGTTACACAAATGTAAAGACAAAGATATATAAATTAACATGAATGTACATGACCCAGACAAATAAATTACTGTAGGCAATGACTACAGTAATGTCTTCCATTTACCTACCATATGTGACATTGCATAGCAGATTATGCTCAAGTCTTTGTATAGCATGGTCATTTGGCTATAAAACTGAAAACTGATTTAAGGTGTTAGCACCCTCATATCCATCAATTCTATCAAAGTAATGCATACAACTTCACAATATAATCTTTTAAAATATCAAATGTTGGAAATGTTAGGGGCAAATTGACAAGTTATATAGTGACAGATTTTTATAAATTTTTTTAGCTCACCTGAGCATGTAGTGCTCATGTGAGCTTTTAGGATCAATGGCTGTCCGTCGTCCGTTTGTCGTCCACTATTGTTTCAAATGGCATCTTCTCTGAAACCAACAGGCCAGATTTTATAAAACTTGCAAATGATGTTCCCTGCATGAAGCTCTACCAAAGTTGTTCAGATGGTTCTGGTCCATTGCACATCTGGGTCACAGGAGCTAAAAATTTTTTTATAAAAAGTGAAATCTTAAAAATCTTCTTCTCCGAAACAACATGGCCTGGAGCTTAGATATTTGGTGTGTGGCATTGTCTAGTGGACCACTACAAAGTTTGTCAAAATAATGACCCTTGGGTCAAAATTGGCCCTGTTCCAGGGGTCATTTGATGTTACATAGATTTATATAGGAAAAACAAGAAAAATCTTCTTGTCAGAAACCACAAGGCCTAGAGTTTAGATATATGGTGTGTAACATTGCCTAGTAGACCTCTACCAAATTTATTCAAATCATGGCCCAGGGGTCAAAATTAACCCTGCCCCAAGGGTCACTTGATTTTACATAGGTATATATAGGAAAAACTAGAAAAATCTTCTTGTCAGAAACCACAAGGCCTAGAGTTTAAATATTTAATGGGTAACATAGCCTAGTAGACCTCTATCAAGTTTGTTCAAATCATGGCCCAGGGGTCACAAGTTGCCCTGCCCTAGGGGTCATTTCTGCATGGTATATGTCTTCATTATGACTCTTATAGAGTCAATGAAGGCCCGGTTTCTCAGGTGAGCGATTCAGGGCCATCTTAGTCCTCTTGTTTCTTTGTTAATTTGTTTCATGAGTTATCTCCCCTGAAAACTAAGTGACTTTCTACATTTACCAACAGCAAAGACATATTAAACAGAGATAGGACATTTAGAAGATTTGAAACAGAATCATGTAATGCATCTTTCTTCTGTGAGTTTCTCACAAATCAAATATGTTTTTCATATTCACAGGAATTGTAAACTTCCCATAGGGTTCAGTGTTAACTTAGATACAGATTATCTTTGTCTAATTTTATAAAACTTGAAAAAACACTCGGTGAAACATTTTCATTTTTGAATGTCTTCAAAGTGATGTAGTTCCATCCAGTGCTAAGATATGAAAATATGGTTGTTAGGGTGCTAATACCTTAAAAGACATTATCTATGGACTTTGCAATGCCCCTAGAATAGGTTATGAATAACTTAACAGTTTAATGACATTTAAAAAACATTTGCATTTGGGTAATTAAGTTTATAAATATTCAATGCTGTGAATATTAAGGAGTGATATGTTGTGGTAGGAATGGCTTTATTCCTGTGGATGACAATGAACAGACCAATGTCAGCAACATCTTTGCCATCGGAGACATCCTGGAGGGGAAGCCAGAACTGACCCCAGTGGCCATACAGGCTGGACAGCTGCTGGCTCAACGTCTCTTTGCCAACAGTGCAGTCAAGGTAATGTGTCTATGTTTATCATTGGGTTTATAGGTCTTCAAAATGTGCATATACCATTTATGTTTATATCTCCATTGTGCTTGGCACTCAACATATAAGGGTAGTTCTAAGACTGGTAGACATACAAAAAAAACAAGGCTGTTCTTGGTGTCTGTTATTTGGATGCATTGGCTGTAATTCCAGATATTCTGGTGATTAAAGCTAATTGTGAGGCATTTCTTTCTTGTGCTGATATGAGTTTCATTCAAAGTTATTACAATATTTTATTTATTTAATGAGTACTTGTAAAATCACTTCCTACTACGTCAAAGTAGGTTTAAGTAAGGAAACCTGATCTTTGCTTTTACAGACTGACTACAAGAAGGTGGCCACAACTGTATTTACCCCTCTGGAGTATGGGGCCATAGGCTACGCTGAGGAAGACGCTATCAAGGAGTTTGGGGAGGAAAATATTGAGGTGAGATCCTTCTTTTAATTCCTGATGAGGCCCAATGTAATTAAGTATGGTTTCTATTTGAGTTTTGTTCTGAGATCATACTTAAATATTTCTTAAGAACTGTACTATCAAAAATCAATGAGTATAAAAATAAGAAGATGATTTTAAGAGTAAATTGAAGGCTAGCAACTGATAATGTTGCTTAACAGAGGTTGATTAAGTTGTATATTTCTTTGTAAAACTAATGTTTATATTTTATGCATGTTTGTTAATATCAGGTGTTCCACACTAATTTCCGCCCACTGGAATGGACCGTTCCACACAAGGAAGATAATGCTTGCTATGCCAAACTTGTGTGCCTAATACCAGATGACGTAAGTAAAATTTTAAACAAAGCATTTTAATTGATATTTTTTTGGTAAGAAAAAAAAATGTCTTGTTAAACCATTTAAAATTCAATTTATCAGTATGTTGGTCCAGGAGTGTTTTGTGAAACAAACTTCCAACACTGGCCATACACCCATCACATCATTGTTCCTTTCTCAGTGTTGTGATTGGGGAACCACTTGTTTTCTATGACATTTCTAGTCTGAACCAGAAAAAAGCATGAAGATAACTTCATAATACTGTCAGAAAGAAAAAACAACTTTTCTCATGATATACAGTCTGTCTATTCACGATGGAATGTAATGCGATGGAGCGAAATGAAGGTGTAATGCGAAGTAATCGCCAGGTCCCGGCAATATTTGTTCTTTATTCAATGTAAAAAAGATGCGATGGAATGAATAGGATGGAACGAAAGATGCACTGGAGCGAAGTATGTATGTGGTCCGATTTGCTAATTAACAACTGATTAATGACGCGTTCGAACGAAGTATCGGTCAGTTTTCACACCTACCCGAGTGACACCTGTCGCTTACACGCGTCCGCCATCATATTGTCTGTAATCAGCCTATTAGCACGCCATCCGTGACGTTGATTGTTGCAAACTGACACGAAGCTTACAAGAGAGTTTGTTTGTTTGTTACAAAGATAATCAAATAATGAAACAACATCACACTAAACATATTACGACACTAAATCTTTACGACAGTACATGGTTTTCGGCAATACATACTAAAACACGACATAAACAAACGAGTGAGCACATACATAAAGGGATTCTCAATCGTCAATATGAAAGATGCGATGGAACGAAATACGCGATGGAACGAAATAAATGCGATTCCCGGGGCTACTTCATACCATCGCAAATGGACTGTACATATTTTGTTTAGATTTTATTAATTTGATAGCTATTGTGTAGAGTCTTTCTTGATAAATGTTCATTTTATCAAAGTTTGAATTTAAGCTTGAACACTCACTAAATGCGAGTGGAAATTTAGAAATGTGAACAATTTCATGTACCTTCTTGATTTTTTGTGTGTGAAAATAGAGTACCGGTAGCTAATGTTGAGTTAAAGAACTATGCTCCAAAGCCTGCAGTTACAAAATGGTGGATGGCTGGAGAGAGACAGAAAAGACCCACCACTCTGCCATATAGGGCCCAAAACTAGAATTTAATGCTCACCTTGTTGTCACTGTATGCTGTGGTTCATATTAAGAACTGTGTTTTTAAAACTGACACTTGACTCTATACAAATAAAGAATTTGAAACTTTTAAAGTGCATGTTGATTTTTCATTAAGCAAGTGAAAAAAGTAGTACTTGCTAAAAATAGCAGGTCAAAATCAGGCTAAATTCAAACCCTCATCATGGAAAGTTCTGCCAATATAGTTATAGAACTGTAAAAACAAATGAAAAACCAAAGAATACCAACTTGCGTCTGAATAAGCAGTACAGTGCCCCATAACATACAATGTCAAGATTGAATCCAGGTTGAATTGAAGAAGAACCATCTCATTAGCCATTAAATATGTATGTATACATTGTATATGTACATGTTTTAACAAGAATTAAAATGATATCAAAGATTATTAGAAACACAATAATCCTTGTTGTGTGTTCACCATACAGATGCGAGTCATAGGCTTCCATGTACTGGGTCCAAATGCAGGGGAGATAACTCAAGGATATGCAGTGGCCATGAAGCTCAATGCCACCAAGGCCGACTTTGATTCAACTATAGGCATACATCCCACTTGCTCTGAGGTAAATCTTTATGCTGCAATATTTGCAGATAATTAATGATGCACCAAGTTTTATCTTCTCTGTTTTATTAAAGAAAAAAGTCAAGGTATTGGCACCATTCTGGTGTTGGTGTAGTCATTGGGGGGGGGGGGATTTTCTTCCCCTTTAAAAGAAGAAAAAAAAACAGATGAAGATGTATTTATTGTATTGTCCAGAACATGTAAAGTCATAAGCCAGGTATGAGTATAGGCCTTCAACATGTGACCTTGACTTTCATGTGATTTGTTTGCTATTTCAGGTCTTCACAGTCCTAGATGTGACCAAGAGGAGTGGGGGCAGTATAGCCCAGTCTGGTTGCTGAGGTTAAACCCTGCTGCTGACCAACTCATCAACAAACTATTAGCCAGTCGACTGTAACCATGACAACAAGGAACCAGTCAAGATTTTCTTCAGAAGATGCCTTTTACTATAAATCTATCAAATATGAATTATAGAACTAAAAAAAGTGTAACTAAAGGTTGGAACTAATCGATGGAATTTTATTGAATGGAAGATTTCTACTTCAGGGATGCAGATTGGTATCATAGACTACATTTGGAAAGTATTTGGTTGAGCAGTAGTTTAGATATTATATAAAAACAACAATTTGAAACTGAAAGTAGATCCAGGATATATTATGGTTGTCAACACAGATATATTATGGAAAGCAAAGTTTCTGAAGCAGAGTATAGGTATCTTATGAATTGAGATTCATGACTTGGGGGATTATCTCTTTGTTAAAGGTGGCAGTTTTTAGACTGGTTTTGTTTGTGAGTTCAGCAGCGGGGTTACCTGCGGTAATTTTGTGTGACACAGTCTATGATTGACAGACTGTATGCCTGTCTGAATGATGGACTGGTTCCAAAAACTCTTCATGAGCTGGACTAGTCTTGAGAATATTGCAGACTGTGTCACTTTTAGGAGCCCTTCCACTGAAAAGAATTCATGGAATCAATCTAGTCTGGCTTTATAAAATCAAACCAACTTTGATTAATTTTTTTAATATGTTAGATATTGATATTTGAATTATACTTGAAGATTTTCTTGAATGTTCCATTATGTATTTGTAAAAAAAAACAAAAAAACATAAAGAAAATTACAAAAGATAAATTGATGAATTTCCAATTATCATACAATGGAGAGATACTTGCAATAGAGCAGGGCAATGTTGATATTGTTTATTTAGCCATAGTGTAGGTTCACTGGAATCAGATATCAGGAATTCTGCAAGTAGAAGGGCTTATCAGTAATTCAGAACAACTCATAATGTCATACTGTTTGTCACATTTTTGTTGTGATGGTATATTTTGATATAATCATGTTATATACATTGTAATATCATGTGATTCATATCATGTGATGATGGATGTATGGCAAGTTTTCTATTCTTGAAATCGATGTTTAGTTTTAAAATTACCTGTTTCATTCAGGTGCTAAACTAGATGCATATCACTGATGATTTATAAATAGTAAGTAAGTTTCAGGATCAATGAATTGATTGTAAACATTAAAGATGAGTTCTTTTTTTTTTCTAAGTGAATTTTGTTGGATCATGACACAAAAGACAACTTTAAAGATACATAAATTGGGATACTAATGGTGAAGTTAAAATCTGCTGTTCATAAATTTGTTTCTGTAAGTTTGATCTGTTATTTTTATTTTTTTTTAATCTGTTTGTTGCCTGTTTTTGTTTGTAATAAAAAATAATTCTGATTTTTTTTCATAGTAATATGTTATACAATTGTATGTGCTTATTATGTGAGGAAAGTGCTGCAGATATTAAAAGTGCTATGAACTGTGTATGTTGCCAGGATGTTACCTTTATGTGCCTGATCATGACTATGGTGTGATTGTATTTATAAGAATCAGGTGGTATGGTTGAGCCAAAAAAATTACTTAGCCAGTCCTGTACTGTCACATCTTACTGTGGTTGTATTGGAATCGAAAGTGTTTATAAAGTAAAGGTATGAATCTGTAACATTTTTCAAGTTGATTGATAAAACAACAGATTTCCATTTAGATAAGACCAAGCATCAAATTTAAATGGAAAAATTAACCTTAGAGTCTAAGGTTTAACCTCAGATTTTCAGTATTTTACTTACTAAATTGTATTCAAACTCAGGTATGGATCTCAAGGTCTATATTTACTATATGTTTCATTTTTTTAAAGAATGTTCTAAATGCTTTCAAAATGGAATTTTATCAGAAGAAATTTGTTCAAAACTCAAAAGATTTTTTTTACTGCTGAATATTATGTTGTTGTTTTTTTCATATAGGAAAATTGTACTTGTGACACCAAATAAAACTTTAATAAAAGATGTTTTGCTGAGATGTATTTTTAAAGGTTTAAATTTTTGTGCTGTTAAGTGTATTAGATATTTCTGGATTATGCTTATTTTTTCTTTTCTTCCTTGAAAAACGTTATATTTACAAAATTGGAATGATAGAAAACTGTACGAACAAAATCGTCCTTGGTTTTCATTCTTCACCATAATGAATATTTGGATTTTAGCGCCTAAAATAAATGAATGTATGATTTGAATACATTTTTGAAGAATTTGAAAGGTCCAGGGAAGTGATGATGCACTGGGTGGTGAATATGAATACATGTATGTATCCTGGTATGGAACCATGGATAAAAATATTGGTTCATGAATATGAATACATGTATGTATCCTGGTATGGAACGATGGATAAAAATATTGGTTCATGAATAGAATAAAACCAACTTAAAATGAATCAAAACTAACCGTTTTAACATACTTTTTATGCCCCCACATCGATAGATCAAGGCATATTGTTTTTGGTCTGTCTGTCAGAAAACTTTAACCTTGACCATAACATTATGTCCTTTCACCTACACCCTCCAACCTTCACAGGTGCATGCACCTTGATGAGTGTATCCGCCAGGTCACCTTGACCTTCAAATGACCTTGACCTCCAAGATCTAAGGCCCCCGTCCCGGAGGGCATGGTGTTCATTCAAACGTATTACTTGTTTGTATATTAATTAACATTCTTAAGGATATTTATGATGCAAAAGATACTGTTTTGTCAGAAGAAACTGCAACAAATCAATAGATTGAAAAAAATGAAGATAAAGCAGGCAGATAAAGGAATGATCAAATTGATGGACATAGCTGTCATTAAGTTGAAGGTAAGGAATTCCATAGCTTTGGATCTGATTAACAAAGACTTTTTGTGAGATAATTCCATGTTTGGTTGTAGTACTTTAAGGGGATAATTTGTTGACAAATTTAACACCTTGGATGAGTTAAAATTAGATAGATATACCATAACCAGGATAGAAGTTATCAGCTTTTCTCTTGAAACCTAACGTCCAAGTTTAGAATAAACTTATCTATTTTGAATTGATTGGGAAACAAGTTCTAACAACTTATATTAATCCCTCTTGATTGTTCCAAGGATGGAACAGTATTTCATGACTGGGAAGGCCATGAAAAATTCCTTGGCTCTAATGGGGGTTTGATTGCACAACTCTTAGATCCCTTATGTGTGTTACTACTGGACCAGTGATTGAGTGGTTTGATCATCAGCCTTAGGCCCACAGTTTACAGTTCATTAAGAATGATTCTGACACACATATCATCCTTGTGCTGAGCATAAGATCCAGGACTTGTCTGCCAAGTGTAAGGTTAATGTGACTAGGATGCCACATGTCTGTGGTGTGTTATTACAATCAGGTAGCATTATATTACTAATCTCATGAAGACACAGTCACCATATGCCTGATGCCATCCTTTTAGACTTCAGTAAGGCATTTGATAAAGTTGGCCATCGTCGCCTTCTCCAAAAGCTTGACTATTATGGAATCCAGGGCTCCACCCACTCCTTGATAGCTGATTTTCTTTCATGTCGAACTCAACAGGTTGTCCTTGATGGTGCAAGTTCAGAGATCTCATCAGTCACATCTGGTGTCCCGCTGGGTAGTGTCCTCGGCCTGCTTCTTTTTCTGTCATATATTAATGAACTCCCTTCTGGAGTCATGTCAAAAGTCTGTCTGTTCGCAGATGACTTTCTGATGTACAGACTTACCAGAAATCACAATGACACCAGACAGCTCCAACATGATCTTGATTGCCTGCAGGCCTGGGAACATGAATGGCTCATGTCATTCAACCCCGATAAATGTGAAATCATCCACATCAGTAACAAACGAAATCTCAATTCCACTTACACCATCCATGGCACTCAAAATGTTCAAAACAAGCAAAATGTAGTAGAGGTATAAAATGGCACTTATACTATCTTGCTCTAGAGCTAGCTTTTGTGGTGACGTGGTAGAGTGTCCGATTTGCATACCGAGGGTCCAGAGTTCGATACCAGCTCGGGACAGTAGGATTTTACTTGGTTACATTTGGCGCCCAACGTAATTAACCCACAGTTGTAGAAGGGATGGCACCCTTAGAAAGTCCCACAGACGTTCAAACTATCTTGGAGTCACCATTACACCAGATCTCTCTTGGAAAACTCCTATAAACAATATTACAAAAAAGGCTAACTCCAGAAACATAAAATCTAGTTCTCCCAGTGCAAAGGCAACAGCCTATAAAACCTATGTCCGTCCCATTGTGGAATATGCTTCCACTGTGTGGTCCCCATTTTCTGTCACTCGATCATATTAACCAGTTGGAAATGATCCCAACGTAGAACAGCTATAGGTTTGTGAAGAATGACTACAGACGTACAAGTTAAGTCACAGCCATGCTTCATGAACTAAAATGGGACACTCTACAACACAGATGTGACATAGCCAGGGCCACCAAGCTTTACAGAATAAATCACAACCATGTTGATATTATTCCAGATCCCCCACTACTACTAGACCCCATAATCAACAAGTTACAGTAAACCTATCTACCAATACAGCTTCTTTCCATCTAGCATTGTTCTATGGAACCACTTGCTGCAAGGTGCTAAAAACCAACCCTCAATTGACTGTTTTAAGGCTATTCTTGCTGACATCCATTCATTCTAGACAAAATCCAGTTTTTAACTTTTTGTAACTTTTGGTGTTTTTTATGTAAACCTGGCTAGTATAGTCAACACAAAAAGTTATTCAGTTCAACATATATAGTTTATTGCCACATCCATGGTGCGTACGGCGTACAGCGTACGGCGATCTGTAAAACATATATAAAATACACTAAGCAGAGTTATATCAAAATCCGTACAACTGAGTTTCCCAATATTGAGCTTAGTAAATAAATTAATCACAGTTCATATAGTAAGACAACAATTAATCATAAATAATGTCTGTGACCATAAATCTGTCGTAGTTATCTTCATATATTTATAACTGACAATTAAGACAAATACGTACATATACGAATATAACATTACAGGTTCACAACAAATATACATGTTCACACGAGTATTACAAATATTACAAGTACACACTCAAACTCACCAACTTATGGAATTGACCGCTTACATCATGTCATCTGCTCCCGTGACTTCTGTTAGCCTGCGAGTAGTTAACATGAGTGTAAAACAGGTTCAGATAATTGTGAACATTATATTTAAAATGCAGTTACCGCCAAGAACGAAAGCCATCTTGAACCATTGTTTAAACTATCAAAGAATTACCAAAATTACTCATTAAAGTAAATTTAAATAGAAATGAAAAATAAGAGTCGCTACACAGTAATATCAAAGTGAACCAATGACAAATATACAGATATACAAACCGATTGTCGAGAAATATTATTCAAAGAAATAATAAGAAGGCCGGGTAAAATAAAACACGTCTACACTGTCCAAATATCTTTTCTCGACTGCACGGGAAAGAACAAATATATACGTGTATATGCTTCTTTAGATTAACATCTCAGCTACGCATGTATAGTCTTAGCCAAATCGCGAATATACTCTTCTTAGAGTGAGGAGATCACTAAAGATGATGAATACTGTTAGCTGAATAGCAAATGAAATATTGTCAGAATTTTAGCTTGGACAAACCTGTATTTTAAAAATTTTGTATACATGAAATGAAGTATGGAAAATGGAAAAAAAACAAACATGAGGGACTACTGTTGAAATTTTAAAACCTCATTATTGAAATTAAATGTAAGTACAAATGAGTTTATAAACAAGTAATAGAAATTTCACAAGCTGATAAAATAGTACCGGATCCTAGCACCGGATCCCGGTAAATAAACTTTTCTCTTCCGGAATCTCAATCACAGAAGCGCTTTCCACTAGCAGAAAAATGCTGTCTAGCAATTTCAAACGGACACAAAGATAAAACAATGGCATGTCTCAGAAGTTTTACATTAAGGTATCTACGATGTAGAAACCATAAATTTTACCTAGGGATACGACATAAATCCATCACAGGGTACCAAACTGCGGACACCGCGCTGACAACAGTTACCGGTGGGAAGATCTACAGGTGGGTAGACGCTTATGAAGATTTCGTTGGACTCACGGAGGTTCGCAATGCCCAGGAAACTGTTACAAAGGTAAGATTGACTTATTCTTCAATAATTTTCAAGGCTTGAAGTAACATTCCTTCATTACAGCAACTTTGAAATACTAACAAGTTGTGAATTTTATATGTGAAGTATTGTCATTTGTTTTCGCGGCTAAGGGGACAGTGTCCCCTTTCAATTTCATTAAGACATTTTGTATATCTCCACCAATTAAGTTTGCATGTGTATTAGGGATGGGGACCATTTATAAATAATTTTGTCATCTGCCATCCCATCATGGCCAATATTGTATACTTTCAGTATGCAATCCTTCAATTGCTTCAGTGACCGTTCCAAGAAAATATCATTTGACATCTTTGAACTCTTATAACTTACATTTTGTTCACCTGAACTGTTTTCATTTGAATTTTTTTTTATTCCACCACATCGATAGCTCAGGGAGCATATTATTTTTTGGTCTGTCTGTCTGTTTGCCTTTCTCACAAAACTTTAACCTTGACCATAAAACAGAAGTCCTTCCACCTACAGCCTCCAAACTCCACAAGTGTTTGCTCCTTGATGAGCTCTACCTGCCAGGTGATCTTGACCTTTAAATGACCTTGACCCCCAATATCTAAGGCCAGCGATTTTTTCCTCATAAAAGTGGAACCGGAAAACGGACCCGTTCACAATTATGATGTTACGTGACTCTTCAGCACAATATTAACTCAGACGACATCAGTTGTTTATCAAAACAATGTCAGTGTGAAATTTTCCCTACATTGCAATCTATTGCTTTTTAAATGAAAGCTGAGGTGCAGTTATTAAGAAGTGTTGATGTGACGAGTATTTTGAATGTTTGGCAAATCTATAACCAAATTACCGCTGATCTAATTATCATTTATTGTTTACTTCCGTTATGTAGGATAAGCTATTGTCCAGGACCATTTAATGAACGGTAAGATTATGCACGCTAATTATTTGTGATATTTATCAAAAATATAATAATGCTGTGGGTTTAAATAATATGTGTGGGTTTTAACTGCAGTGTATGGAATATGCACATATCTGCATTATTGCCCATCGGGAGGACAATTTCCTGCCAAAAGTGCAGTGCTGTGTGATGCAAAAGGGCATCCGCACACTGCCTGACTATTAAAGGCTAGTTTGGGCATTAGTCAAAAACAATATCAGATTTCTTTCTATTTCAGTAACTGGGTATATAAGTTAACAATTTTAGGAAAAACTTCACAATTTGATAAAAAAAAAAAAAAAAACGCATTCAGAGGAACAGATATGCTGCGTATCTGTGTATTTTACGTAAATAAAATGGACCAATACGCTAAACATTTCAATTCTGTGCATACCATTTACGCATGAAAAAACGGCTTTATTCAATTCTTTTTAATTCCTTGTGTATCAAATTCCAATGCTGCTGATGTTTTAACTAACAGCTGATAGTCCCTTCCTACTTTAAAGTGTATTGCCTTCAAGAACCATTGATCATTTGACGTTAGTACATTAAAAATTTCAAGAGCATCTGGTGCACCTTGATGACTTAACAGTGTTGTCGATAGTACCCCAGCCAATCAATACTGGACTGGGCTAAAATGCACAATATCATCTTTGTTGGGTTTTCTTATTTAACGCTAATACGTTTATGCAACTTAGAAATTAATTATATGCAGTGCAAAGAATAAAATGATTATAACGTTTGAATATATATCTTTTTTCATAAAAAAAGATTATTGCTTTATTTTCGATTATGCCACATTTGTCTCGTGAATTAGACCTTATTATCTTTACCTTCTGGCGAGAAAAACAAAATGTCACTTTGAGGTAGAAAATCAAGTTCTAGGAAACCATCCCTTACAAGTAACCAAAATATCATTCTCAGGTATTGTAGATTAAGAAAAAGTTTCACTCAAAAAGGTAAAATATTTACAGTAAAAAGTACTCATAAGAAACGGGTTTCACTCAAATAGTATAAAAACAGGGAGTGATCACTCAATTGAAACCATTTCTTATCTATTCCTCTGACATTTTTTCACAATTTTCATGGTACTGGACCCATTCACAATTTAGGGAAAAAAATCACTAAAGGCCATCTGCAGGGGAATTGTGTTCATTTGAACTTTGCACAGTACAACGGTTCATATATATATTGGAATCTTCACTAGATTTTGTGAAACAGATTTCATTTATGTATGTCATTTTGCCATCATGATTGTCAAGGTTATAAAATTGAAAATTTGATCCTGCTCCATTCTTCTGTATAGTGAAAGGTACCCTGTAAAGTATTTAATGGGCTCAGAATAGGATTATTAAAACAGAAAGGGACCTTCATGGCTAAGTATTTGTGGTATTTAACTTGCTTTCACTTACACCTAACTTAGTCCCATACAGCTTTGGGTTTGAGTCTGGACAGGATTTTCTGAATGATGAGACTGAATTTTCATGTGAGGAAGTCTTCTTATAGATAAGTGGTTCTACCCAGGTGACTCTGTAAATAGCTGAAAGTCACTACATGTATATGTCTGAAATACACACAGTATAACACTACAGTTTGCAGATTGAAAATGTATTTAAGAGAGGATTTCTATCCCTGTTTTAGGCTGAAGTTACCTACAGACAGGTGCAGGAAGAAAGGCGTGCAGCACAGCAGCAGTTGGCCACTGTTCATCAGAAGATAAAAACCATTGCAATGGATATAGAGAAAACACAGAGAGGAACTGATGCTTACCTAGAACTTGTTACAAAGGAGAATGAAGTTATAAAGGAGGAGAAACAAGTATTAGAAGAACTGAATGTATTAGAAGAAGATGAAAAGGAGAAGTTTTCCTATTTGTCATCAGCTTTGAGGGAAAGCCATGAGAAGGAAAGAGCTCGGGCTGAGAGAATGAAATATTGGGGTCTTATTGGATCTGTAGTGGGGGCAGTTCTTGGTATTTTTGGTACAACTGTAAATAATTATCTCCGCATGAGGGAGCTAAGAAATATTATGAAAAGTTCTGCAAGCTTAAATGATGAGTACCGAGAACAGACTTTAGAGCTATGTCAAAATGTAAGTAAACAGTATGATACATTATTTACAGCTTTAGATGGACTGCAGGTTCAGAATGTTGAAAACCCAGCCAAAGTGGATAAAATTGTTAGTAAGAAGACAAAAGCTGATGTCTCAGTTGAAACTAAATTAAATGACTTGGTCACTGTAGTTAAAAGCCAGGAAGAAGTATTGAGATCTGAAATTCAGGAGATTCGCAAAGTTTTGGCAAGTCAACAGGCAGTGGGACACAATGTTGAAGGAGGTGTGGTGTATGTTGGTCAAGAATTTGAGACGATGCTTAAGGAAACTGAGAAGAACTTGGAATTCAAGATGAAGCTCCAGGCCTTGGGAACAGTGACACTAGCATATACCGCGGCAGCCGTGACATTACCGCTACTGTTCTATTTGTTTGGGGGAGGTGGAGGAGGAAGCTGATGATTATCACATTAGGGTGTAAAAGTGTTCTACATGTGTATGACTTTGATTCTTAATTTCTTCTTTGCACCTTTAGTTCTCTCTTTCGCTCTCTGCTTCATTAAACCAGATAAGATTGCTGTCTCAATTGTATGTTTATAAAGAAAGATATGTTGAAGTATATACTTTTATGTTTCTATTGATTTTTGATGAGTCTTTGATTTAAGGTTTCATAAAAAGATGCTAGATTATCAGTCACTAATTCTCAGAAGCAAAACATATTTCTTATATGTATACTCTGCAAGTTAAAACTTAATTAATATTATAATCAGGGGTTTTTTTTCCATTCTTTATCAGGGGCTGTTTAAAATCGTCTTCCTCTGTAAAAAGTAACTATAATTCATGCAATTTTCCTCAGATTTTCTATTCACTGCCATGATTTTCCTTTTCCCAAACCCAAAATATGGAATAAAGACCCCTTACCCATCATCAGAAAAAAGGCATGATAACTGAAATTTCACTTGGTAGAATTATAATCTAAGTCAGTCTGTTTATATTCTTCATTTATCACAAAAATAGTGTTGAACAGCAAAATGACGCAAATTGCTTTGATGTACATGTACCTGGTACTTTATGAGTGAAACTGACAAATTTATTCAGGATTATAGAGAAAGTCTAGTTTTTATTACACTGCACTGGCACATAATGTTGATTATGAATGGACAATATAAATGGTTCAACTGTAATATTGGTTACAAGGAGTGAAAACACTTTCACTAGAACATTTAAATGACACATTTTGATATATTAAGAGTTTTTATTTAAGTTTGAATGAAAGTAAATAAAAAGATAAATTACAGTGATGTTTTTGTTGCTTTTAATCCTGCACAAACCCAAGAGTGAATCATTTCATTACAATGAGTATTTACTTCACATTGATGTTGCAGTGGTTATAAACATTGTAAATATGCAAACAATGGAGGTTCCCTTATGCCATTTTTTGGTGTCATAAACTTCCATGATTTGAAGATTTGGAAATGAAAATAGGTGCACATGATTTCCAGGGTTGTTTCATAATACCACAACCTTTATCATCAAAGAGCATTTTTCATTAGCTCACCAGAGCACAACATGCTCAAGGTGAGCTATTGTGATCACCTTGCATCTGTCATGCATCGCGTGGCTTCAACAATTCTCTTTTAAAGATATCATTTCTAAAACCTTTAGGTTGAAATTAATGAATCTTGGAATGAATGATCTTTGGGTGGTCCTTTACAAAAGTTGCTGATATGTGGCAACAAACAGAATTTTATTAAAAAAAATAAATAAATAAAAAACAAAAAACTTTAAAATTTTATCCTCTGAAACCAATGATGAAAACTCCATGCTGCAGAATGTGTCACATGGTACCGCAACTCCTGCCCTGGTGGATACCAAAGTATTTGTTTCACTGATTTACAAAAATATTGCTTTCCTGTGCATCGACCTATATTTGCCATGTTTATTTGTCTGGAAACAAAGACTTCAACATTAATGATGGAGAATAGAATTTATTTTATTTCTACAGATTATATGTGAACAAGCTGTTTTATGTCACCAGAGAACTCTGAATTCCGAAAAAAAAATCTCTTGGGATATGTGCAAAGCAACCTAGGCTTAAATACAAGCCATTTTTTTTCTTCATGCTTCATTTTAGCAATGAGATACAGCCACCGTATACTGGTGTATGGAATTCAACAATGAATAACTTAATACGATTTTGTTGAAATTTTACAAGTGTCTTGAGAAAGTATGATTCATCAAAGACACAGTATGCCAATGTTTTTATGGTTTCTATGGAAGACTATTAATGACAAAATTTATTTATGACCCTCATGTTACACCACTGGCAAGCGTTATGGTACCACACACAGTCGCATTATTGTTACACTGTAGAATTACCTTTATATACTGAGAGACAAGCACAAGGCTTGACAAGGCTAAAACACAAAGTTAAGAGTTTGTTAAAACTTCTGGCCCCTACGGACATGAAATGTGATCATGACATAAAGCAAGAAATAATGATTTAATGATATATCCTGATTGGAATTAGCTTTTTGATATAAGAACTAACTGGAAAATCTTTATTTTTATATTTATACCCCCCACAAACTAAGTTTGGGTAATATAGGAGTCACTCTGTCGGTTGGTTGGTTGGTCTGTTGCTTTCTTTGCACTATTTCTTATTAACTACTGGATGGATTTCAATCAAACTTCATAGGAGGTTTCATTAGCAAGCACAGATGTGAATATTGTACAGCTGTTACAGTTGAATGATTTTTTTCTGAGCTATGGCCCTTTAATGATTTTTCTTGAGTTTTTTAATTTTCTTGAAATATGGCCCTTGAATGATTTTCTTGAGCTTTCTTTATCCGCGCTATTTTTCAATGTACAGATGTACATAATTACACAGTTAATTTTGTTAAAGGATTTCTCAATAATTTATGACCATTTGGAGAATTTTCTCCCCAGTGGTATTTCTCATTAGCTGATCTTTTGAATTCAATATTGGCTGTATTATTGCATGTGCGTGTCATCCAATTGCATTTGTTTACGGTGCCCTTACTGAATTGATGAATGTTAACTTAGGTATACTAGCTACAGACTACTTTTGACATTCTGATGCAGAAAACTTCAAAAAAGTATAGCCACAATGCTTTTAAGTCTCATTTTTATATTTATTCATAATATATATATACACCAAGAGAAAACCTAGATGTAAGATGTTTCAAATATGAAACCCCTTTCCATGCATTATTAACAGTTTACAATCCATTAAGAACGAAATCGAAACAATTAGGTTTCAGGTGGAAAACATATACACGTTTGTAGCATTGAACAGTCACAGTCTGGTTTATACGGTTTATACTTGCGCGCTGTATATATATGTATATGTGTGTGTCTATATATATATATATATATATATATATATTCTTTGCCATTCATGCAGATTTAGTGTGGCTTGCAATAGGTTTTATTCAAAATAATAAAAGCATTTGGCTATTTTACCGATTTGGTATAAAGGGAATATCATTTTGAAATAGCTCTGCATTTGTCAATTGAATCCATCAATTCTGTAAATGTGACTTACTAGTACCTCCTATTATGAGCTGCCGTCACCATACTTGATAGATTGTTAAAACAGGGCTTTATTTGGCAAGTTCTTCTTGTGTGTTGGTAGGGTCTTTAAGAATTTCACTCTCAATTGTTTTTTGTTTCATTTGCATTTTTTTTTTTTTTATTTCTGGCACACTTGTCTAAATTGTTACAGAATCAAATGAGCTTAGCTAGCTCTCCTTTGGTTGATTTGTACAATTTATTTCCCTTTTATTGAAAAATTGGAAGGGCTCTAGTCAGGTACATTTCAGAACTCTTATATTTATTTAGATCCACTTTTCATTTTTCAAGTATTTTATTTTTTTTAAATACCTTATTCGTTATTACATTAATTACTGTGGTCTTATAACATTTTCTGCATATAAAACACACACACACACACACACACACACACTGGTGTAGAAATTTTATAGCACGTTGTCAAAAAGAAATATAAAAATACACAAACTTAAAATGAAAATTTAAAAAGAATTGATTTTTCTTAAAGTTAGTTTTTATCCAATCGCTGTCTCCAAATCATTCCTTTCGAGTGTATATTTTAGGGACATGTGTAATTGACAGTCCCAGGATATTGTAAATACCAAGACCTGTATCTAAATACATGGCCAGACCCTGCACTGCCCCAATAATTGATAACGATTGAAAAATATGAATTAAACTGAAAGCATAAATATATTTTTCATACATTACTCATTTGCTGTACATACTTTTGTTGGCTATAAATGTATGAATTTGCTGTTGCATTTGTTTTGGCAGCCATTTTACCCTTACTATTAGTTTAACTATTTGACCTGTTTGTTCTGACCATAAACTGTGCCCACTTGACACATACCAACATCAAATGAGTCCAGAGACCATACAGGGAGCAAGGTACCAGAACGCCAATAAGAGGAAACAACTCGTGTATTCCAATAGGTCTGTCCCGTTGCCACGGTGATAGAATCGTGTATTTTGCACCAAAAAATGAAACAAGCATTTCAAAACTGAATTCAAAGTCTTCAGTAATGAGAAATGATATTCCAGATTTATGTTTGGCAGTTAAAGTAACTCCAGCTGTTCAACATCAAGATTCCTCCTGCAGTGATAAGTCCTTAATTGGTAACTCCCCAGGATGGGTGACACATTGTTCAGATCATGTGACAGGAAATGCTGGTTCCAAGAATGAGGCTGGGGATCAAGTGCGACAAAGACACAGCTATACCACGGGGATAGAGAACCAGACATGCTCTGTTGAGGATGTGAAGATAGCCAAGTTACATAGCAACAGTTTCTAGAGAGCTATACAACAGGGGCAGATAACTCAACCCAGCCCCTTGAAAAGCGAAGCCACTACTCCTGAAAATTAATGTACAGAAATTGTGACCTGGAATAGAGCCCCTTAATATTCTAGCACCACTTTTCAGCTTGCTAGACCCAGCATGAAGAGTGTTAATTTTCAGTCCCGTCCTGCCATCGTCCACAGCACATGTGTTGATACGCCAGGCTGTGAGACCAGCGACTTGGTGTTTGTGAAGAAAGATACAGACCCCTGCATGTCTCCTCAGGTGAAATTAATGAGATCAGGTGCCATCCAGCCCAAGTAATTAGTTTCTCAGGATTTGCCTACAATCATTTTCATAACAACTTATTAGATTCTACACCAGAAATGTCAAAAGTGATAAAGATCTAAAATGGAAAAAAATGTCATGAAATTTCAGACTGATCAAAATGTCAACATCAATATAAATATAACGTGCTTAAATTTACATGTGCAAATATGATTCGATGATAAAATCTTATCCTTTTTATTTAAAATGAATATTAGAAAAGTGAACTGACACTTGTTCTCCTAGTTTCTTTTATAAAATTTACTAGTATTTAGTTCGTGTATCGGTTGAATATTCATATTGTGAGGGAGATAATTAGTTTCAGAGAAACAGATAGGCTGTGTAGTGACTCTGATCTCCTTGATCTCATAAAATAAGTTGATAAGGTTGCTCACTGATACACTATCATACGGTGGTTACTCATTTTAATTACGATGCATGGTGTATTATTAATAAGATATTGCTTTTCTTGAACCCAAAGCTCAATGTGTTTTAGTGTGTCTTATACCTTAGATACCAGTGTATCGTGAATTAGATTGAGGCATATTTTCACAAGGCACCAAAGGAAGATGGTGTCTTGTTAATTGTTCAAAAGTACCAAAACAGATATACGATTAAGGCTATAACAACCACTTTGACAAAACATTTTTTACGAAAGGCCAATGACCCTTACGATAAAAGCATAACAAAATCATTTACATATACAGTAGAACCTCCTTAAATCAAAGTCCTTGAGACCGAACTGAAAACTTCTAAATAGCGATTATTTGGATTAAAATCTGACAGAAAAATGTCATTTTATGTGCGTGCATGTCTGTGTTTTCATTACTATTGCATATCATGAAAATTATTAAGCTGTGAAAAAAATCGTCTAAGGGGTGTACGTATATATACTAGTTGAAAGTTATGTGAACAAATTAGATAATAAATGCACTACTGAGGTGCTTCTGATTAACATAATTATTCAAATTTCAAATAATAAGTTATATAAAGTTACCCGTTAGACATCAGTCAGTATTAATTTCTTATCAGCCACGCATTGATCAGCCTATAAATTCAAATGATTAGGATGAAAATTAGCTATACAAAATTAATGAAAATTGACTTGAAAATATGTTTACTTCAAAATCTCAAAATAGCAAAATTCGGATTTAATATTTTATTGTTAGTTGAAATAAGAAGGGAATACATCAGGACTGAAAATAAACTTCACAATGGTGAGGAATTCGGTATAAGGATGGTTTTGGTTTGGCATGGTTTTACTGTAATTTAATATAATGTGTAGGTTCCCCTGATGATATTCCAGGTTTACCATCATTGGCTTACAAAACAGCAAAAAAGTAAGTTTTATCCTGTCTTGGTTAGATCATTGCCCTAAAAACAATTTTTACTGTTATATTACATGGTGTTACTGCGATTCTATTTTGAACCCAATGAAAAACATTTTATTAACACAGCCTATGTATGTACACAGTAACTGTTGTCACAGTGATAAAAGTCCCAGATCATCCAGAAAATCACGGCCGGCCCCAGCACATGCCCCAGTGTCTAAACCCAACGTCCTCTGCCCCACCCACCACTGTACTGTCTGTACTATGGGCTTCACCTCCCTACAATCTCCATTGTAAAACTGCTGGCAACCAGCAAGAAACCTCTCCCGCAGGTGACTCCAGGGAGCCTACTTAACCAGTGTCTAATGGTGATACTTCAGCATCTAGTGATAACAGTGAAGATGCAAAGGCTTGCGGTAGGTCGGTGGTTCTACCCGGATGCCTTCGTACATTCTGGGTCTTCCTCCACCTGTAATTAGCTGGACGTCGCTATATGATTGAAATACTGTCGAAACGACGGTAAACTCAAATAGTCAAGTCAAGATGCAAAATATTGCACAGAGGTTTCTAAAATTGTCACGAAAATGAGAAAGTTAACCCTAGATATTGCCGAACCAATAGATACACAAAATGATCTTAACTCTGAAGAGAAAAATGACTCTAACATAGGTAGGAAATTACCTAAAAGAGGTGAAGGAGAAGAAGTGAGACAAGAACAGACCAGGTATAGCAAAGAAAGAGGTCTCTCCCCGAGTGAGGATCCTGCTCCGATCATCAGAATGTCTGACCAGTTTGTCTGAAAACTCTGTCAGCCATGTCCTCCTCACCAAAAGTGTCACTTCTTCAGCATCTGATAAGACAACCAAGGAATCCAACGGCCCATGCAAGGTGGTGCTTAGTATTGATACTGCTGAAAACGTAGTGTAAGAGGAAGCTCATGCAGTCTGTTGATACCCCTAAAGCTGTACCATAGGAGGACACTACTCAAAAACAAAAAGAATGGCCACCTCCCCCATACAAATCCCCCTGCTGTTACCAAGAATTGATTCCCGAAAGGCAAGAACATCTTTGATTTGATATTCACAAAGCCTTTATATTGTTTTTTTTTTTTTTAATTTCTTGTACCTTGTAAATATTTAAGGTATTTAAATTTAGTTCAAATTCATGTATTTTAAAATTATATATCAATTTGAGCATAACATCTTAAATATTTACGAAGTACAGGAAGATGTATATCTGGATTTACACATACTATTATATTTGTTCAGAGAGTTCAGGACTTGTAAATTAAAGATGGTGTATATGATGCCTACTGCTATTGTTGTTATTGAGTAGACAGCTTTGAAAAGTTTGTTTTCATTTATGATAAACACATTGCATCTTTCAAAGAAAACTTCTATACAGTAGAAGTTCAATGTTATTTGATTTTTAAAGGACACATAGTGAATATATTTCCTATCTTGAAAACCAGAATGTTGTTTAAAGAAATATAATGTGCTCACTGTTAAGCTTCATTAGATTAGTATTAATCATGTTTATGTGTAAATGGATAAACATCGGAAAAGGCTTCAAACAAGATCAAGATTATAGTAAAATCATTAAAGAGATTTTATCTCCACCTTGGAAATGAAGTGGAGCCATAGATGAGAATCACATGCATTGTCTGTCCCTTGCTTTACAGAGTTCATCTTTTTTATATTGTTGAGTCAAAACATGTTTAGAGACCTTCATTGTTAAATAGTTTCTATTTTACGTTAAACATAAATCCTGGTTCACGATTTTGCAATTTTAAGTGATTCTTATTATGTTATTTTGTCAACTCATAATCAAGGATGCATGACTATTCTTACTAGATTTCATTTAGATAGGTAATGTTACGCTCTATTATTTTTTTCAGTCTAATGTTTTTTTTAAAGTGCTTTCATACTAATAAAAGTGCAATATTACACAAACAGTATGTAACTTAAGGGTGTTATGTCAGTACGTTATATTCCCCAGGTAAATAAGTTTTGGCATTTACTATGTATGGTTATTTTGGGATGATTTAAACTATATTGACATGGTATAATGTGGTGGTACAGAATTCTACAGTGAGAGATGTAGGTTTATTGTATCAGCTAGTCCTGTCCCCATCATGAGTATCTGTAGAGATTTAAAGTTTATTGATGTTAACTGAGAAAAAAAGCAACAAAGGGATGAAATTCTAATTTAAAATTTTTAAAACCAGACTGGTCGCAGTTTTGATTCTGAATTGTTCTTGCATTGCTGTTGTCTCTGTTAAGGTGTTTTATGAGTATTTAAAGTATCAAGCAATAGTTCTTATTTGTATAAAACCTGATAAGCCAGCCAGGTTTTTGTAGTATGATAGGGATTAAATTGATAATTGCCTCAAAGCAATGTCAAATAACCTCGGCTGACTTATTCCGTTTCACATGTCATCATGCCGTGGGGAAATAGCCAAGCAAATCCTAGTTATACAGTAGTTGATTAATTTATGGACCAATAAAAACGTGACAATAAATGAAACATTCTTTGATATAAAGGTTAATGTAAAGTCAAGTAAACAATAAGAAAAATGAAAATAACTGCGTTCAGCAGCTGTATAAAAACGACATTTATGATTGGTTTTAAATACGTGATGCGGCCATTGAAAAAGCGTAATTTGTCACACCCTAAAATGACCAAATTCAACCGTAATATCCCCCGGCCTATAGATGATCTTGACAATATGTGCCTTGGTGGTGATACATGAAGGTCCAGTCATGTGATATCTGGACTAGTCATGTGGTATCGAGATCTAGACAAGTGATCATGTGATATTTGGACAAATCATGTGATACGAGGGCAAGTCATGTGATATTAGGTTCAGTCATAAGATGTAAGGATCTGGCATGTGAAACCAGACTCAGTCATGTGATATCAGATCTGTATCGTAGAATGTGTGGCCTGCCATACATTTTCGTAGGCGTGGTATATGTTGTATGATACCACCAACCATTAGCGATTTCTATATCAGTTGAAGTTGATATATTTTGGACATGACAGCATGCATTATGATACACATAAAAGACTGTATAAGTCCTATATGAATAATAATAATAAAAAACTGTGTTTGGAAAGACAAAACAGAAGACTGTGTGAATTTTTTATGCCCCCACCAAAAATGGGGGTGGGGGATGGGGCATATAGATTTGCCTTTTATTCGGGACATGAACATGTGCACCTGGGTATTTTCATTGAACCATCATCGTTGAAGCTGACAGAATTAAGGGCCTTTGCTTTTTAATAATATCGAATTTTATGCTTGTGACGCACGAAACTCTGTACGGCTTGAAACTTCATGGACATATTATTCAGGACATTATTTGCGCATCTGGGTGTTTGGAAAATGCGACGGGTGGGGGCATCTGTGTCCTTTAGACATATTTCAAGCTTAAAGAACTTTGATGACCAAGGCAAAAGGGTATTTAATTTTTAAGAGTGATAACTTACACTCAAAATCAAGCCGATCGATACCTTATTTTAATTCACATTATTGTTTGTGTTTAATTTCCAATTATTATGCAAAGTTAAAAACAATTATATCCATAGAATTTTCGCTGTTTCAGTAAATTAATATACTGCATTTTTCTTGGAAAAAAAAAGAATATTTCTATATATTCGCGTATGCAACTATAGTTTAAAATCTGTTTCACAGATTTTTAAAATAAAAAAACTTTTACACATTACCAAACATCGAGTAGAAATTAAATAAGGTGTGCTATCCCATAATATTGAGTTATCTGCCCTTGAAAATGACAGAAAAGAGCAAAAAGCTCACTTTTAGGGTTGTTTCTAGTGTGATTCTCTAAAATCATGCAAAGTTTAAGATAATTTTCACGGCTAGTTTAATTTTCCTTTTTTGCATGCTATGTCTATAAGTATAGTAAAAAACTGTAATGGGAGTGTATGCCTTTAATCATAATACTTAATTCATATATAATCAGTTATTATGCTCATGGATCTATTTCGACGTAATCATTTAGGACATAGCTTTAGGCATGCCTTTGTTTGCTGTATCTATTCACTTTCTTTAATCCATATATCAGTTTTGCCACACCACATGGTACATGGCGTCTTTTAAAGCTATCACAAGCAGCATAATTTGCCTCAATATGAAAAGGAAAACTTCTGTAAGTATCTTATTTTTTCACTAATTCTAATGGGATATTGCGCACTACACAAAACCCCTAATGATTCTTTTGTCAGATGTACAGTATTTCTTACATTAGGGAAAACATCATTCGCGATGTGCTTCAGGTGTTAGCAAATATGATTTCACAAACACTGAAGATTTGTCCGAATGTTAGGAGAAACTGTACATATATATTTGACAAAAAATCACTGGTACGTATGTATAGGGCACAATTTTCTTTTTTGCATGCACTTTATACTTAAAATTGATAAAGAAATCAAATTTCCCTCTGAATTGATACAAAATATACTTTTCGCGATAGCCTAAAATGACGACATATATCACATGGTATGGCCACACTGTATATGCTTTTTTCTTCTTTTAAATTCATTGTTTCACTAATGTTCATAGAAGGAACCTTGGTTAACTTAAGAAGATAAAATAAGTTGGGAGTCCTGTTTAATAAGTAAAGAGATTAAATTAATATTATACAGTTGTACAGATATTGATATTAATAGCCATAAAATTTAGACTAATCTGGAGACATAAAACAACCCATGTGGAGAACCCATATACCACCGTCTACCCAGGGTACACAAGATAAATCAGTGAATTGATGAAAAGTGAACAGTAGATCATTTTGACTATTCCCGAAGTTTTCAGCGTCAGATGTCTAAACTACATCTATTAGCAGTTGGATACCGGTACTTGGTGAGCACTTTATCATTGTAAGGATACTAGTATTCATAAGAGGTACGTCAAACAGTCAAAATGCTGCTTACTTGAATGAATACTCTTCATTTGAATATCAAAAGTATTAAGTCGGTAAAGGTTTGTCTAAGTTCCATAAGTACGAGAGTTTATATTGGTCCAAAATCTGCACTACCTAGTGGGCTGTGAATAGTGATGCGTCTTTTCAAACAATCGATAATGAGCAAATGCTACCTAATAATCCCACGGGCGATGTATGGGGAATGACGCTTGTGCGGAGTTATCCGCAGCGCTTAAATACTAAGATTTAAGATCTGCTTTCAAAGTATCAGTTACATTCAATTATCTTGAAATTGGCAGAGCTTTAATGGTACAGTGATGCTTATAAATATTGGAAAGTTTATATATAAGGATAATGTTCTTTTGACCAGGAGTGTGAACTGTATCTTCAAACATTGATAAAACAGGGAATAATTACTCTGTCCTTGTGAGACTGGTACGTGGCAGTTCTGCAACGTGGCAGCTAGCTTCCTGAATGAAGTTGAAGAATGAATGAGGCTTTTGAAATCCGATTCCATGTTTATGGTGTTTTTCCTCTCTTATAATTAAGGTCATATTGCAGTGTTACTGGAACATAGATACCATCAGATAAAGCAGGAGGATTTGTGTGCAGTTCATAGTCTAGCAGCTGGAACAGAGCCTGGTATTGCCTGTATTGTGTGAGACTTGTCCCAGCAAGGTGTGTTCTGATATATATGTGCTTGAATGAATGACAGGGATTTTTTTCCTTCTCAAGGTATGTAGGGTTACTCTACTAGGGCTGGAATGTCTAGTAGTATGATATAGGTTTGAGTTATACTTGGATATAATATAACTAATTAGATCTAGAGAAATCCATATTCTAAATTTTCCTGCAGTTGATCATGTAGGTTTTATAGGATATAAATAGCAATTCAATTTTCAGAATTGTTCTTTGAAATGATGCACTTGATTGATCTTCATCTTCTAAAATCTGGCAAATTTATTTTGGTATATTCTCTGCATGATTTAACATGCAGTGTTTGTACATTTCCTTTTCTATTTGTTTACTGTAAACACTTGTGAACAAGAGCACCGCATGCGGGTGCCAGCGCTCGTCTGTTTTTGCCAACGTAATTACATATTTTTGTTAAACATTTAAAAAAGTTGACCTTGAAAATCACAACTAAAACTGTAAGCCTTTAATGCAAGTTGAAGTACCACACCTTTAAATTTGATCTTGAAGGATGACCTTGACCTATGCATGGAGTAGAATGTATACAACACAAAGACGTAAATTATGTAACAAAAAATCACATTGCTAATCCACGGAGTTTTTGATAATCATACAAAACTTTTAAATTTAAAACATTTAAAAAATGATCATGACCAAAATCACAACTGCACAGGTTCATATGATGACAAACCAGTATACGAAGTTTAAAAAAAATATTAAAAAATGACAAAGAAATATCTATTTTAAAACTTATCCAGAGTTATGGCAACATAGGTTCGAAGGTCAAGGTCGATAGATGAAATATTGAGGTACATGTATATCTAAATAACCCTTGTCAAGATGAATAAGCATACCAAAGAGAAAAGATGTATGTCAAATAGTCAAAAGTTATGGCCAATGTTTAAGTTTTTTGTTAAACATTTCAAAAATAGGTCAAAGTCCAAAGGTCAAGGTAAAAAGTCCAAACGTGTTACATTGAAGGAAAGCTTTTGCCACAAGGAATTCACATGTGAAATATCAGTGCCCACTTGGTAACAGTTCTGAAATATAGGCATTTTAAAGCTTTCAGAAGTTACAGCAGAAGAGGTCAGAGGTCAAGGTTGATAGATGAAATATTGAGGTATATCTGAATAGCCCTTGCAAAGATGAATATGCATACCGAAAATAAAAGTTGTATGTCAAATAGTAAAGAAGTTATGGCCAACGTTAAAGTTTTTTGTTTAACATTTCAAATATTGGTCAAAAGTCAAAGGTCAAGATCAAAAGTCCAAAAGTGTAACATTGATAGAAAGGTCTTGCCACGAGGAATTCACATGTGAAATATCAGTGCCCTGTTCGTAACAGTTCTGAAATGACAGGCATTTTAAAGTTTCAAATGTTACAGCAAAAATAGGTCAAAGGTCAAGGTCAAGATCGATAGATGAAATGTTGAGGTATATCTGAATAGCCCTTGCAAAGATGAATATGCATACCAAAAATAAAAGTTGTATATTGAATAGTAGAGAAGTAATGGCCAACGTTTAGATTCCGGATGACGACGACGACGACGCATGATGATGTCGATAACGCGGACGCCAGAATTACGACAATAGCTCGTATTTTTTTCTTCGAAAAACAGACGAGCTAAAAATTGTACTGATATAGCTCCTGTGTTTGGCACTCAGCATATAAGGGTAGTTCTAGAACTGGTTGGCCCTGTGTCAGGATAATGTGACTGGGTGTGGTAATTCATGCCACACGTCTGACGTGATGCTGCAGTGTGGCAGAACTATATCTGTCTCAAATAGACATAGTCTCCAAATGACTGACATACTGTCGGTGGGACATTCAACCCAACAAACAAACTAGCAGAGAAGTGGAAAAGTGTGAAATGGTACTTTTAATTACTTTTTGCAGCAGTATCTTATAAATATCTAATATTTATAATGGTCCACTTTAACAGTTAATGTATAGGTTTTTTAATTAGTACATAGGTGATTGCCAGTCTGTACAGTAGTTATTGCCAGTCTTTTCACAAGTTATTGTGTGTATGTACACAAGGGATTTCACTCTGTACACAAAGGATTATGTGTATGTACACAGTTATTGTCAGTCTGTACAGTAAATGACAGTTTGTGCACAAGATATTGCCAGTCTGTTCACAATAATTGTGTATCTCAACAGAACACGAAAGATTTTCAGTCTGTGCACTATCACAAGTGATAGTGTATCTGTATAATAGAAATTTTCTGTCTGTACACAAGTGATTGCCAGTCTGTTCACAAGTGATTGCCAGTCTGTTCACAAGTGATAGTGTATCTGTATAATAGAAATTTTCTGTCTGTACACAGATTGCCAGTCTGTTCACAAGTGATTGCCAGTCTGTTCACAAGTGATTGCCAGTCTGTTCCCAAGTGATTGCCAGTCTGTTCCCAAGTGATTGCCAGTCTGTTCCCAAGTGATTGCCAGTCTGTTCCCAAGTGATTGCCAGTGTGAATAAATGATCAGCTTTTGTGTCTTTATAAAAATGAGTTCATAAACAAGTGATTGCCTGTCATACACAAGAGACTGTGAGTCCATAAACAAGTGATTGCCTGTCATACAAAAGAGATTATGTCTGCACATAACTTCAGAAGTGATTGCATTAAGGTGGCTAGAAGAACAAATAATAGTGCATCTTTATTTGCAGGTATAGGGTGACAAAAATAACGTTTCGGCCTGTTTAAGAGTTTTTATTTCAAGTTGATTAGAAAAAAAAAATCATACAGCTTATACTTATCCCTCTCCCTGGTTCCTGTGCTGGATCTGAGTACATGTACTTGGCAGCTGAGGTCATGAAAAATCCTTGCATGTTCGGGTTATATTCTGAGTGGACATATTAAGTTTGTGTTGGGAATCGTATTTCATATAGGAAAACTGGACTTGACATTGTGTTGTAAATATGTCTAACCCTCCGTGTCTTTATATATTTATTAAAAATAAATGTAAGAAATTTTTATTATATAAATAACCTTTCTTTTTCGTACAGACACAATTACACGCTCTCACATTGGATTTATCACACCTAAAATAATATCGTCTTGCCTTAAACACGTTCCTTTAATCAAATTATTTGATTGTTCATTCATTCATAATGTCACGTTGCCTTAATCAATTTATCTGATTATTTATTATATGGGGCCGTTTTGACCAGTGTTCTCACCCAGTTGGGACCGTTTTGACCAATATGGTACCGTTTCAATTTAGGTCCGTTTTTACTTGGGTCCGTTTTGACTGGATACCTCTCAAAGTTTTATAAGAATTGACTGTTGTGCTTTAAAAATATTGAAACAATTTTCAATTTGTTTAAATCCATTTCTTATATTGAAGTTTT
This sequence comes from Solen grandis, assembly GCA_021229015.1. Classification (NCBI taxonomy): domain Eukaryota; kingdom Metazoa; phylum Mollusca; class Bivalvia; order Adapedonta; family Solenidae; genus Solen; species Solen grandis. The sequence goes on from CM037781.1 coordinate 7,484,566, forward strand.
AATATTGAATTACATATATTGAGGATCAATATATTGACATTAGAAAATCAGATACATATTGCAGTCCAACGTCATGATAGCCTCTGGGTCCCGGAAACTAAACTTTTTCCGCTGTAAATCCAAGATGTCAGCGCCCATACGTGGCATTTAAACTCTGCTCCATAAACTGTGCTGGTAATTGTTTTATTCAGAAAACCTTGGAATTGTTCTAGAATAACGAAAAAAGTACGAAATTTTATATTTTTACCTTCGTTCACGTATGTTAAGCGTTACTTTTTTTTTGAAAACATGCTCGCTTTCGACTATCATTACCGGACGATTTCTACTCGAACAATCAATTAGACTCACCGGACCTATGCTCGCCCAAGCGCATGCTCGCCCAGATAGAGGGTTTTGTGATATTCATTAATAAACATACACTTGATCAGAATCTTGCGTTGTTGTTTCTTGATCCTACATGTGTCCTTGTTCCTTATCTCGTTTCTGAAGAGTTTTCCAGAAGTTGTTACGGTTAACAAGCAGACGAAAACGAAAACGGAAGAGAAAGTGACCTGCCAGTAATACCCGAAAGGGGAGTTTGTGCAGTATATATAGATAGATAGTGAAACTGAAAGATGCTTAGATAAATCAACGTAACACGTATAAATTCCCATAAACTCTTTATAAAAACAACTCATAATAATACTTAAACATTGTCCTTACTGTTTGTAAAGTTAAAGTACAACCAAATGTGTTTAAAACGGACGGTGACCGATTTTGACACTGGCTCTCAAAATTTTTTACATATGCATTTTCCGGGGCTGGTACAACAGACGGCATTTTCCTTGAATATCTGTTCATTTTCGAGGGTTTAAATGTTGTACTTTTTATGCACATTATATTTAGTCATAAAATCGTGCCCACTTTGATACAAAGTTACACCCTACCCATAACAGCAAACGTTTCACCAAAAAATGCAAAGTATTCAACAGTAAGTATATTTAAATATGATTAATTCTGTAATAGGTAGTTTTTTAAAAAATATATATATACCTGCTTCATATAGATGAATCAGTCTGAAAGTATGACATATGTTTCCATGCAATACCCGTTTTATTTTCGTAACATGCCGGTGGGCGAGCATGGGTCTTCTCACTTTAACAATGCAGTAATATGAATTTGTAGTGTTTAACCTTCTATACAGTACCCGGATATAATTGTTTACGTTCGAAATGGGTCGTTTTATGTACAGAATATGATCAGTTATAAAATAAATCCGAATTTTCATTTCTAAATCAAATTATAAAAAAAAACATTTTCAAATAATTGTCTTTACTGGGCGAGCATAGGTCCGGTGAGTCTATATGAAAATTATAACTGGGAAGCGCTGTCAAGGGAAACAGTGTTAGTCTAGTGTCAGATGTAGCAATTAAAATGTTAAAAGATTGGGGTGCACGACATGACGAGTTAAGAATATAAAAATAAAATTCAGACTGTACTGCATTAGAAGAAAACTCAAGAGAGATTACACTTAGAAGCCTCTTTGTAAAGATATTAAGGCTGGGACTAGATTGGATGTGACCTGGGAGACCATTCCAATAGCGAAAAGTTCTAGGGAAGAAAGAGTTAAGATGGTACTGTGTTCAGGGTATGAGGAGATTCAGATTCCTTGGTGGGAACCAAGTGATTATGGTCTACAAAGACTAGCTGGTGTTGTATCTTATAGAGAAATATCCGTGAATTTGGACTTTTCGTTGGAAAAAAAGTTTTCCATTGAAATTCATTTAACATATTGGTGACACTGCTTGTGACAAGCTGTTACACAGTTGTGATTAAGATAAAGGATAAGTCCTATTCTTATTCTATGGCTTTGTAAAGAATTCATTCAGGTCAATTCGTAATCAAACCAATTTTTTTGAAGGTGAGGGGTTCAATTTGTTAATAATTTCACAAGTCAATTCATGAATAACCTTTTCAAATTGCATGTCAATTTTTCACTGCAATTCGTAAC
>CM037781.1:7486655-7515058 GCA_021229015.1 Solen grandis
ATGTTAAGGCGTGTTGATTCTGGTAGTATCGTTTAATCCATTCTGCAGCTGTGATACATACGCTAATAGAAACGTTGAACAATACAACATGCTTTTATTCATAAACATATATAAACAGAAGTTTAATATTTACCTAAGACTAAACAAAGGATGAATATTTCTTGACAACCCTTTATGTCTTTTAACCAACTTATATTCGGTTTAATCGACAATAAAAGAGAAACCTCAGTATATTTATGATTAACATGATCGATTTTACACATCTCACGTTATATCGCAGTCACATGATCGTTCACGTAACTTAACGAAAGCCTCTCTTGACTTGCTTTTAACCGATATCAGAGTTGCGGATCTCTGTTAGGTTATTCAATGAAGTGCAATAACGCTTCTCGGATAAATTGACCACTGAGTTTAAAAGATCGCTTGAATGTATCCGAAATGAATATCAGCCTTTAATTAAATGGGAATCCCGAATTTTTCATCGTGAAACTCATAAGGTAATCTTAACTAATTCAAAGATTTTCAAGTTTAAATTTACCGCGCTGTTAAAATGTGTTTAGCCAATCACAGAAGGGGTCCCCAGATACTGACTACTTCTGAGCTGTAATGAAGATTTGAGGACGTGGGTAAGTAAATATTTTTTGTGGGTTTTACATTAACGAAGGGGTAGATAATGGGCAACTAATTTTTTAGAAATTATCATGCTCCTATTTACATTTATAATAACAGTAAAGTTAATAAAATATTTCGATGATAACAAACTGGCCCATTGTAATTCTAAAATATATATAAAACGCTATACATATAGAGCATAATATACTCTGCCTAGTGGAATACAAAATCCAAATAGTAACACACAAACAGCATGTGTGCGTGTAGTCTCTATCCGAGAGATAGATAATATGATGACCATGCAGAATCGCGGTCAGAAGATAGGCACACCACGAACGTGACCCCCGCATACACAGGGTAGAGAGGTTAGGTTACATGGCTAGCTGGCCGGGTAGCTCGCATATGAAAAAAAGAAAATATTCTACTGTCCAGAACATGCTGAGTTCGCATGACATATAGAAACAAATAATACGAGCTGGCCATTTTTGGGAAGCGATTCTAAGAACTACAGACCAGGTCGCTGAACACATTAGCCTAATTCATTGCCGCGGTGCGGACGGTCAGTATAAATACGAAGGCGAAAAGACTTCAGTACAGAACAACTGAAGAAAATGTTCGTCTTCTAGTTTTCAGATGAATCCCTGAAAACGATAGCTGTCCGAGGAGTCCTCTAATTCTCTAATTCCCCAGGACTACCTCGTGACACACACCCGGATTCTCCACCAATTTCTACAAAATTAGTTGCCTATCACTACTTCGGTCATATGGAGGCATCGTCTATAAAAAGATGCCAGAAAGCAGATAACACCCTAGACTGGTTGCATGATATTACAATAAGTCATATAATCCTGACGCTGGGCCAGTCAAGTAAGTCAAATAAGGGAGTTATACCAGTACCGTGATTCACAAGTTATAAATGTCATGGTTAAGGGTTGAACCTACCAGTTTCCAGTTGCCCGATGGACATTTAATCCACTCTGTCATCAGACTTGATAAATATGAAATAGTTCGGATACAGACCAGAACATACTTTAGCACAAATTTACAAAGACCAAAATAATATCCCCTCACACACAAAGGTACCCGGTACGTTGCTGCTCATTAAAAGAAAAAAAAAACAACAAAAAATTAATGACCATATATATATATATATATATATATATATATATATATATATATTTAATGGGCAGCAACGTACCGGGGGTACCTTTGCTCACACCATGGTGACGAGAATAGGGCTATGTTCGAAGGCAACAGTTGTTTTTTTTGCCATAACTTGAACGGTTGCATTACTTTGATATATTCTTTTAATAGCAACCACAGCCTTTTTTAAGAATGAATGTTCTTGACTTAAACTAGGACCATATTGAAGCTAATAAAAAGACATTTCCGATTTTTTTTAAATATCTTTATAAATAAGAAAGTTATGAAGATTTAAACTTTAGGATTTGAGGTGTCGTTTTAGAAAAATCAACAAAATATCGCTTTTGGTCGCGGACCCAAAACAAAAGAAAAAAATTAAATTCTCATAACTTTCTTATAAATAATCCGTTTCTTTTGAAACTTTGCTTCTAAAATGCATTGTTGATGCAGAATTCATTTTTTATTTTTTTTATTTTATTACTGTTCTAAAATCAGTGGTTTTGGACAGAATAAACAATTTATTGGTTTATCTATCAAATTTTATTTCTTTTGTGCATGCATGAGACAATGACAGATAAAACAAGACAGATATATGAACATAACATAATTGACCAGTAAATCAAATCAAATCAAATCAAATCAAATCAAATCAAATCACATCAAATCATTTGTTTGTTCTGTGGACAAAACATAAGAAATAAGAACGTATTAATTAATATAAAACAAATAATGAATATTTACATTTTATTAAACAGTATCAGTACCAACAACATCTCGTGCTGGTATAATACAAGTTAACTGACATCTGGATATAAAGCAGTGCGAATTTGTGATTATATTAATTTTGAAATTCTCATTAATTTCTTAAACTCAAATTTTGCAAGTATAAAAAATAACACAAATATGATGATATTTACAAATAATAATAAGAATGTATTGAGAGATGTAACCTATAATACAAAAACTACAGTATTTCATTAACCTCTGAAGCCGGGTTATATAAATGAATTCTGAACATAAATTATTACTAATTAAATGTTTCATTCTGTAATTACATTCCTGCATTCATGATAACTGAATATATCATATAATAAATAGCATACACAAATATTTATATTTTCATATCTACATTTTATAGTATGTGCAACAGTACCATCAGCATATATATTGAACAAGATTCTGAATCCTATTCAACTAGTGAGATCACAGTTTAAACATACGTGAAAAACAATTTAAATAAATACAAATGTACATGTTATCACATCCTGTATTCACTTTTATGAACAAGAGCATCAGCACCACCTTGGTTTTGGGGTAAAAAATTGACCTATCGGCACATTTCTGTTTTTAATTACGCTTACACTGTCTTTTCTTACAGTAGTGAATTCAGTGATACAATTATACAACTATCATAAAAGTCACTTTATTCACTGAAAAATGTTTAAAAATATTGCTGGTAAAATTTGTCAATAGACTCACACTCATTAATCACCCAGTGCCTTTCTCTACTTACACAACCTGGGAAAAAGTCTCTGCATAAAACACAAAGCTCATATGCGCCGTCTGTTTGGGTGGGGTATAAAACGCAGACGACTTACGCAGACAATATATACAAAGAAGGAAACCACAGACACTATGTCTGTAGGGAATTTACAGATGCCCTGGGTTGTTAACTTATTAAAAGCGTGTGTATATATTGTAAGGATGAGTGATTATTATTATTATCCCTCTTTCTCCTCTCTCTCTCTAAATGCTGTTGACGTGTCATTATATTTGATATAGCGATATATAGGCATATATTGTTTGAAAAAGTTATACGCAAAAGTAATATTGAACAACAAAAGCAAAGTAGGAAACATACGTTTATTTTAATATTAACATAAATTTAAAATAATACAGAAAAATAAATCAATTTAGACGAATAAGACTAATTGAAAAATTATGTAAATCATTTCATAATTGATTTTTTAATTACTCTTCAACAGTGGATAAAATACTTAAATCATTGATTTTAAATCAAATCATGTGTAATAAAGTAATAATGATGTAATATAATTGGACTCTAGCTAGACGCTATTGTTACATTTTCACTGTTACTAACCTATTATAGATACAATAAGAGATTATAACAGTACCGTTGCATTAGTTATGCAACGTCTGTCTCAGTTGTGACTGTCGTTAATACAAACATTTGTTATTATATACTACATATGGTTACTGTCTGGTTGGATGGTAACCAACCAATATATAAGCTGACCGGACAAGGGTCTAGGGCAGATCTTGTGGGATACCTAGAGAGATCTTGTTAGAGCCTCGAGACTACCTCCAGCACGACCTTGCCAGATACCTTGGGGGACTGAATAAATCTATTGCCAGCCACCACCGTCTTGTGTTAGTTAATTCCGGCCATAACACTACACGGAGGCCTGTAGACAATATATACAAATAAGGAAAACGCAGACAATATGAAACATATAGGGACTTTTCAGACGCCATATAAACGTTCACTAATTGTCTACAACATTTAAAATATCATTTAATAATGGTTAATATTATTCATATATTATATGAAAAAAAGTAATAATGCCCCTGTTACTGTCCTGCAAAGAAGGAAAACGCAGACAATATGAAACATATAGGGACTTTGCAAACGCAGACAATATGAAACATATAGGGACTTTGCAAACGCAGACAATATGAAACATATAGGGACTTTTCAGACGCCATATAAACGTTCACTAATTGTCTACAACATTTGAAATATCATTTAATAATGATTACTGTTATTCATATATTATATGAAAATAAAGTAATAATGCCCCTGTTACTGTCCTGCAGACAATATATACAAAGGAGGAAAACGCAGACAATATGAAACATATAGGGACTTTGCAAACGCAGACAATATGAAACATATAGGGACTTTGCAAACGCAGACAATATGAAACATATAGGGACTTTGCAAACGCAGACAATATGAAACATATAGGGACTTTGCAAACGGGGTATGATAATGCCCTGGGATGGTAGCTAATTAATGCTGTATATACATGTATATAAATCTTTATTAATGTCCCATCATGGTTACAACATAAGAAACAAATACAAGAATATGTGATAACATAATAACAATGAACCATGCCATTCAATTATGAATTATAAGAGACTATCACAATGTTTCAAAAGAAAAAAAGGCCATATACAATATTGCACTTGTTAAATAATAATACATAAGATATATACTGTCTCTGTCAATCCTTCATCTGAAACACTCTGCATATATATATATATATATATATATATATATATATATATATATATATATATATATATATATATATATATGTGTGTGTGTGTGTGTGTGTGTGTGTGTGTGCAAATTAATTCACATGATAAAATCTGTATTAAAGACAGTACATGTAATTTAAAAACTGAAAAAATAATATCGAGGGGAAATGAATTCATAAAATATTCATAAAAATCATTTATAACCCCAAATCAGGTTTGTGATGACAGTATCATGTCGTGAAATGACACACGGCACCTGAACCTTAATTTACCTTATTTACTGAGATATGCATTGATACTGATTGGATTTAGGTTTTATACTTTCTTTATATTTTGCCATAAATCTGAGCCAGTTGTATTTTCAATCCATTTGGAATTTTATTATCAATATCTCTAGAGTTTCCTAAACTAACCAGAATAATAAATATTAATGTTATTATCATGATAAATGGAACACACCATATGATCTTAATGGTTATGGTGTAAAAAATTCCGGTTCCATTGAAACATTTGTTATCCACCTATTTTCATTATCTAGAAAAGTTGGAATATCATTTTCTATTAAATCAAATAAGTCATAGAACATTTTTGATCCACAAAGTGGAATATTTGTACAAGAAATGAAAACATATTTGTCAAAATTAAACTTAGACTGACATCATTTAAACTATATAATCCCACACTGGTGTTTCTTAACTATTGTTATTTTGTCTCTCAAACAATCTTTGAAATAACTCGAAATCCCTCCCTATATCGACCTTTTGTTGTACCGATAGATGTTACCTAATAAGTGTACTACATAATATCGTTCTATTTCAAGATTAACACAAGTGACTTTTGATAATCACGTCTTGTATAAATTAGTACGTCATGATCACCGATAATTCTTTGAAAATCCCATTCCCGTAATTTCCTTGCCAGTCCTTTAATGTTCCAGGATAGGAATTTGAGCTTCCCATGACTCCCCAATTCCATCGGTTTTGCGGCATTGTGTGGATTGCGTACCTCTCCGTCAACATACACTTTGAATCAGCTTCCATTTACAAACAGCTTGTTTCCAGTTATCCTGATACTCTAGTCCTTTCCTGTTGGCGTATAATGTCATACATAGCTCTTCTTGTCTCCCTTTCTAGTTGTGGACGTTGGACCCCGATTCCCATCTTCGAATCCTTAAGCGCGTTTTTTTTTGCGTCATCACCATATGTTCGTTTTCTGATTTTCTCTCGATCACTGTAAGAGTGCAGCTTTCCTACTATTGGTCTCGGTTTTGTGGCCCTTTCGGACCCCATTCTGGGCTCTGTCAAACATAATGTCCTGACTTTCAATTTTGAGTTCACTTTCTATCATCTCTTTAACTATTTGCTCACAATTTTCTGCCTTCCTTGTTTTGGTAGGCCATAAAAGATTAAATTAGTATCTCTCATTGGTCTGGCTTCCTAATCGGACAGTTTATTATTGATCTTGTCTTGTTCAAATTGAAATTGGCTTGACACTTTTGTCACCTCTTTACAGTTTTGTTGAAGTTGCATTATATCAGTTTTGGCTTCTTTGATACTATTTCTCTGTGCCTCAAACTCTGTGCCCCCCCCCCCTTTTCGTGTCAAACACTTTTGTTCACGTGCATCTCATACCGTACACAGATATACGTGAACCGATCGTGGTTTTTATGACACTGGGACAGTTCCATAGCTGAGTGTAAGCGTTCGGTTGCATACGGTTTTGCATACTGAACGCACGCCAGGCCGTGTGTTATCACTTTCTATCGTCAAGGGTGACATGGCTTTTCTCTTGCTTCTACATCCTTTTTTTCGATTTAATTCCATCAAAATCAATTCCAGACATGAAGCCTAATAACTCACAATTATGTTCATATAACTTTCAGACATTTCACTAACCTGTGTCCTACCTTGGTCACGTGATGCATTCTCTATATGTTACATATTGACTGCGCCTTTGTATATATTGTCTGCGTAAGTCGTCTGGGCTTAAAATCCCCCGTCTGTTTGTCTTCGGGGCCGCCGTGGCCGAGCGGTTACAGTCGTGGACTACAAATCTCCCAGCCCCTCACCGCTGTGGGTTCGAATTCCGATAGGGACTTCGGATTTTTCATGTGAGGAAGCCTTCCAGCTTGCTTGCGGTAGGTCGGTGGTTCTACCCGGGTACCTCTGTGTACTCGGGGTCTTCCTCCACCTGTAATTAGCTGGACGTCGCTATATGATTGAAATACAATCGCAGCGACGGTAAACCCCAATACAACCAATACAACAACAACTGTTTGTCTTCTTAAATACGCGTTTGTCAAATATTTACGCTTTGAGCATTTCGCGAATATAGGACTGTCACATGTAGGAGTGTTTTACAGAGAGAGTGGTTAAAGCGTTCGCCTCGGGAGCGGGAGGTCGTGAGTTCGACCCTCGGCCACAACATACCAAAGTCGTAAAAAATGGTATTGTTACAGCTCCATTGCTTGGCGTTCAGCATATAAGAGTAGTTGCAGGGCTGATTGGCTAGGTGTCAGGATAATGTGACTGGGTCTGGTATCATACGTGATACTGCAGTGTGGCAGCACTATATCTGTTTCAAGTAGACATCGTCTCCAGATGACTGAAATACTGTCGGTGGGACGTGAAACCCAACAAACAAACAAACAAACATACAGAGAGAGAAAGAGAGAGAGAGAGAGGGGGGATGTAAAGCGCTTTAGGAAAGGACACAAAAGCTTTCAATACATGAAAGTAAAGGGATGGGGACGGATAGTGTTTCGTTTATTTGGTGAAACTTCAAACATGTCATACGAGGTCAAATACAAAAAGAAAACCATCTATATTTATTTATATACCCGTATATAAAATTATAAGAACATGGTTGTTATTTTCATTTATTTGTATATTTTCGAAATTCAAATATTCGTTCAATCTCTTCGTCAATTGCTTTATTCCTTGTGGATTATTTTTGAATTCCTCCGTTCTCCGATTCATAAAACGTAGGCCTTATCATCTTTGTCACTGATTTTGCCAGTATTTTTTTTATGATATAGTCATTTTGTATTTGTTGTTCTGTCTTGAAGTGGTTTTGTTACGCATTTGCCATTGTTTATTGTCAGACCTCTTAAATGAGTACATCAGTTACTTCGCTTGATAAGCACAGTTTATCTGGGACGGATTTTCTTATCACTTTTGATTCTAAATTTGAGTATTTCATAACAGTTTAGTTTTATTTAATTTAAAAAGAATTCATAATCACGAAATTGTATATTGCTTATGAAAATAATAATTAAAATTCACCGCCACACAGGTTTACATATCGTAAAGTGAGTTACTTACTTGCGGTCGTAAGCAAGCGTAGCGTGACGTAACTGGTGAGAGTAGAACGGAAATGAAAATTTCACTTACCCAGCTGTTAGGGGTGCGACACACACACACACACACACACACACACACACACACACACACTTTCGTTATGTAATTGATCCCCGCTTATAGGCAAGCAGCAAATTTACAAATTATCTACTTAGGTATCTTAAAAGGACAAAACTATGGTGGCATATTTCTGCCAGCCACTTATCCACTTAGCTATGTTGAAACTTTTCTGAAAAATTGTCACATATTCAGTTAGTATCTGGCAAGTAGCAAATTTTCAAGTTATCTACTTAGGTATCTTAAAGGACTAAACTGTCTGTTAGTGCCCACTACTGCCAATCACATATTCATTTATTTTAACTGGATATCATGCTTTTTTCCAGATAATTATGTGAAAAAATGTTTGTTATCCACATAGTTTAACTGACTAACTTGAAAAAAGGCGAGATAACCAGTTATCTTAAGTAAATATATGGCTAGCAGTAGTAGGGCACTAACAGGCAGTTTTGTTTTGTTAAGATACCTAAGAGGATAACACGAAAGTTTTCTGCTTGCCAGATACTAACTGACTATGTGACATTTTTTCAGAAAAGTTTCGACATAGCTAAGTGGATAAGTGGCTGGCAGAAATATGCCACCATACAAAACTAAAAAACAATGAAATATTCATTCACCGAATTGAATGAACAAGATACAGAGGTGTATTACAGCATGAGGTGTATTTTTGTTTGCGCCAAATTAAGCAAGCGCGAAATTATATAAGTATTGTCCTGTGTAATGTTGTGGTAGACTTTTTATAGTTTGTCGACTAAAAAAATAAGTGATATCGAATCATCGAAATGTCTTTTTTCATATTTGCAAATGGGAAATTTGAGGACATTGTCGAGACAACAACCAGACGATAATTATATTGGTGATATATCATAACCAGACGATAATTATATTGATGATATATCATAACCAGACGATAATTATATTGGTGATATATCATGACCAGACGATAATTATATTGGTGATATATCATGACCAGACGATAATTATATTGGTGATATATTATAACCAGACGATAATAATATTGGTAAAATAATTATATTGGTGATATATCATGACCAGAGGATAATAATATTGGTGATATAATTATATTGATGATATATCATAACCAGACGATACTTATATTGATGATATATCATAACCAGACGATAATTATATTGGTGATATATCTTAACCAGACGATAATTATATTGGTGATATATTATATATTATAACCAGACGATAATTATATTGGTGATATATTATATATTATAACCAGACGATGATTATATTGGTGATATATTATAACCAGACGATAAATATATTGGTGATATATTATAACCAGACGATAATTATATTGGTGATATATCATAACCAGATGATAATTATATTGGTGATATATCATAACCAGACGATAATTATATTGGTGATATATTATATATTATAACCAGACGATAATTATATTGGTGATATATTATATATTATAACCAGACGATGATTATATTGGTGATATATTATAACCAGACGATAATTATATTGGTGATATATCATAACCAGACGATAATTATATTGGTGATATATCATAACCAGACGATAATTATATTGGTGATATATTATATATTATAACCAGACGATAATTATATTGTGATATATATATTATAACCAGACGATATTATATTGGTGATATATTATATAACCAGACGATAATTATATTGGTGAATATTATAACCAGACGATAATTATATTGGTGATATATCATAACCAGACGATAATTATATTGGTGATATATATAACCAGACGATATTATATTGGTGAATAAATTTTATTTTATATTATAACCAGACGATAATTATATTGGTGATATATTATAACCAGACGATAATTATATTGGTGATATATTATAACCAGACGATAATTATATTGGTGATATATTATAACCAGACGATAATTATATTGGTGATATATTATAACCAGACGATAATTATATTGGTGATATATTATAACCAGACGATAATTATATTGGTGATATATTATAACCAGACGATGAATTATATTGGTGATATATTATAACCAGACGATAATTATATTGGTGATATATATAACCAGATGATAATTATATTGGTGATATATCATAACCAGACGATAATTATATTGGTGATATATCATAACCAGATGATAATTATATTGGTGATATATCATAACCAGACGATAATTATATTGGTGATATATTATAACCAGACGATAATTATATTGGTGATATATCATAACCAGACGATAATTATATTGGTGATATATCATAACCAGACGATAATTATATTGGTGATATATTATGACCAGACGATAATTATATTGGTGATATATCATAACCAGATGATAATAAATTGGTGATATAATTATATGGTGATATATATAACCAGACGATAATTATATTGGTGATATATTATAACCAGAGATAATTATATTGGTGATATATCATAACCAGACGATAATATATTGGTGATATATATAACAGACGATAATTATATTGGTGATATAATATAACCAGACGATAATTATATTGGTGATATATCATAACCAGACGATAATTATATTGGTGATATATTATAACCAGACGATAATTATATTGGTGATATATCATAACCAGACGATAATTATATTGGTGATATATTATAACCAGACGATAATTATATTGGTGATATATCATAACCAGACGATAATTATATTGGTGATATATCATAACCAGACGATAATTATATTGGTGATATATTATAACCAGACGATAATTATATTGGCGATATATCATAACCAGACGATAATTATATTGGTGATATAATTATATTGGTGATATATTATAACCAGACGATAATTATATTGGTGATATATCATAACCAGATGATAATTATATTGGTGATATATCATAACCAGACGATAATTATATTGGTGAATATATTTATAACCAGACGATAACTATATTGGTGATATATCATAACCAGACGATAATTATATTGGTGATATATCATAACCAGAGATAATTATATTGGTGATAATAAAAGTAATTGGTGATATATCATAACCAGACGATAATTATATTGGTGATATATCATAACCAGACGATAATTATATTGGTGATATATTATAACCAGACGATAATTATATTGGTGATATATCATAACCAGACGATAATTATATTGGTGATATATTATAACCAGACGATATTTATATTGGTGATATATCATAACCAGACGATAATTATATTGGTGATATATCATAACCAGACGATAATTATATTGGTGATATAATTATATTGGTGATATATCATAACCAGACGATAATTATATTGGTGATATATCATAACCAGACGATAATTATATTGGTGATATTATCATAACCAGACGATATATATTGGTGATATATATAACCAGACGATAATTGTATTGGTGATATATCATAACCAGACGATAATTATATTGGTGATATAATTATATAATGACATAACCAGACGATATTATATTGGTGATATATCATAACCAGACGATAATTATATTGTGTATATATTAATATAACCAGAGATAGATTATATTGTGATATATATGAACCAACGATAATTAATTGTGATATATCATAACCAGACGATATTATATTGGTGATATATCATGAACCAGACGATTATATTGGTGATAATTATACCAGACGATATATATTGGTGATATATCATAACCAGACGATAATTATATTGGTGATATATATAACCAGACGTATTAATTTATATATTGTGATATATATAACCAACGATAATTCATATTGGTGATATATTATAACCAGACGATAAATATATTGGTGATATATCATAACCAGACGATTATTATATTGGTGATATATCATGGTCTAATGGTGTAAGACAAGAGCATATAAAGAATTTAGATTTGAAATATAATAGAAAAGATAATCCGTTTCGCTGAAATATCCATTAATGAAACAGATTGTCTGTCTTCTTTATTACATACCAACCAGGGTCCGTTTCAATAAACTTCGCACGAACAAATTTGATCTTAGTCGTAAGTCTGTTGTTCTACATTGTGTCTACTAATTTCTCATTTTCACAATAAGAGATGAAGATAGATGGCCTAATTTATTGCATTATGCAAGCACAACACCTTTTGCAAAGAAAAATATACAGGAAAAATACTATTTTACATCTGTGAATTTACGCGTACGAAGATATTTTTTCGTACGAAGTTTAGTGAAACTTATATAAGCATTTAAGAATCTTTATGTGTTGTAAAATTCATTGTCTGTAAATAATTCATTATCTTATGATCTCATTATTCTTTTCAATTAATTAGTTAATTTAAAGACAATACATTCTTGTTTGACAACCTTTGCCGTCCAGAGAACAATTAACACGTTCTATTGCATTTAACCTTTGATCAGTCTGCATATAAAATAAATGTTTTAAAACAACAGTTTGTTGCAATAATAGTTTTTGTTTGAACCTCTGTATTTAACGTCGATGGGGAAACATAACATATTATAACATTACATAACATAATATAACATTACATAACGTAATATAATATAACATTACATAATATAATATAACATTACATAACATTAAAAACATTACATAACATAATATAATATAACATTACATAACATAATATAACATTACATAACATAATATAACATTACATAACATGATATAACATGGCATAGCATAATATAACACTACATAATATAATATAACATTACATAACATAATATAACATAACATAATATAACATTACATAACATAATATAACATGGCATAATATAACATTACATAACATAATATAACATTACATAACATAATATAACATTATATAATATAATATAACATTACATAGCATAAATTAACACTACATAATATAATATAACATTACATAACATAATATAACATTACATAACATAATAAGTCCGTTCAACTAATACTAATCCCTCTTGACTTTTCTTTAGATGGAACAGTACTTTGCTCATGGGAACGCCGTAAAATTTTCTTGCCCCAATGGGGTTTCGACCCACAACTTCCACACTCGTGTATTCTACGACGGCGTCCACTCGTTAACACGATACACAGATTTTTCAGCGTAGCTATCTGACCAAACTTTTGTCCTAAATAACAAACCAATCATACGTGTAAACAGAAAATGATTTCGTTCCCGAATGAACTTGTAACTCAGTTGAGCAAAAAGAATATGACTACAAAGAATTAATGGTTTTACTGAGAATAGTTGGATATTAGCTATGTTTAAGTTAACATATAAATATATACAACATATACATATATGCGTCGTTAGCACATTGATGACTCGTACCTATTAGTATTTGATGCTATATGATGATAAATAGGGGATTTGAATACGTTTACAAATTCACCAGGGGTGACATGTAGATTCCTGGGTAGAACATTTGAAAATGGCGTGGTCGAAGCCTCAATACGTTTTCAATTTACCCCTACCCGGGAATATCTAAACAAAAAAAGTTTTCAAATGCCCCGGGAGGGATGGGAGGTTAAAACACTTGCATGTTCCCAGGGGAAATTGAATTTGGGGTCATTTGAAATCGTTACACCGGAGATAACGTCAAATTATGTTTTCCAGTTATTTGATCATTATATTATGTGATAAACCCAACAGCGCCGAGTTTTTTTTTCATTTTATTTTTTTCCTGGTTATACATTTTTTTTTCTAGGCTATAACATCCATCGATTACATAATGTTTGAGCTGTCTAGAGGAAATCCCCATCGTAGGCCCCCATACTGAATCATCCGCATAACCACCTGACCAGCCAGACTCCTATTGTCTTATGGTCCCCTGCTGTTAATGTGTAGGTAATCCGAATCGGCAGTCATATATGACTGAGTGATAAGCATGTGTTTAGGGTACTGTGTATAATTGATTGACACTCATTGATTTACAGACTATTGTCGAGTGATACCTAAGGACATCTCGTCTGCCGAGCGATCTAATGATTGAAGAAAAATAGGCAATTTCAAAAACTTTATATCAGTAAAACTATTCTAGACAAGTGATGTTTAAAAAATAGCATAAAAAAATCGACAAGTATAAAAATAGCCACTAACAACAACAACAACAACAACTTAGTTGGACATTGACTAAATCTAATCAACGAAATTTTTAATTCACTTTTCTCTACATGTACATGTTTATAAAATTTTAAATCTTGAATTAAAAGCGGGCAAATTAACTGCCAGGTTGATGAACTTTCAGGTATGAAAAATTGCCGATTTTGTGATTTTGTTTTGGATAAGTTTAAAAGGTAATTCTTTTTTGTTTTTGGTTATAGGCAAACAAATCTAAGTATTCTGCAAGGAAGATGCATACCTATCGCTAGCCATGTAAATTAAACTTTATCAGAAATGGGTTGTGTTTCTAAATGTCATCAGCTTCACTATTTTTACATAACTTGTTCAGTATTATTTTAACGAAACAGCTAAATTCTTCTTAACTAACTCCTCTAAATATATAAATACAAAAAGTAGGTCTATACATCATCATGTCCACTTTTCTTATTATTTACGAATATAATAATCTATGCGTATTTTAGATTTATAAAGATAATTAAGAAATGAAAGAATTTGAAAATTGTTAACTGCCATATTTTGGGACAATGTATATGTAGATTATGATTACTAATTCAAATCAAATCCAGGTAATCAGTTATTGACCAATGTTACTGAAAAGTCAATGAATACTAATGCACAGAATACACAATTTATTTAATATTAAATGTCAACATCTATTGTTTGTTTTGTCACTGATTAAACACTTAGAAAAACCAAAATGTGTCAATTAAAACTAAAAATGTACAAAAATAAAATGACACACGGAAGGGGCCAACACCTACACTAAAACGTGCGCCTGAAGTTTTTTTCTGAGAATTTCTGTGTAAAGACTGCTTCCAGATCGACAATTTGACAGCCAGTATCAATAAGGTCGAACCTATTCCCTTCCACATTTTTGACAAAATAATTATGTTTAACGTGGAAATTGATTTTTTCTCAGTCTTAAATAAAACTGTCTTTTACACTGTTGAGTCGAAAACTGATGATTATTCAATGCAATCATTAATTAATAGTGTACACAAGTCACTTTTTGTGTGGGTCTAGGAAACCCTTATTAAATATTTTATTCCAGTTTGTGAGTGAAAATGCACGATAAGCCCGTATTTCTTACCCGGAGAAATAATGCCCTTTCAGTAATATCAGTGCCCCCCCCCCCACCAGCGCTTCCATCTCTCCCACCCTCCCACCGTTATTTTTATTTATTTATTTATTTTTTTGATCGGGGCCTGTAAATGCAATTGTAATCAAATACGATTGCACAGCAGTTATTCAATAACATGGCTTTGCGCCGGTAAAAGATACCATTATATCGCTCATGCTTAAGGCTCGGTCCCACTTGGCAATTTTTGCATCTGGAATGGGATGTATGCGTACTCCCGATGGAAATAGCGTCGCGAGCCATGTGGAGTCATCGGGAGGCCTCGGATGAACTGCAAAAAGAATTCATTGAATTTTTCCCGATGTGTTAACCGATGTTTTATCGGGAAAACAGGCCGTGGAAACATCCGTAGAGAAGCTCCGGTCAGCATTCACGGAGCTTCCGCGATTTTTTTTCCGCTGACGAATCCCCGATGCTTCTGTGATGTCTCGCCGAAGTATCAGGGGGCATTCGGGGATATTCGGCGGCCTTTCTGTGACACATTCCCGATCTTATGGTTGAATCTCAGAATATATGCGAAAAAAAATCGGCAAGGGTGGAAAAGCGCACTCAGAAATTAATTTCTGTTTTGGTCAATCTTAGACTGAGACGGTCAAATAGACCATTGAACATTGCTTAGGGCATCCCCTTACCCCCCCCCCCCCCCCCCACCCCAAATCTTCCCTTTACTTTGTCGCTTAATTCCACCATCAAATTCTCATAATCTCCATAATCTTCCCCGAGAACCTAGGATGGTTCGCAAGATCCCCTAATCAACGGGGATATTCCCCCGATGATGTTTCAAACTCAGTGAAACTCCGGGGCACCTTCGCCGATCATCGGAGGAGGTCCCCCGATGCTTTCCGAACATCGGGACTCAAGGCTATTGTGACATAGTCGAAACAATAGTGAATATTCAACGGACCAATCCCGAAGCCAAATCTTTGTCATTTTTCAACGGACTGCTCAGTTGTTATTTTTTTGGCTCAAACATCGGGAGCCTTCGGCAGAAAAAATGTTTATTTCCACATCACCGATGATTTTTCCCCAGTGGGAACTAGGCCTTCAAGTTTCAAAAAAATATATCGGATTTAAAAATAACAACAAAAACCTTCACTATTATCCCGATATACCCTTAAGAATGCATCTCCATCATACTAAAATCTTTTTTTTTCCGGGGGAGCATGCCCCCAGACCCCCTAGCACTCCCATTACATTCAGATTTTGCCCCCCCCCCACCCCCCCCGTAGAAAATTTCTGGATCCGGGCCTCTCTCTCTCTTTCTCTCTCTATTTATATATATATATACATATATATATGTATATATATATATATATATATATATATATTTATATATATATATATATAGTGAAAACGCTAACAAACTAACATTGACACTCGTCTAGTATTCCAGAATAACGTTAATGTTGGAATTGAAGTTGATAGCTGATACAGGCCTTAAATTTCCCAGGTAGACCAGACTTATCAGCCTGAGCCATTGTTACATTTTGAACAGTTGTGGCAATTTACAAGACAAGTGCAAACGCTCCTTCGTTTTGAATCTTCGTTACCATATATCTATCTTGAAGTCCAGTTTTGTCATATTTAATATATACTCGCATTATTCGAATTGCTATGGTTTCATATTGTTTATCAAACATCCCCAAGATATGTTACTTATTTAAATATTCATGGCTATTCCATCAGGTAATAATAGTATGACTGTGCTTGGGATGTTTTTTATTTAAAGGGTTTCTGTGTAAGCATGCGTCGATTTGACATTGTTTCCATGTGTTCGAAGTAAACGACTTTTTATGTCTTCCATTTTGTTGATACCGGTCTTCTTCAGCCAGTTTTCGTAACCTGTCATGTCAGGTCAGCATGCTTTATTTATCAAAAATCCAGTCTTACGCTTGTATGATATCTTATATTGATTAATCAGGGAACAGGAAAGGATCATACTATTTTATACCGTTGAGTCACAAGAAGAAGCTGTATAAGATTTTATTCAATCATTTCAGCGCAATTTGTGACGTTTGTCTGGATACAAGGGACAAAAATTTAAAGCGGAACGGTTCAAAACTTCCATGCTTTGAAAGTTCATGTTTGCTGAATTTAATATATATATATATATATATATATATATATATATATATATATATATATATATATATATATATATTATTATATTGAGTTTATTGGCATGTTCTATCTTACTACAATGATGGAAATGGGACTTTTTTTTAGTAAAAATAAAAGTTTATTCTTAGTTAATGTTTAAGATTTGAAATATCTGCTAAGGATACCATTCTAAAAAGGCCAAGCAGGTTATTATTGTGCTGGAGTTAACCGTCGCTATGACAGTATTTCAGTCATATAGCGACTTCAATCTTATTACAGGAATCGGCTCGGCGCCAGGTCTTAGGGTGCTTATTTCTATGCCCCCTCTTTCTCTCTCTCTCCCCCTCTCTCTCTCTAAATACTTTTTGTATTAAATAGTGATTTTTTTCAGAGACTTTCTCGAAAATCCACCGATCACGAGGATTATCTGTTATTCTTGATTATTTATTTCATTTGTGGAATATCTGTGCTTTGAAAAACTCAACAAATGATTTTATGGTGATTCATTTTTGATGAACTCCATCTCAATGGTCACAATGAATAAACCTATTAAAGCATTTACAGTTACGAAGTATAGCGTGAATGAACTGGAGAGATTTCGGTCAGACATTTATGATTTATGATTTATTTGAATATCCTAAGGTACATCATTTCTAATGAAATAGAAGAAACAACAACAACAACAACAAACAGGATTTTTGGAAAAGGGAGCAAAAAAAAAAAAAAGCTTCATTTTCAAACGTTTTTTTAAAATTTTTGCAGAAATTTCTTTAATCGATTTTTTACCATATTCTAGTAAATATTCGTTAATGGTTGCTTGATCAAAAAGAAAGAAAAGAAAGAAAATAAATCACCTGGTCAATTTAGGAGCTAAGCTGTTTCTATGGTAACTGTCGTCTAATGCTAGTTTAAAATAATTTATGTTTTAAACGTATTTAATTAAGTCTCCCAAACGATCTTTAATAGAGTATTTTTTGCTCGCACGGGTTTTCCTCGCCATTAAGACTGGCAGAAGGACAAAAACCAGTAACAGTTTGTGTGACGTCCAGAGCTTTCAAAAACTTTGCAAAAAAAAAGGCAATATACATCAAAATATCGACTTGTCTGTCGGCTTTGTTTTGTGGGACCGCTGTGTACTCTGTATCACAGTTCTTCTTGTTACTTTAATTCATGTATTGATATAATTTTATACCAATATGGCAATAAACTTCGAATAAGGCACTGAATATAATCCAGCAGCGATTACTTATACAGTTAATACAAATGAAAACATCTGACAACAATTTAAAAAATTTTAAAATAGTGTTTATTAACGTTCTATTTACATGATGCTCATAGTGCTAAAATTGATAACTAAAAACAGATCAGATGAATGTACAAACACACTAGCAACACAGCAAAACGTTAACATATTTATAAAGGCATTCAGATACATGTGGCATTTGTAACCTTAGCCGAAGATCGTGAGTATAAAACGTTACTATACCAAGGACATCATTAGCGATTCATCAAAACTTAACTGCGCGGGCTCAAGGTACGACAAAATAATGTTACCAGATGCTTCCTTTATGTTTTTAAAAGGTTTTGGAATAGAGCAGTTACATAGGAACAATCAGGAATGACATGGTCTATTAACCCCTTTCCCTCATAAAGACTCATTTTGACGCACTCAATAGGTATCACATAAAGCCTGATCTGCAGAAAACCAGTTAAACCTTACCAAATTTAATTATAAAATCCTCATTTCCAGACCACTGAGGAGCAGCGAACAGCATAAAACCTGATCAGCCTGCGAGTTACTCGCAGGCTGATCTGGTTTTATGCTGTTCGCATAGGTCTTTTCATGGTATCCTCTATGAGGGAAAGGGTTAAATAGATCTCACCGCACAATACCTATACAGATTGCGAATTTAGTTTTCTTCGATCATTTTCGGCTCCTACTGGATGACAGCACTTCATGATAAGAGCAATATAAGTTCTCGTTCTTATCTTCCCTGGATGTATATATTTTATACATAGTCTGTGGGCTCTTTCTAAACACATTGTTTCTTTATTAGATATATTATGTAAGCAATCAGTGCCATACAGTGCCTTGAATAATAAAAATATATCTACTCAAAATTTGCTAAGGATCACTTAGTGAAATCCCATTTACTTGTGTATTTGATAGATTTGCTTTTGACGATCACCATTTTGAGTGATACCTCTTAGCTGGTTTATTTGATTATTTAAGGCAATAATAATCATTACAAGTTGCCTTTCCAATCATTAAATTAAATAATTCAAGTGTTCTGATATGCAATGAATAATAAGTGATCCGTAGCAAATTTTGAGAAGTACACATTTTCTTATAACTGACAGACTGTAACCCATTTTCGTGAAAAGTGTTATTTACCAAATCTAAATATGTTCTTAATTTATTAGCACACTCCTTGAACATACAAGGCATTTTTATCCACTGAGTAAAAGTCGAGTTTAACCCTTTCCCTCATAGAGGAAACCATGAAGAGACCTATGCGAACAGCATAAAACCAGATCAGCCTGCGAGTAACTCGCAGGCTGATCAGGTTTTATGCTGTTCGCTGCTCCTCAGTGGTCTGGAAATGAGGACTTTATAATTAAATTTGGTAAGGTTTGAGTTTGGCTTTCTGCAGATCAGGCTTTATGTGGTACCTACTGAGTGCGTCAAAATGAGTCTATATGAGGGAAAGGGTTAACATGTTTATACTGGTTAACTATAATGAGAATAAGTAAATCAGACTGAAGTAGCTTTTGTTTTTGTCTTCCACATATTGATTTGGGAAAGAACCAGTTATGATATATGCATCTAGAGAATGTTTCTGTCTCTTCTAAATGATACAGGTATCGGAAATATATCCAATTACTTTATTATATAATTTCCATGAGCAGCTTCTTAATATAGAACTTTTACATAACTGCCTCAGTAAATTGAATTACCTTCTTCAACTGGGAGACAGCACAACATGTTAACCCTTTCCCTCACATAGACTCATTTTGACGCACTCAATAGGTACCACATAAAGCCTGATCTGCAGAAAACTACAGTTAAACATTACCAAATTTAATTACAAAATCCTCATTTCCAGACCACTGAGGAGCAGCGAACAGCATAAAACCTGATCAGCCTGCGAGTTACTCGCAGGCTGATCTGGTTTTATGCTGTTCGCATAGGTCTCTTCATGGTTTCCTCTATGAGGGAAAGGGTTAAGGCGATATCAGTTCTAGTTCTTACCTAATGATTCATTCCGTTCTTACACTTAAATCATAGACTGTGATGTTTCGGAATATATTCTACCATCATTAGGTATACAGGTATCATACAAGCAAACACTACCTTATATCGCCTAGAATAATGAAAATATATATCTTCTTACAAGTTACAGATTGTGTATCTCACTCTCATGAAAACCGTTGTCTACCATTGTTCTTCTTGGTTTATTGTCTTGCTTATTGACCATACATGATATTTTTCCACTTAGAAGATGTTTATATCAGGAATATGCACTAATCTTCTATTAATTTCTTACTTCGGCGCAGGGTATGTCGTTCTATCTCTTTGAATATCATTACATCATACTTACCTGTGTTATATAAGCTATTATGTGGTGACCCCTATATTTCTGTGTAGCGTTATTTGAAATCCGTATAGGGTCAGAAGAAGCAAAATAGCGTTTTAATGGGAAAAAAAATATGTCTAGGAAACGTGATCGATGGAACAAATCAGTTATTGGATATGGAATTGACACTACACACCCTTGAGTTAATTATTAATATTGAATCTAGAATTATATCTTTTTAATCAAATTTAGTAACACTTAGGGTTAACAGTTAAAATTGTCTCAAATTATATATCAGTTATATATTATAGTATCTTTAGATATTCACAAATAAGATCAAAAACTTTTTATGGATGATAAATGTCAGAAATATACTTAAAAAAAAGTGGACTTTCAGATGTTTGGGCCACACAAGAATTTTATATTCATAAATAGCTATTTATGTTTGTAAAACAGAAGCTATCAGATCTTTTCGTAAATGAGTGGTTTTCAGTTTTAGATAATTCATCTAAATGTAAATTTTATAGAACATAAAAAATAGTTCGAATTCGAGAAGTTTTAAGCGAAAACTGAGACAAAAATACCTTAAATACATGATAAAATTTAGAACAAGAAACAATAAACAACAGATGGGAGCAGGATGTTGGATTGGCATTAACCTCAAGGAAAGAAAATGTACCCTATGTGAAACTTCCAGAGGTGGCGAATATCGTTATCTTTTTGAGTGTCAGTTTTTTTGATAAGTAGGAAAAATCACATAAAATCTTATTATATTCATAACCATAATAAGGTTTAGTTTAATGCACTAATGAATACAGGTAACCAAACAGTGTATAGAAAAGATTGGTATATTTATTTAAGAAATCATTATGACATTCAAACGATGATTAACCTAGTCTTTTGCATACACAGTAGATGAAAAATATCATCTCTGTCTACATAAATTATGTTTGTCATTTTCTCTATGTTTTGTGTTTTTTTAATGTTATATAATGGGTAATTTCTCCCGTAACATTTGTGATATCAAGTTAAAAACTGTGTCTGTCTGTTTCTCTTTGCCCGTAACTCTCTCTCTCTTTCTCTCTCTCTCTCTCTTTCTCTCTCTCTCTCTCTCTTATGTATTGAGTAGCCTCGAAATATTCATATACAATAGGTATATGAACTGAGAATAATAAATAAATAAATTTAAATTTAATTTTTTTATTATTAGCCCAATTATATACAAACATTGGTTTGTAACTGAACAGATGCAGTAATTAACTCTATGAAAAAATCTGTATAAAACTATTGATGCAATATGTTCCTATATAACACACCGTATTAAGCAAAAATTTGCAATCATATGCCAACAGTTCATGAAAGAAGCTTAATTCGAACTTTAAGTCCATTTCACGATACTTGGTGATACTAGGACCAAGACTTAGTCAAAATAAGTTGGTGGTTAAGTAACAGATGCTTTGGATAGACCGGCCAATCATAAACTGGACAATCCTTCCTTTTAAAATGGAAATTTTATTATATGACATACCAAGATTCTGCTTTATTCGACATCGATTAACAGTAAAATGTCAATGTTTCGAAGATCGATAATCCGAGCACCATGTCTCTTTCAAGGTAAAGTCCATGGCCAAATGTAGGCTACAAAATTTTATAAAGCAAAGTACCTGGAGTGGGGAAATGATCCGCTTAAGATGAAAATCTGGGTCCCGCGAATTTCCGAGCATTTCATTTCCCGCCCACTTATACTGCTTTTTCTTGAACTTCGGACGACGAGGACAAATTTTGGCATGCGTTCTTCAAATGTGTTTTCATTAAAAACAGTTACTGTACTACTATGTCTAGTCTAAGCATAGTTCTATGTTGTATTCGTGCATACTTTGCCCTTCACCGCGTGGGCTCGAATCCCGGCAGGGTCATTCGGATTTTCATGTGAGGAAGCCTTTCAGCTGGCTTGCGGTAGGTCGGTGGTTCTACCCGGATGCCTCCGTGTCTTCGGGATCTTCCTCCACCAGTAATTAGCTGGACGTCGCTACATGACTGAAATACTGTCAAAGCGATGGTAAATCAAATCAAGTCAAGTCAAGTCGTGCATGCTTTATCACGTCATCGATACCTCTCTGTTATCTTTAATAAACAAGACATTGCTATATAAAAGAATTTACAATAGCTAGGCTGCTATAATCAAGAAATCGAAAAAATCCAGCATATGATGACCTGGATTAGTAAAACTGTCATGTCAGTTTATTTGCGTTGTGTGCATAGATTATATGTTTAGCCATTAACGGAAAGTTAAAAGGATTTTAATGGCTTACGTTTCTTTATAGGGAAAAAGATATTCAAAAGCATTATGCACACGCAACAGTATTCAGAGGTTTAACATCAAGGCTATGAAGTATCTTTAAGAAATATGATAGGTTTATCTTAGAATATATTTGAATGCAAGGTACGCGGTTTTCTTGCTACAACATTACAGTTGAGAAGTATGCCAATATATTCACAAGCCATTTGAGGGTCAAGGTCACCTGAGAAGTTTGGAGGTTGTTGGTGGAATGACTATCGTGTTATGGTCAAGGTTAACGTTTTGTTAAAAACAGACTAACAGGCAAACAAAGAGAAAAAAAGCAATATGCCCCGATCTATCGATCCGGGGGCATAAAAAGGGTCATCAGCATCATATACAGAAAATTCTGGAGGTATATAAATGACACCACCTAAAAAAATTTCTGATTTGGTTAAGGCCACAATTAAAGATATTTTCTTTTGTAGTTTCTCCTACCTACCCATCAAAATTGCCCCTACTCATTCCGTAGAAAAAAGGCACTTTCGGCTATATTACTATCATTTGAAATTAAAAAAAAATACCTACCTACCTTCCCACCCCAGGATTTCAGGGCCGGAATACTACAAACAAACATTTTTTTAATGATGGCCTAAACGTTTTGAAATTGTGAACCACAATACAAAATAACTCTTGTTATATGCTAACTAATTTCTTTACATACTGCAAGACCTACTCCGCCAGATTTTCTTAATCGTATTTTTTTTTCTTTTTATTTTTGAAGAAAATAAAATTGTAAAAGAAATTTTGTCTAAACTATTCAGTTTAGTTTCTTGGAACCCAATCAAATCATATTTTGAAATAAAGGAACAAAATTCAGGGCAAATTTGTTTTGAAAACAAACCACGGGTATTTAAAGAAATTATTTTAAGATATCGCACTTCGGAGAGTCTACGGGGTAAATCTCCCCGCTTGACCTGTGAATGATTAAATGTGAATTGTCAACATCCGGTTCCTGTGAAATATCGTCGGAGTTCGGGTCCACACAGGTAGTATCAAAAGGGATTAGGTTTTCAGTAATGTTGTCACAGTGTCTTTAGTTTAATGGGTCTTCCAGCGGTGGTCGTGCTTTATTCGTCGTGCCAGCTAAGGAATAATCGGATCGTGAGTTCTTTAGTACACTGTAATTTTTGTCGTTATGTGTATCAGAAGCCTATTGTCGTGGGTGTTCAGGTTTGCCGGTGCCGATGCTATGCAACAAACCATTGACGTACAGCTTGTCGCACACTAAGGAACATCGGTTGTTTGGATAGGCTGCGAATTGTCGTCTCCATGGATACAGACGCTTGCGTCGCTCTCCAACCTCCAGTGGAAATTGCTCATCTTAGTGTTCAACTTGAAACCCGCCTCGCGTATAACTTCTCTTTGTTAAAAAGATTTATGACTTACGATGACTTTTTAAATAAAAAAATATATGTGTATGTGAATATATTTGTATGTGTGAATTGTATTAATATGATTATATGGCTGTTTGTAATTGTTGAATTGTTGATTGTATCTTGCTATAAATATATGTAACTTGATTGTATATATCAAAGTATAAAAACAGTAAAGTAATATTTTTTTAATCTTATTTTTTATTTTTTCAGATTAGTCTGTGTAGCATTAATTGTTAATATATCGCGCATGCGCAAAATGTGAAAGTCACCGTTCGGGTTATTGACCATTTCGCATGGCTGTTTGGTGAGTGTATAAAGCTCACACGCATATTCACAAACTGTTTTTATGAATACAACAACAACAACAACAACAACAACAACAACAACAACAACAACAACAACAACAACAACAACAACAACAACAACAACAACAACAACAACAACGTTTTAGGTATGCTAGTGAGACAAGTTTTGCTAGTTACATGCATTACAAGAAATTTTTATTAACATCAACAGTTTGGGAAATATAAAGCCATAAAGCCCTATGTACATTTAAAAACAGCACAGTATATGTAATTCGCCATATATGGATATGAAAGCGTCACCATTAAGGTATATTGAGATTAAAAAATAGTGTCCTTTTAGTGGACGAAGGGTCATAATGATACAGGATTATTTTCTCCTTCGTCATTTCCTATAAAACACAATGTATTATCATTATAACAAGGGATAGGTGTGTACACCGACTCTAAGTGTTGCAACCACGGCAACATCTTTTACCTAAATTGGGATTTCATTCTCATTTCCGATGTTGCTTACCTAGAAAGTTGTGACATCTACATTGTTTAACTTACACATATACAGACCGATTCACAAACATGAGTGAATAGTCGGATAATAGACTTGATAATGAATGAACGATTTCTTTCTTTCTCTCTCTCTCTCTTTTTTATTGCATATCGCACAAACAAACTATACAGGAGCGTACACTTCTATAATAAGTACTATGCTTAGAATATGGAACATATGACATTGTATGAAGATCAAAATATTTACTTACTAATAGGATAAAAACATATGCCGTCTCGATAATAATTTTCGACATATGCTTGTAGATATACATTTCTTTTTCAAAATAAGCACTTTTGAGACGTTTGTTTTGTGATTTAACTATAGTACAATATTACAAATTAACTTCTTGATAATAAAGAGACAAATATTGTACACGACGGCAATGTAAATGGTAAGATTGTTACTAGGAAATATACAGTTGTATCATGTTGAACATGATAACAATCTTAGACACAATCTTGACAACCCCACCGTAGAATACCTCAATGTTAAAAATTCTACCTTGCATAAAAAAGCAATTCTAAACAAGATTTATTTTCAGAATATGGGCACCAGGAATCTGCTTTGACATAAATTGTAAAACAAATCGACATTTTCTAGAGCTTATGGGCCACAAAAATGGTTCGGACATATTAAGAATACAAGATGAAAGAGTAAATACTTATATAGAACTATGATCCTAAATATATGGTGCAAAATGTTTTCAAGAATATTAACTCAAACTCAACTTTGAGTTCAAGAAAAGTATAACAAATTCAAGCTGATGTTTAAGCCCAAGTGTTTGAATTAAATAATCCTAGACAATGCCGATGATCCATAGCCTGGAACGACACATAGTATAATAATTTCCTTATCCGCCCCATCGCTTTGGATTCCGACAGGATCACTTTTATTCTTCAATGTGTTCTACCGAGTACATCTGTACTTTCTGACCTTGGGCTGGACGTGGTTTTATAACCAAAATAATGTTGCAGCTACGGTAAATTCCAACACAGCAACAGCACTTAGTACAAAATAATTCTCTTGATTTACTTCATCTATCACACTGCGTCAACATGCATTTATGATTTACAGCATACCTACTTCTTTAACCATCCTTATTGCAAATTATGGAGATAAATAAACTTCTCATGACACGTCAATATTAAAGTATACATCGAACTAATACAACATATTGTTCTCATGCTTCCTGACACGAACGCACATAAACTGCTGTCAATAAAGCCGCTATCATTCTCAGTACTTGATAAGGCACAAACTTTAATACTTTCTATTAAGCTTATTAAGACCCTCGTGATTACAACTTGATTAGCTTTGTTATCCAGTATATCTGCAAGAGTCTTTGACATTATTCTGAAATCCACATATCGCAAAAGCTCGACAAGGGGTTAAAGGGATTTTCTCAGTCTTCAGAACGTAAAGAAAAACGTTACTAAACGAAAAATGCCCATTTGCATTGATATTGCTTATATCAATAAATATTTTTACGAAGAGCATATAACATAAAGATACGAATTAAGATTTTTTTACCTTGTCCATAGCGACAATTAATTAGTTTCTTTGTTACAGGGAATCCAACTAATCAAGCTAAAATGATGAATTCATGTCATTTATTTCAATACACGTAACATTATTCTATTAGTATCTTATTATCTCTACACAGAACGTTTCCAAGTTCTGTTTGAACGGAGGATGCTAAATAGTTTATAAGGTTTTACAGAGTTCTGTTTCGCTTAAATATACCATGAGTTGTTTGAATAAGTACATGTATATATTTCTTTTCAAATATCACTCATGTGTACAAATTTTTAATCTTAAAAGTCATGTAGAGATTAACAACGGATAATTTTCTTCGTTGAGTAAGTACTCAACGATGTCACGTCACAATCTTATTACTCCACCAGTCGAATGAAAATTTGTAAGTAACAAAAAAAAAAAAAAACCTGTCGACTGGGCGTAAAACCCAACGAAATAATAAACAAAATAAACATTTCACTGAAAATGTTAATGACACTACCTTGGTTTTCTATACTAATTTGCTTTGACGTTTGTAACTTACGCTAATCCTTCTCGATGGTTAATGGATTTGACCAGGAAGGAAACATGAAAGAGCCTCGTTCCTCGCGTCATTACGGACGAAATGCTACATTACATCGTTATACATTATAATTAATAGTAAAGAGTACTTTTATCAACATTCTAGATAAGATGCTATATTGACTTATAATTTAGCAAAACAAATCAAAATTACACACTGATAAACACCTTTAACGAAAGACTTAAGGTTTTGGAATTCTAATGCATTACCTGCAATTGAAGACTATTCATAAATATGCTTGTTGCAAACTGCTTTGAAACTGAGGGTTGTGGGTTCGAATCTCGGTAGGGTCTTTTTTTTCTTTCTACTTTTCTCCTTCAACATTTTTCAGATATATGGGTTCCA
>CM037781.1:7515158-7553494 GCA_021229015.1 Solen grandis
ACCTATGAAGTTTCATCAACATAGGTACAAGTAGTTTTGAGAAAAGCTCCGGACAAATATTTGTAACCAAACCGCCGGACCGCCGACCGACCGACTGACCGACCAACAGGGGGGGTGGGGGGGGGGGGACTCCAATATACCCCCCCAAATTCAATTATGTGGGGGTATAACAAACCAACAAGCAGAATAAACAATGCATTTGTCTCAAAATGCAAATTAAAGAAAAAATTTAATTGTAACAAACAAATTTGACAAATCAAAGTTTTGCTTTACAGAAATATGTGACAAATGCCAGAAAAAATATTCCTATGTGTCAGCAAATAGCAAACAATTTTTGACTTTGGCCTTTCAGACATTACTTACCTCTTCTTCCTACCTTTTCCAGCAGAGGTTCTTCAGTTTCTCTGCCTCTCATCTTGTACAGTCATCTCTGAAACACACTTGCCAACAAAAAAACAAATGGAACATGTTGATTAACTGAACCTCAAAAACAAAATTCTTTTCAATTTCTACTCATCTATTTTGTGTCTCAGTTACCAATGAACTTTTCCATGACTTTTATTCAAAATCAATGATAAAGACACAATTTCATCAACTTAAACTATTAACTACGACTTGTCACATTCAAATTGAATAACTGGCAAAATTTAAACAACTATAATTTAAATGAAAACTGGAAACAAGTTCCAGGAAAAACATTAAAACAGGTGTGACCACAAAAAAGCTCAAAATATTAGAATCTGTTTCGAGGCAATTTAAAAACAACAATTTTAATTATCTAAAAAACTAAACTACAAATGCATTGCTAACGAATCAAGTATAGCCCAAGTTCAGACAGTCCCATGATAACACAGCAGCAAAACCCATACCTCTTACAAACGACACAATATCAAGGATCCCAATATGTACTGTTATCTGTAAATTAAACTGCAAAGAAGTGTTCAAGGAAGAGACATCTAACAAAACTTTCCACCAGTAGGTAATAGTATCCATTCATAATCATGGCAGTGAATCAATTAAAACTCAATTTATGCGGGTGAATTGGTATAATAAAAAAGATGATTTTTTTACCTTTTTCAAACTAAAAATATTCCAACACTGCTTTAATCAAATTGAAATTGTTTAAGGCTATATTGAAATCAAATTGGCGCACAAGAAACCAGTTTTTGATCATCTAACGACTTGCTGAATCTCTTATTGCTTGACCTTGAGTTTTGTTTTAAATACATAATTTTCTTCTCTATACTGCATGAACTTAACATGTGATTTTCTGATAGCAATAGTGTTAAACACTGAATTTTTTAACCAAATGCAACATGGGCTTAAAAGGGGGGGGGATGGGGGGTGGGGGGGCCGAGTGGGGGGGGGGGGGGGGGGGGGGGGGGGGGGGGGGTCGGACACTTTTACCCAATAATATATATGAAAGAGAATTTGGCTGCCCGTTTGGACACATGGCTTTCATTGGTCTCTGTCCACGGTTTCTCACATCACACATCTAGTAGCGTGTATAACTCAAAATATCTACAACGGCAACAGCACATGGAGAGTGTCAATAGGTGCACGAAGTTAATGATGGTACCTTCCCACAAACACTCACTAGCGAGTGCACTCCGATCTCCCTCGTCCAAATCTACGCGATCAAAAAAATATCTACAATTAACATCAGCACTGTGAGAAACACACACCTATGGGGGAGAGCGGGGGGGGGGGGGGGCAAGGGGACGGCAAGAAGGTCTTCTAGTATATCTCTTCAGGTTTGGGTTTGATGTCACTTAAAAGAATATAAGAGGCGGGGGGGGAGGATGGGTGGGGTGGGGGTGAAGTTATGGAGACAGGATTTATGGCATCAGTATAAAAAAATAATGAAGATGTAGAAACACGAGGTAGACAGGGTCTCATTATTTCATCTCTCTAGTGGTAGGAAAAGACATGTTGGGATTTGTGAATACTATGCTATTTGTTTGGTTTAGTGTGAAGTGAGAGATGTAGGGGGAAGCATTTTGAATGGGGGTGTGGAGGTCTGGGGTGTGTGGGGGTGGGTGGAGGGGGGGGAGATTTGGGGAATATGGGGAATATATACACATCTAAGGAGATGTAGTGGGTATCATATCTATCAATTTTGGGGGCTTGATATGATGCGCGTGATGATTTATATTTGATTGAAGTGTGTGAGGGAGAGTTTGTGTGAGGGTTGGTGGTGTGGTGGTGTGGTTGTAGGGGGGTGGTGTGCTGTTTGGTTTTATTTTATTATTTTTTTATGGTTTCTATTCTCAGTGAGTGTTTTTTGGTGTGTGGTGGTGAGTTTTGGTTTTTGTGTTTGTGTTTTTTTTTTTTGTTTTTGTTGAGGTGTTTAAGTATGGAGGTATGGGTTTTTGTTATTTGTTGGGGGTTGTTGTGGTATATGATGGTGGTTTTGGAGGGTGAGTATGGGATGGGTGGTGGGGTTGGTTGTTATTTGGTGGGTATTGTTTTAGATTGGTTGTTGAGGGTATTGATTGATTATTTTAAAGGGATTGGGATTGGTTGATGGGGAATTGGCAAGGTCAGTTCAATTTATATATAGACGTAGTATATATTAGTTTTGAGATGAAAAAAATGGATAACAAAACATCAACACATATACATAGAACTTCTATGTGTCCAAACTTTGATGAGTCAAAATTCTTGATGTGTCGAAATTAAATGAAAGTCCCAACATTTCCCCTATGAATTTGTAAGAAAAAAAAATTATGAGTCAAACTTTTTGTGTCAAAATTTTTCTGAGGTATGTAATAGTAATTTAAATACATTTTACCATAAATAAGTTGAAGCTCTTTGGCTGTTTTCACAACTAAAAACAGCGGAATAAAATTTTTCACACCTTTGCTGCGACAAAATTGAAAATTTTACCTTAAGATAGGTGCTTGCATATTTTAGAGGTCTGCTTAGCCTTTTCCTGTGCATGAAGACAATATTTTTAGGTGCCATATCATTGATTTAGACTCCTGCATAATCGTTTGACTTTGTTTCTATCATGGATATTTCCGCTTATCATGATGTGCTGTTTAGTGAAGGACCCCGTTACCCAACCTGAGCATCTGGACATCAAACACAATTATCAACTCTATACTTAATACCCATTTTATAATTGAATTCATGTCAGCAACGTTGTGTTTGTTTGCATAATTTGCTTACAGATAAATTTGTTTTCAATGGATACTATCTTCAAGTTTTGTATCAAACACACCTGAAAACAGTGGGATATTGGCTTTATATACAGTAATAAATGTATGTATCGTTTACAACAGAAAGTTGATGCTAGTGTTCAAAGACTTTACAGTTGGATCGTTGATAAAGCCCATACGTAAGTCGAAGTCCTGAACTTTTTATGTTAGTCCCTTCAGTTTCAACTTATCAAAGTTCTAATATATATACAGTAGAACCTCGCCAAACCGAACATCATTAAACCAAATTCCTCGCCATTTCAAAGTTTATTTTCGGTCCCGATTTCTTCCCTTCTTATTTTAACTAAAAATAAAAGTTTAATCTGAACTTCGCTATTTCGATTTTTTAGCTATTTTAGAAGTAAAAATCCTGGTCCTGAGGTCGCAATTCATGTACATTTTTCAATTTTATTTCGAAGTCAAATTTCATAAATTTTCATTAACGAATTGTCGTCCTTATATCAATCATATCCAATAAGTAAGTAACCAAGTTTATTTACGGAGGCACCTGGAGTGATGGCTCAGGCAAGTTTTTCACACCTTTTTTCAAGATTGGGTTGGGCAACGTGCGTCCCACCGGAAATGTTGATTATTGCTAATCGATGTCTGACAGATTGCATAATATGCACATGCCAGCAGAAAAACCCAGGTGTCAGATCTTTAGTACATACCATATCATCGCATTCGTCACCGACATGCGACGCTACATGAAGCAGCAGATCGACAATAAAAATATGTATCATTGTTTGTCATGGTAGAATGATTATGTTCACCAGAAGCATCTAAGTAGATCATGATATATTTTCATTCCTTTTCATAACTTGCAAATAGTATAAATGAACACCTAATAGGTAGTATTCACAACGATTTCCACAATAATTTACCGGTAATGAAAACGCAGATATGCACGCTCACAAACTGAAATTCTCATTTGGATTTTTAATCTGAATAATTGTTATTTCGAAGTTTCAGCTTGGTCCCAAGGACTTTGATTTAACGAGGTTCTACTGTATATAATTTAAAAATATCCAGTTGTGTTCCCTACAATAGATACAAATATTTTTATTATTTGCACCAAGTGTGGCCCTTCCCTAACTGGGCAATGCATATGACAAAGCCTTGGTTCAATTGGAAATTGGTCTGTATATATTGACTCATACCTTAAACCAGAATGTAACTTTGATTTTCAAGTCAGGGAGCTAGTTTGTCATTCATGCTAAGGGAGATGAAGTTGTAACATCAACATCAGAACATTAATCTGACATACTGAACTGACCATTTATTGTGGACATTTAAATGAACATAAACCTGCAGTTCTCAGTGCACAGAGTGACTAGCAGGGGAATAAGTTTCATACCAGAAAAGTACCAAGGAATCTGACATATGGTGTACTCAGACTAATATCCCTCAAGATTCTGTTTCCACTACGAATCCACTCCTGCATCATCTTCAACCTCGTGTTGGAATGGGTGATTTCTTCTTGTTCTGTCTCCTTGGTGGTATCTCGCAAAGAACAATCTCTGTGTCAGGACAAGTTTCGTGGACCATGTCACACACCTCCGTCACATTCCTGAATTTAAATGTTTTCTAATATATTAATTTGCATAAACAGTCATGTTATCAATGGTATTTAAAATGTTCTATCCCTGTGACTGAGACAACCATTAATTTGCTCCATTTATGCATGATCATGTCTGAAATCAATAAAAAAATAATAAAAAAAAATGAATATCTAAAATTTCATTTTGCAAGTGTTTATACTCATCTCTATTATGTATATCACTTTTAAGTAAAAAAGTAAACAAGCAATCACATGATAATGTTGTTGGAGGAAATTATTTTGCATCAAAGCTTGTGATATGTTTCACATTACATAGCTTTCTTATTCAGTCATCAATAAAATGACAGACATTTATGTTGTTTTGGCTGTTTTAACGTCCCACCGACAGTATTCCAGTCATATGGAGACTTGTGCTTACTTGAGATAGATATAGGTCTGCCAAAATGCAGTTTCATGCCGTAGACATGTGGCATGATTCCACACCCAGTTACAATATCCTGACATCGGGCCAACCTGTCCTGGAACTACCCTTTATATATATAATGAGTGCCAAACATTGAGCTATCAGTACCATTTCAACAACTTTGATATGTCACAGCTGGGGATTGAACCCACACCCTCACACTCAAGAGACAGACAAGACATTTAGGTAGAGGTTGACAAAAGTGAGCCAAATATACAATCACGCCATGTGGCATGGGACTCGACAGCCTGGTAATATTCCCAAGATGTCCAGCTTTACCTCAACTTAAAATACAATTTGGGCTTGAATTTTTAATCAGAAAGTTTAAACTTTGTAAACATTGGAAAGATATTAAATATGTACTCTTAGTCCTTACATCAGAAAATTTGGCAGGAAATGAATATCACTTAAAACATACCTGCTAGGTCTTTTCTACCATTTTGGGAAGATGACCTATACCTCTGGGAGTAGGAAATTCAGTGTCTTTGTCCAAATAAAAATCTATGTTGACTACAATAGAGCTCATGCATCATGCAAAGAAATTGTGACAATAATTTAAAGAACTATCCTACAGTAGGGAGCCATAGATAATCAGGATTTATGTTTTAAGAGATGACGTCTTTTCTCTTAAGTAAC
Source organism: Solen grandis (assembly GCA_021229015.1). Lineage (NCBI taxonomy): Eukaryota > Metazoa > Mollusca > Bivalvia > Adapedonta > Solenidae > Solen > Solen grandis. The sequence goes on from CM037781.1 coordinate 7,521,022, forward strand.
ATCTATAAAAAAATATCTATTAAATATCCATTTCAATAAATGTTAGCATGAGCCAAATGAAACATAGAGAGAACAGATCACCAGGCACAGCTATGCTGAATCATAGGCAGGAGACATGTAGTGGGGTACAGGTATAAATCAATAGGCAAATCGGCATGTGGCTTGGTAGCTCAGTGCAGAAACGGTATTCCTAAGGCCCTGGGGTCAAGTCCCAGTAACATAGTGATTTTTTTCAACACCTGTTACATTTGGCACCCAACATGAATATCTGGCTACTGCTCCAATTGGCACATTAAGAAAATTTCACAATGATTATTTGTTTCTAAATATTCAGGACAAATTCTTAATTTGGAGGCTGCTGTTGCTGGGTACAGGTGATAAATCAATAGCGAGCTCAGTGGTAGAGAGCAGGAACAGGATTCCTTAGGCCCTTGGTTCAATCCCAGTCCAGCCATTATTTTTCGTCACCTGTTACAGATACATAATATAGTGATAGCAACATCTGTACAGAATTTTTTTTACAACCTGTAGAATGTGTGGTCTGAAGTCAATACATCATTGGCTCCTAGGAAGAGATACAGCCGTCTGTAGTTGACCTCTACTGAACACTAATTCAGCTGTTTTCTGAACATCTTCTTGTCGTATGTGTATCTTGCTCCTTGGTTTTAAATAACAAAAAAAAAAAAAAAAAGAATGCCATTTCCAACTAAGTGGTATGTTCAAACTTATTTTCAAAAACCACAGTAAAAAGCACATTATGAGATCTTTTATTAAAAAAAAAGAAAAAAGGATACAGTACATCTACTTCAGATATATTGACTGAGTTATATATCACTTACACTGTGAACATTGAACTACCAAAGTACTTGAAATTAAATATGTAAATAACACAAGCACAGCTAACACTCACCGGAGATTGACAGACATCTAATGGACACGTCAGATTCATCTAGGACCACGTTGTTGATACGATGGACATTCGAATCGCCAGCCACAAACTTGTAAAGGATCCACATCTGAAAACATAAACTTCTCAAACTTTTCGTAATGTTCCATCCTGTACAAATTAAAGGGTTTAATCAAATGAACACCGATTCTCAGGCGAGAAAAAAATATTGCAAATACCTAAAAAAAACAAACAAATCAGACGAAATATCGCGAAAACTGGTTAAGAAAGTAAACCTCCGACTCAAGTCTAAAAGGACCACATCTCTACCAAAACACCAATTCCTCTACTATCGGTCGATACACAAACAGATTACAACAGCTGAAAAATGACGCAAAAATAAAACAAATAAAAACAGCCAACTCTCTCCCAGATAACCAACAAATAAAATGCTTTTTAAATGCTTTTGCTCGCAGATGATGAATTTTGCACGAGGCAGACAGACAATGTACGTGCATACACGGCACTTTCCGAATCCTTCCGTTAATATATTCCCATATTTGGTCAATGCCGACGGCGGACCAACAGGCCTCTGTAGGGTCCTAAGCATATACGCTTTATGCTTATTTTAAGCTGTCCATTTAAACATTTTGTTTTAATCTTTTCTTGCTAAGATAATTTAATAATAAGCATCATTTATAATTTCGTATTTAGCAATTCGCATTTAGCAATTCGCATAAAGCGATTTTCTATATGCGGATTGCTAAATGCAAATTGCTAAAAGCGAAATGATAAATTAGGATTGCTAAATGATGCTAATTACTCATAAGTTATAAAGGTATTTGTTAAATTATCGACCCTTTTTCTTTCCCAAACAATCTCTCTCAGATTCAATGTCCATCCTCACACTAAGTAACCCGGTGTCAATATAAGTTGTATATATTGTAGAATTATCCTATATGATCAGCCTTATCAGTTTGGTACTTTAATAAATAAACGCCTGGAGTCTTAGACTACAACCGCGAAATAAATGAAAATAACCACGTTATATTTCGGTGATATTTACCGGGGCAATTCTAAAGCATTAGCCCTACGTAGCCGCGAAACATATGAAAACAAGAATAGGTCTAATCTGGTATAATTTACTAGGGAAATCCCCAAGTATTCCACAACTGCGAAATATATGAAAATAAAGTATATTTTGGTATAATTAATTGGGCAATCCTCAATCATCACAATTTTCGTTCAAAATTCGAAAAATATATTGCATAAAATGAACCGTAATATCTTGATATGGAGAAAAAATGGAGCTTACGTGATCAAAGGCCAAACGTGATCAAAGGCCAATAGGGGGGGGGGGGGGGGGGGGGGGGGGAGCTCGATGCGGCAGCGGATGCTTACGACATGTAACGACATCGTTAGCTAAAAATATAAATCTACCCAATAACATTGACTCTGAATTGTACCTAAAGTATCACGTTTGCTGTCAGTCACGATAACTAATACAAGCACGTGCCGGATGATAAGATAATAAAATCGAATCTGTTATGGCACGTGTATGATGATAATCAGATTTCAGATATGTATTAGTTATCGTTTATATTTTAAATCTTATGGATTTATGCACGCCCGCTGGTCGCTTGCGATAAATTCAATATTTTTTTAATATTTATAAACGATAACTATAATTTAGCATTTAGCAATCCGCATTGAGCAAATCGCATTTAGCAATCCGCATTGAGCAAATCGCATTTAGCAATCCGCATTGAGCATATAGCAAACCGCATTGCGCCCAGGCTTTCCATACATACATTCAGATTCTCACGTATATGTCCGAAATGTTGCATTTCTGGTATTCCCATAGGAAACGTCAGGTCTATTTTTAGAATATATTCGTTCTCTATAAAATTATGTATCGTTTTTAATTTCTCGTGATATATGTTACCTAAAAACATTAGTTATTCATAAAAATATTTTTTATCCTTAAAAACCTGAGTATGCTGCATATTTCAAGTGCATGACGTTTCCAGCAGGTACGTGATGTGACCGACATGCGCAGTTGATCACTTAAAATGATTTGCATGATATGCGCGTCCTTAGAAACGAGGCAGAAAATGTGAGTCTTCCTCCAATTTCTTCAAGTCTATCCGAAGCCAAAGGTAAGCGTTATTGTAGATATTATCATTCAGCTTACATTTCTGCCATGTAAGTCAAAATAATTTTGAGAATCAGTGTAACTTGTGATTAACATCATTTTTAAACTTCCTGGTTATATTCACTGGTATTCCATGGTTTTGTGAATCTCTATCCTTTAACAATCGTTCATGCTTTCTAAATAATTTTAAATTGACTCAAATTGTTTTAAGCAGCAACAAAACTTTTTTTTAGCTTTAAAGACATTTCACCAATGTTCCTTTTTTTGACTTGAGAGTTTGACCGGCATTCACAGATCCAGAGGGAGTATACCGGGGTCCGGACTTGGCTATAATGCTTAAAGGCACCTCAAAACCCTTATATAAGTGACCCCCCCCCCCCCCCCCCCACCAATTTATTCACCCACCCAGCAACCCAGCATGTGTGGGCATCTGTTTTATGATAAGCCAGGCTGCCACACAGGTATTGTTCAAGATCCAAGTGTATGTATGCTATATTTTGGGGTTGAACATAGTCATTCACAGTTTGTAAAGGAAATAGTTGTGAATATACCAAATTACGCAATCCTAAATACCAGAAATTATTCTATCAGTTCTTTTTTTATTCTTTTTTATTTAATTAAATATAAATCTTTATTTGTTTTCTTTCTTAACTTTGTTGGTTGATTTTGTTATTTCTTATACATTTTGTTATTTCTTTCTTCCATTCTTTTAGTTCTCATATATATTTTAATTTATACTTTATTTTGATTTGTAAAATTTATCATAAAAAGCGACATTAAGTTTGGAAATAAATTATGTATTACTAAATACTTTCATCCTCTCAATTCTTCCCTCAACTCATGTTTATGCCAGAAAATCAACACTGTTTTAATACTTGATTTTTGTTTGTTATGTCATAATAATATAAACGAAGAAGAAAAACAACACTCATGATTTTCCATAAACTATTTATTAATTTCAATTCAATTATAAAATAAGCACGTTTTACAATGTTAGTAATGTTTCTTCAGACTCAGGCCACATTTAAAAATATGTTTGTTTCCCCTCTCCCGACCCTAAATTTCAAGGTAGGGTAGGTAGGTAGGTCAAAAGTTTTTTTTTTTAGTTTTAAAAGGTCATAAACAAGTCTTAATACTTTACAGTTTGCTTTTGATATTGTTTGATTAAGATTTCATCATTATTTATAAGACAATACAACTAATATTTTACTTTCCTCTTCTGTGCATTTCCCTTATCTATGTGGCTATCTTCAAAATTAATAAATTCAGCAAATTTTTATTCAAATTACATAGAAGCAGAATTTTTATGTTCCTATTTATTTTTGTTATCCCTGCTCCAAAAATCAAAATGAATACACGAGAAAGCTATTAAATGGAATTCCTTTTTAAATTGAAATTAAAAGTTTTTCTAACATTTGACTAAGTGGCCTACATTTTGATCCTACCTGAATTTACCTGGTGACCTAGATTTTGACCCCACATGACCCATTTTCAAACCCATCCAAGATATCATGTAGACAAACATCCTGACCAAGTTTTATGAAGATTGGGCCAAAACTATGGCCTCTAGAGTGTTCACAAGGTTTTTCTAAGATTTGACCTGGTGACCTAGAGGGCAAACAAAGTGAAATCTGGCTTTTTTCAATTTTAAAAGGGGCGTAACTCCTGACCTAAGGGTCCAATTTCACCATAATCCAACTTGGTTAACCTAAAAAATAAAGATGCTAGAGTGCAAACAAAGTGCAATCTGACTTTTTTAAATAATATAAGGGGTGTAACTCCTGACCTAATGGTCCGATATCAGCCAAAATCGAACTTGGCTGAGACTTTTTGGTTATAAACAATGTCATTTTGGTTAAACATTGTTATAATTTAAGAAATTACTTAAAAAATAATGATGCTAGAGTGCAAACAATGTGAAATCTGGCTTTTTTGAATTTTAAATTAAAGTTTGAAGATAATTGCTAGAAATGAAGATGCTAGAGTGCAAACAATGTGAAATCTGGCTTTTTTAATTTTAAAAGGGGCATAACTCCTGACCTAATGTTCCGATATCAACCATAATCGAACTTGGCCGAGATTTTATGGTTATAAACATTGTTTTAAAGTTTGAAGATAATTGCTCATAAAATGAAGATGCTAGAGTGCAAACGAACAAATTGTGGACGATGGACGACGGACGGACGGACATTCATCGATCCTAAAAGCTCATCCTGAGCACACGTGCTCAGGTGAGCTAAAAAAGGGTCTGCATAGATACAGGAATTTTGGAGTTTTGCTTGTAAAAAAAGAGCAGGGTTTCTCAAATAGCTTCATGTTTATCCCAGGAATATATACTTGGGTAGGGTATTACCGGTGGTCGTATATTACCGGGGTATTCAGAAATAAGAAGAATATTGGTTTCATGAATTCTGCCTCAATATCATTTGTATACTAAAGGTAAACACATACTATGTGCTATCTGTCAAAACTTTAAAACCTTAGGTATGAGCTATTTCCAAGTGAGATTTTGCATTTCTTCCAAAATGCATTTTAACAACCAAAATTCCATGGAAATATAACATATTTTCTACCAGACTAATTTCGAAGCAATAATTAAAAAATAAATATATACAACATAATTAAAAATCATTCTAAATGTTGCAGGACAGCATAATGAACGTCACAGAAAAATTATTATGATGATATTTGATCTAAAAAGATTACTAGAAGTGAAGTTTATAAATGCATTGGTAATACCCTACCAAGAAATTTCAGAAATATATTACATAGTGTTTACATTGTCAGTATTTTTATCAAGGAGAAATTGTTGTAGAGAAGTGACAATCAATTATTTTATCAATGAAATGTTGAGGATTACTGAAAGATAAATTTTTCATGTGTGTGCTTCTTCTTCTGAAAGCTAAATACCATGGTAATACAACCCACCAGGTTCTATATGGAAGAAAAGGAAAGAAGAGATAGCAGATGGTTCCCCTTATCCTAAAGGAACCATAAAGAAATGAAAACAAAAACAAAAAAAATAAAAAAATAAAAACCTGTGAAGTTTGCAACTGTTTTGTCTTTTAATTTTGAGGGTTTTTTAGTTGTGCTTGCATTCATCATGATAGTAAATTCCGACATTTCTGTCGATTTTCGGCACTCACTGTCTGGTTTGGCAAAACCAACTTCTTCGTCTCTATTTATTGTGAACATAACGTATTTTAATGAATTGTCAAATTCGAATTGATTCATTCATATCTGGAGTGAATGTAACAGTCCCTGATAATTTGCTGGAGACACACGCAACGAAAGTATCAGTTTTATGAAAATCAAACTCCCCGCCGTCAAGAACATCATACAAAACTTCTTTCCAAGTGTCATCCTCGTTGAACTCGTACAAACGATTCTGACATAATTGTTTCGTAACATTACCGCATTTGGCAATCACTGAAGAACACAAAGTAAACGTTCCATCGTCCGAACGTTTTCTTTTTCCGCCGTTGACAGACATTTATCCGACGATTTCCATTGCAGACAACTTTCAAGAAATTATAGACTGGTTCTCGGTTACTTAATTTAGCACCCGCGTAATGATATTGTTGTAAGCGAGCAGACGGGTACCAGCATAGAGAAAAGGCTAGAATTTCATAAACTTCCGGTTACACTAAAAATCCAATATCGGTATAATGGAAACGGCTTCGATTTTTCGGGAATAAAGAATGCAGAGATCGACCTGCGATTGTTTTCGAGAGAAAATACAAAGATATACGTCTTCAGCATTAAAACCACAGATCGGCATTAGATGAAAAAAAAAAAAAAAAACTCAGAAAAATCGGATTAAAAACTTTTGGGTCGGCGGGATATTTTTCGGTCGGTCGGGCGAGGGGAAACAAACATACTTTTAAATGTGGCCTCATTTTCAGTCATTTTGAATACTAAAACTTGTATCTCTTTCATGTATTTTCAAAATCAAATATTTAACTATGAAATAAATACATAATCATGCAGTTACAAAACTGACACCTAGTAATTAATGCAATAAAGAATATGTAAGGGATCATACAGTAAACAACCCACATTATCACTAACATTCATTAAAATGTTTATGGCTTTGTGTAAAACTAGCCTACTGTCTCACTTCCATACTAGCAGGTAATTCAGTTTTGCATTAACCCATCAGATTTTACTGTGACAGATTAGTACTATATTGGCTAAAGACTCCCTGCAGTGATGACCAGCAATTAGCAGGTCTGGTCACAGCAGGTGGGGGCCTGGCTCAGTGGGATACCACATTCCTTTCGAGATGCCTTTAAAATATGCATAAAAGGGAGGAAGAGGACAATACCCCTTGGGCTTTGGCTATTATGTTTAAAATCTAGTAATCTAGTGATTTGACATCAAATCATGATCACCCCCCCCACACACACACACACACAGAGTACGTGGCTCAGCTCTCTTCCCCCTTCCAATGTATGGTAAATTTTATAGTTGGCCAACATATTCCCGTTGTTGTTCACCCACTCCCTTGAGACAAATTGCTTGATCCTAGGATGGATCAATAGTCAGACCATTTATTTTAAAGAAAACACAAAAGGTGTTGCATTCCTTGTGTTTTCTTTAACATAAACAGGTCTTATTTTTCGCTATATCACTTATTTATTGATAGAACTTCAAACTCCTGTGATCTGATGCTTATGATACACTGACATAGGGTAATTATCACAGAAGTGGAAGCTACATAGGAATCCTGCTTGTCATTGCCCGTCCTACACCCATTTTCACCTCATTCATAGCTTTTATAACAGATAATCTATCTGTAGGTAAGTATAATTCCTCAAACATGACATTATATTCATTTTGTTCATACCTATCTATAAAATACAACAAGTCTTCATCAGCAGTGAAAAATGGATCACTAGGATTGTTAACACTTTGAAAATATTGGTAAAAAACATTTTACAAAACAACGGCACATTGCTTTAGCATATGCCAATATATTTTAGCATTCTTGTATTTTGCATCTTTAATTTTGCAGTTTGCCATGTATCAAGATTTAGTCGACATTTCCTTATACAATGTTTATATTGAGATCTAGCAGTATAACCATATCGCCTCTATTTTGCTCTGTTATATTAAGTCTAAAATTATTTAAGGTGTTATAAAATACATTACGTTTCTCATAACACTCTTCATTAAACCATTCATTTTCATTTATCAATAATTACACGGTTTCCTATTCTTTTTATGTTTAAAAATAGGAGACGCAACATCATCAATTATATCTCTAAACTAGGGGTGTCAAACATGAATCTATGTCTATGTGCAAGGTTACATTTGATACCCTCTCAGTAAAAGTATTTAATTCTGTAATAACATATTTTCAATGGACAAATTATCAATAAAATCATTGCTACTATTGCTTTTCCAAACATACTTAAAATTTACTGCATCATATATTGTTACAGTTTGCATCAGGAGAAACACAAGACTTACTGAAAGTGAATTTAAAATCAACAATGCAGTGTCACACTCAAGAGTTTGGTCCCTAGCTCAAAGGTCAAGGTCAGACTTTAGAGGTCAAATGTCATGGAGCTGGATTTGCTGGTCCGCGCTTTAACTTCGACATGGCTCAAGGCTTTTCAAAAAACTTGGCAGTAATGTTTGTCGTACTGAGATGATGCTAAAGTTACAACTTAAGCCAAATTGAGGCCTGACATGTTGCCCTTGGTCATTAATTAATTGGGCTCCCTATTATAGGTCAGGGATTCATTGCGGTAGTCAGTAAGAGCTGGCCATTGTAGTCCTGTCAGTGGCAAGTAAATGGTTTCATTGACAGATTGAGAGGCTGGTACCATTATGTTGACAACCATCACCACTTCATTTATATTTTGATCATCGCGAAATGATTTAAATACTGTCGGTATGATATGACATCACTGATTTCAACATGGAACCAGTACTGGCTTGCATAGTTTTAGTTTCATTACTTGGATTACTGACCCTGTTAGCTAATAATTAATGCATTCACCTTGAGAGCTAAAGATCATGGGTTTGATCACTGGCCATTACAAGCATTAATATGTGAGCACAAAGTGTTGTAATACCAAAGTCTAAATATCCACATGCAAAAAGAAAAACTTAAAAAGCAAAACTGCTCTCTGTGCAAATGTAAATTTGTTGGTAATGAATTAACCATCATTGCGACATTTTAGCAGTCATATAGCGATGTCCTGCTAATCATAAGCGTGGAGAAAGAGTCTAAAAGAACATAGAAATGATTTATTCCAAAATGTGAATCAAAACATAACACATAAACATGGTCACATAAACATTTATTTTCTAAAAATTATTCAAAATATTTTTAAATGTTCTTCATCATAACTAAATGTCACGTCAACATTTGTCATGTGCTTCATCATAATCAATACAACTAAACTCCATATATTAATATATATCTATATACAAAACAGTGTTGCAAATGTCATCTCCTATATACAAGAGTCTGGTGCTTTGTTTTCAGTCCATAAAACAACCATCTATATCAAGATTCTCCGAGCCTTCATTGCCTTCCATTTCTTAAATGCTGCCCCAAAATCAAAATTGACCAAACCAGGACCATTAATGGAAATCATCATGAGGTCATTTAGTATGATGTACATTCTAACTCCTTAAAACTCTGTTATGGACTGCACCAGTACGAAATTGAGAAAGTGCACACTTCACTTTCTTTATGCATACTTACTTGATGTAAGGAACTGGTTCAGCTTTAAGATCCTCCTCTGCAGCGAAATACACATTCTTCATTGCTGTTGTAATGGCCAACTCGCTGTTCGCCAAGGAGTTCTCTCTGCAGGTCTTCATGTCAGATCTCATTTTCAGCGCCTGGGCAGCTTCCTCATGTTCTGAAAATAAATTTAAAAATAGATAATTAAGCAATAACTTCCCTGCATTCAGTTTATAACATTTTTTATCATTACTTTTCTTCTGTAATTATGCCACAGATACATAAGTATCATTTCTTTATAATATGTTCTTAGTTTTATATTTTCTATATTTAAATGTATTAATGTATATTGAAACATAAATCTAGATCTTACTACTTTAGATATTATAACCAATATTATTAAAAAATATATATTTATTTAATTCCATATTTTCATTTGTATCCTACCTTTGATTTTTGCATGCTTAGTGACAGATTCCTTTTTCAATACATTGCAACCAGTCAAGAAAGAATTTGAGTTTTGTGCCTTGATACAAATGTCACAAACATTTCCTTAGAATTTGGTTCAAATCTTAACCAAGGGTGACCAATTTTCCAAACATCTTTGAATTTCCTAACTGGAGAATTTTGAATTTTAGATACTTTGGAGGGTGGGGTGAAACACCCTTATATTTCCGGAATATGCTAGTTTGCGGGTCCTTTTTCCTCACCAATTGCTAAATGATACACTATAATTAAATGTTTTAGTAAGACTCGGCAACATATATATATACAAAATTTAACTCATTATTTTAAACTGGTTAGTTTATATTTTTTCTTTTAACACCAACAAAAACAAAGAAAAAGAAAAAAATTACTGTAACAATTGTAACTGAAATAACTGAAATACTAACAAACTATGTTAGAAATACTGTGCTATTATTATTTAAGGAAGAATAAATACCAGACAGATTTCTTTCTTCTTCTTTTTGTGAAGAAAAACCAGAATACCCCTAAGAATTGAATATCCATATATTGGTAATTAGGTTTTCGCATCGCAATGCTAACACCTATTGTTCTTCTTCTGTTTTATTTTTTTCTTATTTTTTTTTATTATTATTTTTCTAACACTTTTTTGTTAATGCATAGCTCCATGATCAGAAAAGCCACATGTATGAAATTTTAATCAGTTATTACCACATATTTGAAAATGATCCTAATATTCAGAAAATTTCCATTTATTTCTTGCTTTTCCCGCTAGGGGGCATTTCTTCTGTCCATTTAAAGATCAAAATTAGTCCATCAGATATAAGAAGTTGTTGTTGTTGTTGATGTTGTTGAATATACATTTACCTACCTTTTATGATATGAATTACAATTAAGCGTTCAGATGTGTCAAAAGATTAAATTGGCCCCGAAACCTCCAATTTTACATACTGCTAGGTACATATACTTATAGTCAGAATCGCATTTTCCAGATTTCTGAAATAATCAAACATGACATACATCCTAATTGACCTATATATATTGAATTATGTTATCCTTACATGAAAAGGAAAGATATGGGTATTTGTCATTAGAGAATGACATCACAATTTTACAAGTTTTTATTTGTGCTGTGTAGGGTATTTGGCTATTAAGCCACATTTCTGATAATATTTTATGACATGCGCATGCTCTCCCTCTGTCTCTTTCTCACTCACGCACACAACTGTATCAAAATCATTCAGGCAAGGGCCAAGCCTTCTTTCCATATCTAAATTCGTGATCTCTTCAACTAGGTCCGAAACATATATGTGCTGTGGGTGGGCAAGTGCTAATTGGTACACACATGCAAGACATGATTAACTGGATACGGCCTGCGGCTTAGGCAATCGTTGAACCATACCGGAATTTAGAATCAGAATATATTTTATCGACACAAACAATATACATATAGATAGATAATTGTAATATGAATGGAAAAACAAAATTCAAAATTATTAATCTGGTATATTGTATATTATTAGCCTTATTATATTTATTATCCTCCATATCAGAAGAGTATAACACATTTACAATTATGAATAATTTTAAAGAAACCCCCCCCTCCCCCCCCGCCCGAGATAAGGTAAGAAGTAGATAAGAAAGTGGCCCAGCTGTGAGCTCACAGTGGGGTTCCCCAATAAACAAGCAGTTAGTGTGTATGTCACATTGCTCATTGACAATATATGAAACAGTTAAAGGATCAAAATATTTTTAATAAAAAAAAAGGTGCGTATTTATGAATTTAGAACTCTATGCATATAAACAACACTTAAATAAAATTCAAATTATTTTTAAAAAAATATGGGCAGATATTAACTAGGAAAAACCACATAACCACTTTAGGGGCCACATGTTTGGCCCAATCTTCATGAAACTTGGTCAGAATATTTGTTTCTATAAAGTCTTGGACATGTTCAATTGGGTATGTGGGTCAAAAATTGGTCAAAGTAAATCTTAGAAAAAACCTTGTTAACACTGTAGAGGCCACATTTTAGCCCAATCTTCATGAAACTTGGTCAGAAAGTTTGTTTCTATAAAGTCTTGGACATGTTCGAATTTGGGTCATGTTGGGTCAAAATGTAGGTCATGAGATCAAATTTCAGAAAAACCTTGTTAACACTGTAGAGGTCACATTTTTGGCCCAATCTTCATGAAACTTGGTCAGAATAATTGTTTCTATAAAGTCTTGGACATGTTCGAATTTGGGTAATGTTGGGTCAAAATGTAGGTCAAGGGGGCAAATCTCAGAAAAACCTTGTTAACACTGTAGAGGCAACATTTTTGGCCCAATCTTCGTGAAACATGGTCAGAAAGTTTAATTCTATAAAGTCTTGGACATGTTCAAATTTGGGTAATGTTGGGTCAAAATGTAGGTCAAGGGGGCAAATCTCAGAAAAACCTTGTTAACACTGTAGAGGCCACATTTTTGGCCCAATTAAATTTAAAATCTTGGACAGTTAATTGGGTATGTGGGTCAAAATGGTCAAAGTCAAATCTTAGAAAAAACCTTGAAAACACTCTAGAAGCCACATTTTTGGCCTAATCTTCATGAAACATGGTCAGAATATTTGGTTCTATAAAGTCTTGGACAAGTTTAAATTTGGGTCATGTTGGGTCAAAGTGTAGGTCATGAGGTCAAATCGCAGAAAAACTTTTTAACACTCTAGAGGCCACATTTTTGGCCCAATCTTCATGAAACTTGGTCAGAATAATTGTTTCTATAAAGTCTTGGACATGTTCGAATTTGGGTCATTGGGTCAAAAACTAGGTCACCAGGTCAAATTTTAGAAAAACCTTGTTAAAACTCAGGAGGCCACATTTTTGGCCAAATCTTCATGAAACTTGGTCGGAATATCTGTTAATACAGACAGACAGACAAATAGTTTATTAGAGTGTCATATGTTAACATTTACATCCATCTTTACACAATATAACATTAACATCCAGCTGCATCGCGACATATAAGACACTGTACATATAAATAAAAAAGCATTCACATACATTAAATAAAATTGATTACAATATACATTACAAGTAAATGCATTTAAAAATTATTACAATTTCAAAAACCACATGTATTTAAAACTTAAAATCAATAAAGATTTATGTTTCGCTCGTGTGGTATTTCATGTAAATATTTTCCGACGCTTAAACATCCTTGTAACGGAAGTTCCAAGTGAGAACTGCATTTCTTTCGACTGCATTAAAAATACTATTTTTCCTTATTATCAAACATATTAAAAGAAGGGTTTATTTCAGACGCGTTCATAAAAAGGTTTTCTCGAATATCAGAGTACAAATCACAGTCTCATCTTCAACCTTTCCAGCGTTACAAAATTTACAAAGTCTTTGGTCTATGGGTATTTTGGGTTTAAAGTATTGGCCAGTTTCACATATACATAAAGGTAAAGAGCCTGAACACAATTTAAAAAGAATGTGACAATGATCTCTCTGTAAAGGTAAAATACAATAAAATTTAGGAGACAGCTGTGATATATACATTCTGTATGTTCGGAGTTTATCAGAATTTCGCACAGAATTAAACCAATCTTCTGAGTCTTTAATTTTTAAAATTTGTTTAATGCTACCAATCAATTGTTTTGTAGACCATGTTATATTTTATCTAATAATCCCAAATGTTCTACTATATTTCAACCTTTGATTCCCATCCGCTTTTGAAAGATTTTGACCAATTAAAAACACACTTTAAAAGACACTCATCATTTGATCGGAATATCTTTATATAAAGCCTATTTACAAAGCAGGAATTCCATCCCATATCACCCCTTAGGGCAACATTCGAGGCAAATTTACCACCACCTAGGAAATATCTACATGCTTTATGTTGGACAATTTGTATTTGTTTATGGTCATTGATGCCCCAAATACCTGCGGCATAAAATAAAACTGGTATGACTAAAGACTTGTACAGTTTCGTGTAAACATCGTATGTCGTACCACCTGTGTTTAGCATTTTGGTATAAAGAGCAGACAGTGCTTGGCTGGCCTAGCCAGTTCCGTTACCGTTCTTGACATTTTCATTCATCCATATCCCAAGATATTTGTAAGCATAACTATATATAGTATAACTAATGGGATTTTCACCACATGTAAAAACATGATCACAACGAGGATAGACGGGTTTCGGAAATGAATTACTTGTGACTTGTCAGGGTTTACAGTTAACCTCTATTTGTTACACCAATTGTTGACAGTGTTTAACATAGACTGTAGGCTATCCTTATCTGGAGCCATCAGTAAAAGGTCGTCTGCATAAGCTAAAATTGAAATCATTTTGTCATTAATGGTAATACCACAATTAAGGTTATTTATCTCAGTGATCAGGTCATTACCATACACAGAAAATAGTGTCGCCGAGATTTTACACCCTTGCTTAAACCAACGGAACAGGGAACCAGGGTGTCAACGTGTCATTCACCTAAACGGCACAATTTACGTCTACGTATAAGGATTTGATAGCATTAAACATCTTGCCAGTTATACCAACAGATATCAATTTATACCACAGACAATCTCTTTGTATACTGTCAAAGGCCTTTTTTAAGATGATAAAACATGCAAAAGTCGAAAGACATGATGTTTTACGGTTATTAACTGTGCTGTACAGAGTATATATGTGTTTTAAGCAGCTTCTACATTTTCTAAAACCGTTTTGTTATTCTGCTCATATATTCCGTTTTTCTAACTAGGCCTGGGTATTGCCTGTGAAAATGATATTGCGATATATTGCGATATTCATCTTGATATTGCGATATATTGCAACATATTGCAATCATTTATAAATAAAGAAAAGATTGACAAACGAAGGTGTTTAAATTTATTTCAAGCATTTCTTGCCAACAGGTTTAATTAAAACTTAAGTTTAAAATTTTTTAAATAAAATCTACCCCAAAACATGAAAAGAAAAGCAATAACAAACTTGGAAAAAACTTCTCCCAAATTAAAAACAACCAAAACATAATATCATAGTTTGTTAAATGACTAGAGTAGAACTGACCAATGGATGATGTGCCCTCATATGCGATATTAAATTTGTCGTCCCTCCACTGTGCTTAACTGTCATCATACATGATTTACATATAGCAACATTCTCTACAAGTTTGTCATTTTGTAGTTTTAAGCAAAAAAAATTCAAAATTGGAGCCTTTCCCTTTTTATTTTTAACCACTGTAAAGTCGTTCGGCGTCCCAGTTGCCATCTTCTTTACAAGACGCTTTATTCTACCGGAAGTGAAAATAAAACCGTTTATTTTCCGGACGAAAAAGAAATTTCACCGAATAATACCATAGCGATTCAATGAATTGTCAATTATCTCTCTCATTTTGACACAATCAACACCTTCAACATAGTCGGAGGCATCACCACACCTCCCGTTAAAGTCACCACATATATATATATTGTTCTGTCAATTTTGTGAAAAACTCTTCAGCATCATTAAGCCTTGACGAACCTGCCGGCAGCAGGTAACAAACACAAACATAGAAACTTGTGTCATCATTGTGAAACTTAACCCACAAAATGTCTTCACAAGACATGTCGAGTATTTCGTAATGAAATCAGGTTAACAAGATTTGTTTTACAAATAACACTACCCACCGGAACCACTCTTTGCATTTAATGCATGCAACTTAGTTCTATTTCTTCCTATAAACTTATAACCATCAGTAGTTATTTGATCATTATTCTTTAAAAATGCTTCACAGACTCAGAAAATATCACAGTTGTATGATTTAATAACACTTTCTCTAAATTTAAAATTATTGTCATTTAATCGTGACCATTTCTGTCACGTGACTGAGTTCTGTTCAACTGATTTGGTTGATTTGCACTAGGGCTGCTGTCGCGGTCTCTATTGTTTGCCTTAGCTGAAATAACCTGGGGTCATTCACATGGTACTCTTTGTCTTTACCCTTTTCTTTTAATATTGTATGAAGTGAAGACTGGGTAGAGAGTTCTGTTTGGCCTACTAATGGCTCAATATACACATTTCAATAGTCATTGGTTTAACAAAGGGCAGATTTGCCTTTCATGACTTCAATCATCTGCTGCTTTGACTCAAAGGAGGCCATAATGATCCCTGGATTATCATCCCTAGACTGTTTTCTTTCTGCATTAACAACATTAATATTTTCAGTTTACCTGAGCATTTGTGCTCAGGGTGAGCTTTTGTGATCGCATTTTGTCCGTCGTGCGTTGTCCGTCTTACGTCGTCAACAATTGCTTGTGAACATACTAGAGGCCACAGTTTTGGCCCAATCTTCATGAAACTTGGTCAGGATGTTTGTCTACATGATATCTGGAATGAGTTTGAAATTGGGTTATGTGGGGTCAAAAACTAGGTCACCAGGTCAAATCTTAGAAAAATCTTGTGAACATGCTTGAGTTCACATTTTTGGGTCAATCATCATGAAACTTTGTCAGGATGTTTGTCTTCATGCTATGTTGGATGAGTTTGAAATTGGGTCATGTTGGGTCAAAAACTAGGTCACCATGGCAAATTTTATAAAAATCTTGTGAACACTCTAGAGGCCTACATT
This sequence comes from Solen grandis, assembly GCA_021229015.1. Lineage (NCBI taxonomy): Eukaryota > Metazoa > Mollusca > Bivalvia > Adapedonta > Solenidae > Solen > Solen grandis. Next base: position 7,537,833 of record CM037781.1, read on the forward strand.
TTTGTCCCAGTGTTCATTAAACTTGATATGAATGATAACTGCATGAATTCCCAGTTGAGTGCAAATTCAGGTAGGATCAAAATGTATATCACTTAGTCAAATGTTAGAAAAACATTTTAGATGCCAGATTTTTTGTCATTATGCCTAAAACAGCCATCTTACTCAGGTGAGCGACACAGGGTCATCTTGGCCCTCTTGTTGAGTTTCATACCGTCTTTAACAAGGGAGATAACCTTGTTTTTAGTAGCATTTGAATTGCCATTTGATTTTGTTGGACTTCGGTTGAGATTTTTTACTACTATTGAAACGTCATATGGCTCAGTTGCCATAGCAACTGAAGCAATCCTGTCACCCTGTAGAATATTGTGAAGTGACTTCTCCATGTCTAAAATCTTTGCAAATCTCAGAGTCAAAGTCAGATCTCACCTTGCTGATCTCTTCTTTTACTGTTGCATGTATAACAGCAGTTTTACTGCAGTCAACTGAGTAGCCAACTTATTTTCTATATTATCTTCAAGGTTTTTAATACGGTCACCAAGGCTACTGATGGACTTTGTAAGGTCTTTTGATATATTTAACATCAGATCACGCAACAGTTCTCACCTGTATCAGCGTTTGACGTGGTTGATACGTTTGTAGTAGCGTTGTTGACCCCAATGTTTTCCTTTGTTTTATCGCACGCCACTGATGATTTCAACTTTTTAGCTCCAGAGCTCAAGGAATCTTCAAAATCTTCAGAAATTTCACTGCATTTTGTTTTCTCAGACATTTAGCTTGCTATAGAGTATATGTCGAATATATAATTTTGTCAGTTTATCTAGACTTTTCTTATTATACCCCCGAAACGAAGTCACCCGATGGTCGGTCGGTTGTTCAGTCAGTCGGTCGGTCCAGCGGTCCGTTGCATTTTCCTTGTCCGGAGCATAACTTGAAAACCACAAGTTGGAATTCAATACAACTTCATGCAATGATCAAGCACATGGAGAGGAAGTGCAGTGCACAAGAACCATAACTCCATCTTGACTTATTACAGACTTATTGCCCTTTGTTACTTTTCCTTGTCCGGAGCATAACTTGAAAAACAAGTTGGATTCAAACAATTCATCAATGTCAACACATAGAGGAAGTGCAGTGCACAAGAACCATAACTCTATCTAGAGTAATTACAGAGTTATTGCCCTTTGTATTTTTTCCTTGTCCGGAGTATAACTTGTAAAGTACTGATTGGATTTCAAAACAATTTCATACAATGGTCAAGCACAATGAGAGGAAGAGCAGTGCACAAGAACAATAACTCTATCTAGAGTAATTACAGAGTTATTTCCCTTTGTTACTTTTCCTTGTCCATAGCATAACTTAAAAGAACTGGTTTGAATTCAAAACAATTTCATACAATTGTCAACCACAATAAGAGGAAGTGCAGTGCACAAGAACCATAACTCCATCTTGACTTATCACAGAGTTATTGCCCTTTGTTTCTTTTCCTTGTCCAGAGTATAATTTGTAAAGTACTGGTTGGATTTCAAAACAATTTCATACAATGGTCAAGCACAATGAGAGGAAGTGCAGTGCACAAGAACCATAACTCTATCTATAGGAATCACAGAGTTATTGCCCTTGTTCTTTTCCTTGTCCAGAGTATAATTGTAAATACAAGTTTGATTTCAAAACAATTTCATACAATGGTCAACCACAATATGAGGAAGTGCAGTGCACAAGAACCATAACTCTATCTAGCGTAATTACAGAGTTATTGCCCTTTGTATTTTTTCCTTGTCCATAGCATAACTTGTAAAGTACAGTTGGATTTCAAACAATTTCATACAATGGTCAAGCACAATAAGAGGAAGTGCAATGCACAAGAACCATAACTCTATCTGTAGTATGTATAGAGTTATTGCCCTTGCACTTACATAAAATAGTCAAGCGCAATAAGAGGAAGTGAAGTAATTCTAATAACTTCATCATTTCTAAAGCAGTATTGCGGGGGTATTAATCACATTTAGTGATAGTTCTAGTTTTTTTTGCTGAGCTCAAAACAAAACACAATTCTGTACATTCTGAACACCTCTCTCTTCCAAGATATTAGTGAAAATATATTCAAAGCTATTGTAAAAGGCTAAAGAAACTGTTTTTTCCTGTTTTTTACTCTCCACACAACATTTGCAAGAAAATTTTAGACAAGCTTTGACAGACGACGCAGTAACAAAAAAAATTAAAAAAGACAGTAACTATGTGTTACACCGCATCTTTGGCCAAGGGGGTCTTTTAGATGCGGAAGATTCTGTTTGTGACGATGACATGGCCCATGACATTGACCAGAACATCGCAAAGATTTCGACCAATTTCTGACATTACTTCAACAAAAGACTTGTGACTCTCATTAAGGCCCATACAAAGAAAACAAGGTCAACAAACACTGGATGAACAACAACTGTGAATCCATGAGTCATGTTCTTAAATAGACTGTAGAATGGAAATCTCAACCTCTTCCTGACCTTGTTAATCTCATACATACTCTGGTTAAAGGACAGTTTAAGAAATTAAAAAGTGTACTCTTATAGACTGGAGCCTACAGATTAGCTGACATACACAAACGGTCTGAGAAAACAAAGACAGATTGGATACTAATGACTGAAAAACAACGTTGAGAAAATGCAACCTCTATAAAATTATCCAAAAAAAGAACCACAAACTTAGCCAGTTTTATATCCAACCAGTAGTTATTACTCATAATGTAAGGGCAGTAGCCACAAACTTAGCCAATTTTATATCCAACCGGTAGTTATTACTCATGATGCGAGGGGAGTAGCCACAAACTTAGCCAGTTTTATATCCAACCAGTAGTTATTACTCATGATGCGAGGGCAGTAGCCACAAACTTAGCCAGTTTTATATCCAACCAGTAGTTCAGGGTTGTCAAAATGTTTCAGAGTAGGTGATTTTTTTTTTAAAGTAACAGATTAAGCCGGGGGTCAAGGGGGCCTGTGGCCCCCTGTAGGTCCAGGGCAACGCCCTGGTAGGGGGACCAGGGGGGCGAAGCCCCCCGGCCGAAAATGAATTTTAGCATTTTCAGACCTACCCAGAAGCCATATCCTTGCAAGTAGTTCTCTATTTTGCTTGTCTAAAAAATGTAAAAAGAAAAAAACAAAGTGGCAAATTTTGTTAAGTTAAAACATTCCACTGATTTGTGGTGTCACTTTGGGTATTGTATTTTTTTTAACAAACAAAACAAAATAAATCCATGTTTAATTTTTTATTTATTTTGGCTCACTTACAAGACTCGAGTGTCATCAAGGCTTTGGCCATTGATTCAAGACTTAACAAAAAGATGAAGTTATATCTTTTGAAACAAATATTATTATCTTTTGCAAACTTAAACAATGTAGCCACAGGTTTCATACATCTCACTTTCTTAAAAGAGTTAGTACAGACATTCTGCAGAAAAAATTTGCTTGAGAAATATATCCTTAATTTTTTTTCATTTGAATATACCAACTTGTATATTTAACACTTAAGTTTCATGTTTAAAAATATGGAAATCCCATTTTTAAGGTGAAAGCAGAATTGTCAAAAACAAGAGAAATGGCTGCTTAGTACTAGTTTATGTATGTCTAACACTTGGATAACCTATAAAAAAAAAAAAAATAAAGGTTTTAAAAAAAATTAATTAAAATTTTGTCAACTATTTATAAGACGACAATGTTCATGTTGGGGTGCTCTCTAATACATTACAACCACCTTAAGACTTGAAATACTGATCAAAACCTTCAAATTAAGAATCTGAAAAGTCAGAATCAGAAGCCATCCCATCATCGCTGACATTATCAAGGTCAAAGACCTTCAATGCTGCACCTACCTCCTCTCTCAGTGTCTCCTGATCAACAACGATGACAGGCTCTGTCTGAATTTCAACAAATTTTGATGCAGGAGGTACTGACTGAGGAAGTACTAAGGGCATCTTGGCTAGTTTACTTCTAAGTAATATGGTTTGAGTGCATCTTCTGCACGGGATAAAAAAAGATAATTGAAGTGACAACTGGCGTTTCTGACAGTAAGACTAATTTTCATTTCTGAATCTGAATCATTTATAGGGTCACAGAGTTTTGCAGGATGTAAGTGAATCACCAGAATGTATGTTTGTTCCTTAGATGATAAAAGGCAAAATAAAATTGTTTGAAATTCAGATTTTCCGGAAACTGTCTTGATAATACGAGTTACTGTACCAGTGCAAGCGATCATTTAATGGACCTTCATTTAACGGCGTCATTGACAATCGTCTTACCGGTTGTGATACATTACTGATCGCATAAATCGCTATGTAATAATTCAGATCGAGGAGAATAACAACACAAAATCTGCATTTAACAGCTCCAACAACCGCTAAGGTTGGAAATATTGCCTTACCACATGTGAACCCAAAATTTCGCAACTGCTGTTGAGTTCTGCTTTGGTTCAGCCATGCTGCCAAAGCGTGTTCCAGTAAAACGCGTAACCTGATTGGTCGAAAAAATTATTATGTCCAATCACTGAAGATGATACAGGCGCTTGAAGGAATTCGGCAGTGTTGTGGTAAACAAGTATCTGTCTGTTTAATCCGTTCAAAATATAAAAAGCGTGTCAAAAAATCGGCACATCAATGGGAAAACTAACCGATCCAAAAGCGATTTTAACCGATAATTATGATCGGCAATCGGCTTATTTTGACAACACTGGCAGTTATTACTCATGATGTGAGGCAGTAGCCACAAACTTAGCCAGTTTCATATCCAACTGGTAGTTATTACTCATGATTTGAGGGCAGTAGCCACAAACTTAGCCAGTTTTATATCCAACTGGTAGTTATTACTAATGATGTGAGGGCAGTAGCCACAAACTTAGCCAGTTTTATATCCAACCAGTAGTTATTATTCATGATGTGGGGGGCAGTAGCCACAAACTTAGCCAGTTTTATATCCAACTGGTAGTTATTATCCCCCGCCGATGAAATCGGGAGGGGGATATTGTTTATGCGTTGTCCGTCCGTCCGTGCGTCCGTCCGTCCAAATTTTGTCCGGAGCATAACTCCAAAAGTATTCAAGCTATTGCTTTGAAACTTCACAGGTGGACAGATCTCATTGAGGAGAAGTGCAGTGCACAAGAACCATAACTCTCATTAGCCTAATTTTGGAGTTATTGCCCTTTGTTATTTTTCATACTTGATTTTTGTCCGGAGCATTACTCCAAAAGTATTCAAGCTATTGCTTTGAAACTTCACAGGTGGACAGATCTCATTGAGGAGAAGTGCAGTGCACAAGAACCATAACTCTCCTTATCCGAATTTTGGAGTTATTGCCCTTTGTTATTTTTTCATACTTGATTTTTGTCCGGAGCATATCTCCAAAAGTATTCAAGCTACTGCTTTGAAACTTCACAGGTGGACAGATCTCATTGAGGAGAAGTGCAGTGCACAAGAACCATAACTCTCCTTAGCCGAATTTTGGAGTTATTGCCCTTTGTTATTTTTCATACTTGATTTTTGTCTCCTACCCATGAAATAGGGAGGGGAATATGCCTCTCCCCTCACACCCTCCCTGCCTCTCCCCTCACACCTCCCTGCCTCTCCCCTCTCTCCCTCCATGCCTCACACCCTCCCTGCCTCTCCCCTCACACCTCCTTGCCTCTTCCCTCTCTCCCTCCTTGTCTCTTCCCTCTCTCCCTCAAATAGGGAGGGAATATGCCTCTCCCCTCACCCCCTCCCTGCCTCTCCTCTCCCCCTCCCTGCCTATCCTCTCCCCCTCCCTGCCTCTTCCATCTCTCCATCCCTGCCTCTCCCTCTCCCTGCCTCTCCCCTCCTCTCTATGCCCCCTCTCAGAGTGTCTCTCTCTCTCTCTCTCTCTCTCTCTGATTTTAAGTACAGACTGGTATGCCAAACACTTTTTACTTGGATTTTTTTGCTATTTATATGCTAGATTATTTTTATAAATGAACATAACTACTGTCATAATTTCTCATTATTCTATAATTGCAGACTAAAATGTAACATAATTAATAGTTTTATGTGAATCTGCCTCCCCTTCTTATCCCATATAAGTTTGTATATCTCAATCTGCTTTGAATATGTTAATTTATCACTCTGTTTCTTCCACTGTCCTCGACATTCTGTGCTCTTCTTAAATTAATACACCAGAAAAAGCTTATGGTATAGTTTATTTATATATTTAGTTGTGTGTATATATAAACTTTTCTCCATGTTGTATACATGGAAGTAATAAAGTCTCTTCTTGTTCTGTTCTGTTATATCAAGAGGCAATAAGGAATTATAATCATATTGACAGCATGACCCAGTTTGATCTTTTACAATGGAGTTACGGCCCCTGATTTATGTTCTGTAAAAACAGCTCCCATTCATGAACTAAATATATTCGGCGGGGGATTTCGTGTCTGTGACACAGCCTTGTTACTCATGATGTGAGGGCAGTAGCCACAAACTTAGCCAGTTCATATCCAACTGGTAGTTATTACTCATGATGCGAGGGCAGTAGCCACAAACTTAGCCAGTTTTATATCCAACTGGTAGTTATTACTCATGATTTGAGGGCAGTAGCCACAAACTTAGCCAGTTTTATATCCAACTGGTAGTTATTACTCATGATGCGAGGGCAGTAGCCACAAACTTAGCCAGTTTTATATCCAACCGGTAGTTATTACTCATGATGCGAGGGCAGTAGCCACAAACTTAGCCAGTTTTATATCCAAACGGTAGTTATTATGAGGGCAGGAGGAAGCTTTTTGGTTTTATATCCAATCAGTTTAATCCACGCAGTGGGATAGCCAGTACGGAGGTGTCACTTATCAAGGACAGCTGCATCTATTTAACGGAAGGATGGATGAAAACAATAATTAACTTTAAAAAAAAACAACTCATGATGCGAGGACAGTAGGCGTATATACACTGGTTCTCTTCGCATTTATTGATACATGTATCTTTCAGACCTGTGAACCTTTTTAGCTCACCTGAGCACAACGTGCTCATGGTGAGCTTTTGTGATCGCCTTTTGTCCGTCGTCCGTCGTCCGTGCGTGCGTGCGTCCGTCCGTCGTCCGTGCGTGCGTGCGTGCGTCCGTCGTCAACAATTTGCTTTAAACAACATCTCCTCATGAACCGCTGCAGGGATTTTGACCAAACTTCACAGGAATCATCCTTATGATGCCCTCTATCAAAGTTGTACAAATTATTCAGATTGGTTAAAAAAGTAGGTCACAGGAGCTAAAAATAGATTTTAAAAATGCAAACTTTGAAAATCTTCTTCTGCAAAACTGCAAGGCCTAGAGATTAGATATTTGGTATGTAGCCTCTTATGGGCCATTACCAAGATTGTACAAATCATAGTCCTACGGTGATAAATGCCCCCGCACCAGGGGTCACTTGTTTTACATAGAGTTATATAGGAAAATCTTTAAAAATCTTCTTCTATGAATCCCTAGAGCTTAGATATTTGGTATGTAGCATTATCTAATGGTTCATTACCAAGATTGTTCAAATCATAGCCCTACGATGATAAATGCCCCCGCACCAGGGGTCACTTGTTTTACATAGAGTTATATAGGAAAATCTTTAAAAATCTTCTTCTATGAATCCATAAGGCCTAGAGATAAGATATATGGTATGTAGCATCATCTTATGGTTCATTACCAAGATTGTACAAATCATGACCCTATGGTGATAAATGCCCCCGCACCATGGGTCACTTGTTTTACATAGATTTATATAGGAAAATCTTTAAAAATCTTCTTCTATGAATCCATAAGGCCTAGAGATTAGATATTTGGTATGTAGCATCATCTTATGGTTCATTACCAAGATTGTACAAATCATGACCCTATGGTGATAAATGCCCCCGCACCATGGGTCACTTGTTTTACATAGAGTTATATAGGAAAATCTTTAAAAATCTTCTTCTATGAATCCATAAGGCCTAGAGCTTAGATATTTGGTATGTAGCATCATCTTATGCTTCATTACCAAGATTGTACAAATCATGACCCTATGGTGATAAATGCCCCTGCACCATGGGTCACTTGTTTTACATAGAGTTATATAGGAAAATCTTTAAAAATCTTCTTCTATGAATCCATAAGGCCTAGAGCTTAGATATTTGGTATGTAGCATCATCTTATGCTTCATTACCAAGATTGTACAAATCATGACCCTATGGTGATAAATGCCCCTGCACCATGGGTCACTTGTTTTACATAGAGTTATATAGGAAAATCTTTAAAAATCTTCTTCTATGAATCCATAAGGCCTAGAGATTAGATATTTGGTATGTAGTATCATCTTATGGTTCATTACCAAGATTGTACAAATCATGACCCTATGGTGATAAATGCCCCTGCACCAGGGGTCACTTGTTTTACATAGAGTTATATAGGAAAATCTTTAAAAAAAATCTTCTACTATGAATCCATAAGGCCTATAGCTTAGATTTTTGGTATGCTGTATCATCTAATGGTTCATTATCAAGATTTTCAAAATGGTGGCCCTTTGGAGATAAATGACCCCGCACTAAGTCTTCTCCTCTGAAACCATAAGGCCCAGTGCTTATATATTTAGTGTGTAGTATTGTCAGGGCTAAATGTTTAAGATTGAGTTATATCAGAATTCTTGTCTGTTTAAAAACCTTGTAATCAGTTGTAGCAATGGTACTCAGGTGAGCGATTCAGGGCCATCATGGCCCTCTTGTTCATGTGTCAGGGGGGACATGAACACTCAAAAGGGGGAAATTGGAGGCTTCAAGGGGGATTTTTGTAGCGGGTAACACTATCAAAAGATAAATCAACAACACTGCAATTTTGATTTTAGATTTTATTTCATAATTCTATTCTTTAAACAACAATAAACAACACACATAAATAACAGTTAATCCTTTTCAATGAAGATTATGCAATAGAATTTTTAATATGAATAAAAACAAATCATACTTAAAAATTGGATTTTGAAAAGTTGGTATTAAGCTGTATTGGATTTTTATCTTAAATTGGAAAATGGAAGAAAGTACAATAAAACAATCAAAATAATACATAGCTTTTTTTTTTATATACATGTTACAAAGGATAAATCAAATACATGTTGCAGATCTGAATAGAAAAAAACAGTCAAACAATTATAAATTCCAGTGTTTTATTTTCTAGTTTTTGCATTAAGATAAAAACTTATTAAACAAATATACATAGAATTTAAAAAAAAAAAAAAGGATAACAATTGTTAGGCTGCTAAACATATAACACAACAAAAGAACATGTTGTTCTTGCTTAATACTTTTTGAACTCACAGTTGTTGATGCGTTTTTTCTTAGCAGGGGGGGGGGGACCCGCAAATTTAGGAAACATTTCATACTTCGGCGTTTTCCCTATGACATGTAGATGATTTATGATTGTTTCTAACATTTTTGTGAATTTATACCATACAAGAAATTTCCAAAAAATAACACCTGACAAACTGTCACAAAGGTTTTCGAACATTGAATGAATAGACTAAGTCATTAAATGGCCAAATATCTAATAGCAAACAAAACAAGAGGTTACAGAGTAGAAACGATCATTAACTTACCGCTTATAATTGCCCGAGTCGTGTCATCAGTCGAGTGCTAGTTATGCTATTAAAAATGTGTGAAACAATCAGACATCCCTTTCTGCGAGCTGTACATCTGCAGCAGACGCTTGACTTCAAACACGCACTGCGATTGGTTAAATCGGGGATGTACCAGTGACATAATGTGTCAAATCTGGGAGATCCTCTGGCGCATGTCAATTAATCCATGTTTGTTATCACTTATGTAACCGGGTCATAAAATTACTGATCATCAAAAATAAATTGCCGCCGGAGGGGGGAATCGTGTACATTGCACAACACGATCGTGTCAGGGGGGACAATGGGTCAAAATCGTGTAATACACGACCGGATTGTGTAGGTTCACAGGTCTGATCTTTTCAGTGATTTCAAATGTTTAATTATGATATGGTTACAAATATATTCTTTATTACATAGATCACACATATAGACATGCCAAATCAAAAACTTCATTAAATGAATCCAGTCATTATGTTGAATTAAAATTGAATCAACAATGAACAAACCCACTATAAAGCTGGGTTTTCAAAAGTTATAATTAATCTAAAAATAACTTATAAATGCTGCTGAACAGAGAGATAAAGAGAGATATTATATATAATATCTCTTTAAAATAAAATAGATATATACATTGAGTGTTTGTTGATATTTGTCTTTGCATATGCTTCTTATGCATTCTCAAAATTAAAGGCAAAAACAGTGCATTTTTAGCTCACCTGAGCACAATGTGCTCATTTTGAGCTTTTGTGATCGCCTTTTGTCCGTCGTCCATTGTCAGTCGTCCGTGCGTGCGTCCGTCGTCAACAATTTGCTTTTAACAACATCTCCTCATGAACCGCTGAAGGGATTTTGACCAAACTTCACAGGAATCATCCTTATGATGCCCTCTATCAAAGTTGTACAAATTATTCAGATTGGTTAAAAAAGTAGGTCACAGGAGCTAAAAATAGATTTTAAAAATGCAAACTTTGAAAATCTTCTTCTGCAAAACTGCAAGGCCTAGAGCTTAGATATTTGGTATGTAGCATCATCTTATGGGCCATTACCAAGATTGTACAAATCATAGCCCAATGGTGATAAATGCCCCCGCAATAGGGGTCACTTGTTTTACATAGAGTTATATAGGAAAATCTTTAAAAATCTTCTTCTATGAATCCATAAGGCCTAGAACTTAGATATTTGGTATGTAGCATCATCTTATGGTTCATTACCAAGATTGTTCAAATCATAGCCCTATGGTGATAAATGCCCCCGCACCAGGGGTCACTTGTTTTACATAGAGTTATATATAGGAAAATCTTTAAAAATCTTCTTCTATGAATCCATAAGGCCTAGAACTTAGATATTTCATATGTAGCATCATCTAATGGTTCATTACCAAGATTGTTCAAATCATAGCCAAACAGTGATAAATGCCCCCGCAATAGGGGTCACTTGTTTTACATAGAGTTATATATAGGAAAATCTTTAAACATCTTCTTCTATGAATCCATAAGGCCTAGAGATTAGATATTTGGTATGTAGCATCATCTAATGGTTCATTACCAAGATTGTTCAAATCATGACCCTATGGTGATAAATGCCCCCGCAATAGGGGTCACTTGTTTTACATAGAGTTATATAGGAAAATCTTTAAAAATCTTCTTCTGTGAATCCATAAGGCCTAGAGATTAGATATTTGGTATGTAGCATCATCTTATGGTTCATTACCAAGATTGTACAAATCATGACCTTATGGTGATAAATTCCCCCCGCACCAGGGGTCACTTGTTCTACATAGAGTTATATATAGGAAAATCTTTAAAAAAAATCTTCTACTATGAATCCATAAGGCCTATAGCTTAGATTTTTGGTATGTAGTATCATCTAATGGTTCATTATCAAGATTTTCAAAATGGTGGCCCTTTGGAGATAAATGACCCCGTACTAAGTCTTCTCCTCTGAAACCATAAGGCCCAGTGCTTATATATTTGGTGTGTAGTATTAGTCAGGGCTAAAATGTTTAAGATTGAGTTATATCAGAATTCTTGTCTGTTTAAAAACCTTGTAATCAGTTGTAGCAATGGTACTCAGGTGAGCGTTTCAGGGCCATCATGGCCCTCTTGTTTAATTAATTACCGATCTGGCCATTTACCAAAACAAATCTGAACACAGAATTAAAAAAATTGTATCGTATTGTTGGTGATCTATAATTTTAGCCACATATACTAGCTGTAGTTGTTTTCGTCCATAGACACTTATCAATCTTTTTTTTCTAATTCTTTTAATAAGAAAACGAATAGAATTGACGATTATATGAATCTGTATATACAATGTATGATTACTCATTATTGGAAGACAGACAAAACAACCAACCCCAAATGATTTTCAAAAGACGGATAAAACATTCAATAGTTTTAGGAGTGGAAAAATCGAGCCCATTATATCTTTATAATTACCTGTACCATCACCAGGATATGTATGGAAAAGCGAGTATTTAAAGTTATGCTTTCGGCAATTAATTCCTAATTTCCTATCAGTTTATCAAAAATCATTTATCAGTTTATCGAATCAATTTAAAAACGCAATTCATTTAAATAAGTTTATCCTATCGAGTGCTTCCTTAGGTAGATGAAAGGTTTAAGTCTTGGATGTATTCGTTGCGGTTATAACGTGAAAATTAAATTTAATTAGTTAATAATGAGCATGATAGTTGAAGTTTTAAATTCATTGTATATATATCACATCTAGGCTAATGAGAGAGAGATGGCGGAGAGAGAGAATTACACATAAGTCGTCAAACGTTAAGTTACATGTACCAGGCCAAGGTGACGATTTACGTATAATCCGAGTCCAGCTACCCAGTCTGACACCTAACTTCCTCAAATGTACTCTTGGTCTTGGGTGTCAAAATTAAATATTTCCTGTGCATAGATTGTGTATCGTGTCAAACTGGAATACACAGGAAGTCCCTGCTAAACGACACAATGTGCCACCAGCACGATAGAGTATAAATTCCGAGCCAGCAAATTTTGAGTTACATTTTACCTGTAAACGGAATAAATAGTGGTTATAATATTCGTGAGGACTGAGGAGACCAAGGAAATCAGTAAGTCGTATTTTATTATTAATTTATATAAAGTTGAAGCAATGTGCATTATGAAATATGGTATATCCAACAGCATAAGTTGTATCATTTCACACCAGATGCACATGTAAGCAGTTGTTTTTTCATGCATAAAGCAGGACGCAAACACACATGATAATATGTGTTTTTTACCTCGATCAAAACTCATTTCCATCAGGGTTCTAGTACAATAAGCCGAATGATTTTACACCGTGACGTGTTACAGTTTAGAAATCTATATGTTTATGTGTTTTGTCCTTATCCTTTACGGAAATAATGATGTGAAAAACTTTGTTTTAGGTTTTTGCCTCTGCAGGGCGAAAACCTATTGTTCTTCTTCTGTTGATTTGTTTTTAGCTCACATGAGCACAACGTGCTCAAGGTGAGCTTTTCTGATCGCCTTTTGTCCGGCGTTCGGCGTCCGTGCGTGCGTGCGTCCGTTCGTGCGTCCGGCGTCAACAATTGCTTCAAACAACATCTCCTCCTAAACGGCTTGGCCAATTTGAAAAATATTTTGCAGGAATGTTCCTTGGATGAAGCTCTACTAAAGTTGTATAAATGGTTCTGGTCCATTGCATAATTAGGTCACTGGAGCTAACAATAGATTTTAAAAATGCAAACTTTGAAAATCTTCTTCTGCAACACTGCAAGGCCTAGAGCTTAGATATTTGGTATGTAGCATCATTTTATGGGCCACTACCAAGATTGTACAAATCATATCCCTATGGTGATAAATGACCCCACACCAGGTGTCACTTGTTTTACATAGAGTTATATAGGGAAATCTTAAAAAATCTTCTTCTATGAATCCATAAGGCCTAGAGCTTAGATATTTGGTATGAAGCATCATCTTATGGGCCACTACCAAGATTGTACAAATCATAGCCCTATGGTGATAAATGACCCCGCACCAGGGGTCACTTGTTTTACACAGAGTTAAATAGGAAAATCTTAAAAAATCCTCTTCTATGAATCCATAAGGCCTAGAGCTTAGATATTTGGTATGTAGCATCATCTTATGGGCCACTACCAAGATTGTACAAATCATAGCCCAATGGTGATAAATGCCCCCGCACCATGGGTCACTTGTTTTACATAGAGTTAAATAGGAAAATCTTAAAAAATCTTCTTCTATGAATCAATAAGGCCTAGAGCTAAGATTTTTGGTATGTAGAAGCATCTAATGGTTCATTACAAAGATTTTCAAAGTCTTGGCCCTACGGTGATAAATGACCCTGCGCCCAAGTCTTCTCTGAAACCATATGGCCCATTTCTTAGATGTTTGGTGTGTAGTATTGTCAGGGGTAAAATGTTTTAGATTAAGTTATATCAGAATCCTTGTCTGTTTAAAAACCTTGACATCAGTTGAAGCAATGGTACTCAGGTGAGCGATTCAGGGCCATCATGGCCCTCTTGTTTTTATTAGGTTTTCGCCTCTGCTGGGCGAAAACCTATTGTTCTTCTTCTGTTGATTTGTTTTTTTTATTAGGACTTTCTGCCTAAAGCAGAAAGTCCTATTGGGTTTGTTATGTTTATTATTATTATTATTATTATTATTATTATTCTTTTCTTCTTCCTAACTAAACGCTTATTTTTATATGTTACAATAGTCCTAGGACGATGAAATTTTTATGGCTTATTAGTCACGTGAGGAAATTTTGATTTCAATGATTTTCAGCACCCTATGACGTCACATGACGTCACAGCTAAAAATAGTGAAAAATGGTGTTCGCGCTCTACAGCCGTCATTTATGGTCGGATTTTCTTCAAATTTTTACAGATGGTACATCTTGAATCAAAGGTGTGCATATCCTGTCAGCTAACCGAAATTCCGAAAGACCGAAGTTCTGTGGCTGAAATAAGATTCGAACATAGGACCGAAAATTTCATTTTAGGATAAAAGAGCTTCAGGATGAGATAGAAAGTTGAAACTTACACAGTTTGCAGTTCTGCAGAATTTCTACAAATATTTTGAGGCGTGACGTCATATGACGTCATGTGACGTCATAAGCATACTTCTTAATTTTCATTTTAGGGCAATGATTTCGACATGATGCCAGTTGTTCAGAATAATGAAAATTTCAGAGTTATGAAAGGAAAGTATGCGCTTTTGAACAAAAGCATCTTCAGTACCCTATGACGTCATGTGACGTCACAGCTAAAAATAGTGAAAAAAGGTGTTCGCGTTCTACAGCCGTCATTTATGGTCGGATTTTCTTCAAATTTTCACAGATGGTACATCTTGAATCAAAGGTGTGCATATCCTGTCAGCTAACCGAAATTCCGAAAGACCGAAGTTCTGTGGCTGAAATAAGATTCGAACATAGGACCGAAAATTTCATTTTAGGATAAAAGAGCTTCAGGATGAGATGGAAAGTTGAAACTTACACAGTTTGCAGTTCTGCAGAATTTCTACAAAAATTTTGAGTCGTGACGTCATATGAAGTCATGTGACGTCATAAGCATACTTCTTAATTTTCATATTTGGGCAATGATTTCGACATGATGCAAGTTGTTCAGAATAATGAAAATTTCAGAGTTATGAAAGCAAAGTATGCGCTTTTGAAGAAAAGCATCTTCAGCACCCTATGACGTCACATGACGTCACAGCAAAAAATAGTGAAAAATGGTGTTTACGCTCTACAGCCGTCATTTATGGTCGGATTTTCTTCAAATTTTCACAGATGGTACATTTTGAAACTCAGGTGTGCATATCCTGTCAACTAACCGAAATTCCCAAAGACCGAAGTTCTGTGGCTGAAATAAGATTCGAACATAGGACCGATAATTTCATTTTAGGATTAAAAAGCTTCAGGATGAGATAGAAAGTTGAAATTTACACAGTTTGCAGTTCTGCAGAATTTCTACATATATCTTGAGTCTTGACGTCATATGACGTCTTGTGACGTCATAAGCATACTTCTTAATTTTCATATTTGGGCAA
>CM037781.1:7553594-7593248 GCA_021229015.1 Solen grandis
GGGGTACTTTTTCAAAAACTAATCTTTTTTATATCTTCTGATTTGATTCAATACCTGCATACAATGGCATCATGCAACTGAAACACATGATGCTTAGTAAATAATTGTGATACTGTTTAATTCTCATAATGCACTTACCTTGAATGTGTAGACTTACACGCTGCAACATTTCCCTTATTCCGTACATGGGAGATAACTGCGTGGAGATTTGCCAGTCGTTGTCGGAAAATACCGAAAGTGAGCGGACAATTACGTTTATTTACGATGACGCAGTGGGGGGGGGAAATGGACGGAGCTTATTTATCAACATTGCAAACGTGTAAACCTGGATTAAGCTGAGCCGAATCAGATGGTCGGACAATGTAAAATTGCGAGCGTTAAAGTAAGAAGGCGTTTTGTAGTTTATCAAAATGCATTTTGTTGAAATCCGTATTTACAATGTTGCATCGGCAAATTCAGTCCAAGAATGTATCTCTGGAGTTAAATACTAAGAAATTCAAATGAATGTGTTTTTGTCGGAAAATAAACTGTTCAACTCAGATCAACAAAACTGGATTTTGGCAACGAATAGCCTCTCATTATATTGGTCTTTTTACCGTCATGTGCATACATCATAGTAATATGTAGCTGATCAGTATGTTGGGTGCTTTTTGCTATTTCGTTATATGCACACTTCATTATGTGATGTGTGTGATAATTCTGTTGTGTGTATACTAATTTTTTTTATGTTATCAATTCCTTATGTTTTGCGTACAGATCATTTTGCTGTGTTCATTCCTAGACTTCATTAATTTATTGTACTGACAGTTTGTTGTGTGCATTCCGCATTTCGTTTTGTGTATACTTCATAATGGTATGTGTACATATCTTTGTTATGTGCATACTTCATTACGTTGCGTGCACCGTCATTATGCCGAACATTGTTATTATGACGGGATACTTTGTTCGAGTAAATTTTATTTACGACACCGACAAAATGACGGCAAATTCAGGCAAAGTGTAAATGGCAGCCCCGGCGGCATCATATAAAGGGTCATGGTGTATAGGAACGGTCCTATATCAATTTAATGTAACATTTCTTGCTAAAGTAGTTTTTTTATGATCCATATAAGAAATTGAAAAATTCAGATTTAAAAATCTTATTGCATTGTAAGCTATATACGGTTATTTATATTATATAAGGAGATTTGAGAAACGCGGCTTCAAATTGTACATATACATTAGAAATATCTTGAATTCTTTTTTCAGACTATGTTACAATAATGCATTAAATTGATGTAAAATCCATTGATATTAACAGTATAAATGTTCAATCTACCCGCGTCTCATCACCAAGTGCAATTTCTCAAAGCCAATTTTCAGAGAAAATGTTTTCACATAATTTATGATATTCGAACACTGTTCCATGTTATTCACTTTATTATTTCACTTTTCATAAGGTATTAATTCGTTATTTCTGTTAAGAATTATAGGTATATACAACAATACTAGGGGTCACGGTTCTTAAATGCCATACATCAGACTTACAATAAATACCTACTAAACACTTTGAAAATAAATCAGATATTTGAAATAAAAGCATTCTCACATTTCTAGTGATTATGTTCAAAATTACATGTACAGTTTTGGGACCTGGGTTTCAAACTTGGGGCCGCGGTTCCATAATGTTGTATAATGATAACCGCATATACAATATCATACGTTTTTTTTATTATCTGGAAATCGTACTTCTAACATGAAATATAAATATGGAATATGAACTACTAAAGAAATGGAATACAAAATTGTTAAACCCCCTATTTACACTTTGCTTGAATTGACTCTCGGTGTCATAAATAGAAATTACTCGAATAAAGTATCCCGTCATAATGACAATGTTTGGCATAATGACGATGCAAATAACGAAATATAGTTTACACATAACATAATGATCGGTACACATAACATAATGAAGTATGCACATTGCGAAGCGGAGAACCCCAAAATAAAAAGGCAAATACACAAATATAGTTATTAGTACACATGTGTACATAACGTAATGAAGTAATCACCTATTGAAAAGGTTGGTACACATGACATTATAAAGACTTGAAGTAAATTTTTTGGGCTTTCCCCAGGCCCATATCGCTAGTCGCATGCGACGAGCCTTCACTTCTGCTAGCCTATTTGCGACACGCTTTAATCTTGCCGACAAGCCTTATATCCAGCAGCGACGATCCTTCCTAATTAGTGCGAAATACACACACAACTTCCAGCTGCGACGACCCTTCCTAAATCCGTGTGAAATACACACACACAGCTCCCTTTGCAAGCCTCCTGTCAATTACATAGCGCGTGCCTTACCATACACAAACTGCTTACGTCACTTAATTACGCGCGTCGCGTGCCATCAGTTGACACCTATCGATACCGAAATTGAAGTCCCCTGACCAGGTGAGACAAACTGGAGTAAAATTCATAAGAATTCATTGTGTTATTGTCAGTTTTTGAAATAATTAAACAAACAAGTAGTTAGTAGTAATTAATTTGATCTTAATATAAGCTGATTGCAATGAAACGTTATTAATCATCTCTGTACATCCTAATGCGAAAATGTCGAAAAGGAAGGCGTCGGAAAGGTCAATCTTTGACTTTTTTTTCGAAGAAACCTAGACTAGAGATATCAGGAATCTCTTCCGAGACAGGCGATACTGACGAAGAAGTTTCGGCACCGGCACCATTACCGAAAGGGCAACGTAAGACGGGGATCGACAAGAAATGGAAATCAGAATTTCCTTGGCTCACTGAAAATTCCAATGGTAAGTTTCTCGCATTGCCTGTCTTTTACTTGCTTATTTCTTTTTATTATTATTATTAGATCTTCTTAGGTAAATATCAAAAAAATAGCAGTTCCTGTAGATCTACTTCTATATATGAACAAATAAAAAGTTCATGGACTAGATCAACTGGAAGATCACTATATAGGTCTATTAAATTTTAATTATTTTTAAAAATAATTAAAATGTAGATCTAGATGAAATAAAAAACCAATGTTCAAAATGTTTAATACTTTCTGAAAGTGATAGTCTTTGTGTGCACAATGCACCTAGCATACTGGTCTACACACATATCATAATGGTGTATGCACATGATAATAAAAAGACCAGTATCGAGAGGCAGCAAAGGCGCTCCATACTCTTTTAATCCAAATATATAATCATTTTATTAGCTTGCAGCCACGGCCGCAAGACATATATAACTTTATTTTGTGATTCCCTTATTATCGTTCTTGTTACATTTCGAACATGTTGCATTTGACAGATAGCCGAGATTATCCGTTTGTGTACAAATATGACTAAGATCACAGTTACTTGCCCTTAGTTACCCATCCGGATGTGCTTAAACAGAAAATAGTGACCCTAAAGCCCAATTATGGTGATGTGTTATTGAAAAACATGCAAAAAGGATTAAATCCTAAAGAAATTAGTTAAAATAGTCAGAAAATGCCAAGTTGAGTATTGCTGGAAGGAGATTTTTTTCCAGAAAAATGGTGTAAAACGGCCGACCTTTGAACTGTTATAATACGCATTTTTTTCTAAAAATGTCATTTGTGTATATGGTTATATAGAACATATAGTAAAAATTATTGTGGTATTAGTGCAAGTCATAATTGGAATTATGAGAATTGGAATGAATTGTGGGAAATAGCAAACACAGTCGATCTATAAATGACACTGGCAGGCTCAAAGTCAATCTATAAATAGAGACTGTGACGTCACTATCAATTTATTCAATTCATGACATTCCATTGTATTTTCCCCAGTTTGTTTCTACTTACTGCAATCCTACAAATGTTTAGAATGTCCAATTTACAGTGTTAGAGCTTCAGCATACAAAGCATTATGATTATATTTTCAAAGACTTTAATTTTATATTTTATCTCCTCTGATATATCTGAATGAAAGTAACCTGAATTACTAAAATAAATATTGAGATGTCAATGGAATTATGGTGTTTGAATTGCCCTTATAGTAGGAGGAAACTGGAGTACCTGGCGAAATCAGAGTGCCCAAACGGGTGATTGATCGTTTCATATACAATGCCGGACCTTCTAGGATTCAAACCTGCAATTTGAAAGTGAAAAGTCAAAACACTAATCTCTCCTTTATCCGGACATCACATAATGTAAGTAATATAAATTTGACATCACATAATGTAAGTAATATAAATATATTTGTAATGACCGAAAACTTTCAGATCGTAAAACAGGATTCTTAAGGCGTATTTTTCACAATAGCGCCATATTACGTACTATATAGACAAAGAAGGAGAACTGATTTTTTTTAAACTTGGCACGATTATAGAGAATCAAACTAGAAACAAATTTATGGGATAAAAATGGGGTCTCCATGCTACATTTTGAGTTATATGCCCCTGAAAATTAGTTTTTAGCTTTTTGCTGTCATTTTCAAGGGCAGATAATTCAATATTATGGGCTAGCAACACCTCATTTAATTTCAATTCATTGTTTGGTACTATATACCCTATCACATTGTAAAAATTGTAGAAATTCTATGCAACAGTTTTTATACTTTAGCCGCAAATAAGAATTATATGAAATAATTCTTTTTTTTTTCAAGAAAAACGCAGTATGGCTATAGCTGAATCATTGTGAGAAATTAGATGGATGGAATTTTTTAAAATTTGCATAATGACTAAGACTGAAACAACAAACAATAATATAAAATAAAATAAGGTATCGACAGGCTTAATTTTGAGTTATCTGCCCTTGAAAATGACAAAAGAAAAGAGCACAAAAAAGGGGCAGATAACTCAAAAAGTAGGGCAGAGACCCCAATTTTTTATCCCAAAAATTAGTTTCTAGTGTGATTCTCTCAATCATGCCAAGTTTAAAAAAATTCTGTTCACTAGTTTTGATTTTCCTTCTTTGTCTATATAGTAAAATGATGCTATTGTGAAATACGCCTTTAAACAACAGTTTTATAAAAAATATAATTATAAAATTCAAAAAAATAATTATAATTCCACGATCTTTGGCACAGATTTAAGCTATTGTATAATGACACGATGAAATACCCGGCGACCGACGGTGGTTCTAGATCTACGGAATGGTCACCCTATACGGAAGTACTTCCGGAGCACGAGGCATTGTCTGACCCACCCTTGTTGGATATCCTTGAATCGGTGTCAGTGGAACACACACAGCTTGAAATTGTGGGTAAGGAAACTCAAAAACCTTATACATAGTAAGAAGTAGGTAACTGTTTCCATTGAAATCGTACATCACGTCGTTTCAATTGCCGTAAGTCCTTTGATCATTGATAGATTTTCATAAAATTGATAGACTGTGTCCAGAATTTATACCGCATCAACACCCCGTCTTTGGGGACCCGCAATGAGCAGTACATAAAGAGGCGAGCGCTTAGGCGCATCGCCAAATATAAGTTATTAAGAGTTATTAAGGACGTTTAAGCGGGTTGTAACTGATTTTAATTCTGATAATTTTTTAGAATTTCCCATTTAATTAGTGTGGCAGATGAAAGCCTAAATTTAAAGATTTATGTGTAGAGAATATCATGAAAAGTAAACTTACCAAATTATGAAGGTCCAAAAATTACATTTTAGTGTTTTTTTTATGCAAATTTGGCTAAGATTTCGATAAAAAGCAGTTTCAGTAAAAAAAAAAATATAACGTGGAGAGGTATGTATTTTTACACTTTCACAAAGCCTATATAAGTGGAGTG
Source organism: Solen grandis (assembly GCA_021229015.1). Lineage (NCBI taxonomy): Eukaryota > Metazoa > Mollusca > Bivalvia > Adapedonta > Solenidae > Solen > Solen grandis. The sequence goes on from CM037781.1 coordinate 7,559,339, forward strand.
ACATTGAAAAAAATAAAGGAAATCTTCCGTTTAATTTTTTTTTATTTCTAGAAATATATATGAAATTTCATAGTTTTCGGGTAGTCTTTGCATACATTTTGGTCCTGGCACAAATGAAATTTTATGCTCGTTTTATATTTTCAATGCTTGTTTGACAGTATTTACCCTAGTCTAATTCATTTACTACATACCACCATCTTTTTAAGATTTGCCTCTAGATTGTCTCTGCAATCACCTCTAAATTTTTGAGTTATTTACGTTTGGTGGCAAATGTAACCAAGTAAAACTCAACTGCCCCGAGATAGAATCGAACTCGGGACCCTCGGCATGTATAGAGGACAATCTACAACGTCGCCTAAAAATCATTTTCTTTTAAAAAAAACGACCAAAAAATCATTCCAATCATCCCTATAACCATGCAACCATTGATCTTCTGTTTGTGCTTTATTCTAAACCAGACCGCAAAGATGTTTACAAGGTGGGTGAAGATATCAAAGTCCGAATCAACATGTCGAATGGCCGGGGAAGGTCACTGAAGCGTGGGGGCGACATGTTGCGGGTCCGAATCTTCGAAGACAGATTAAATGCAGCTGCGGGTGGTTATGTTATAGATCATAAAGACGGAAGTTATACAGCTGTCGTCAGAGCCTTGTGGGAAGGTTCACCGAAAATAGTAGTCTACATAGCCTACACAAGGGAGGCAATTCGAGCCTTATATCATACTATGAAAGAGGTTTGTAACTTTGTATAGGTCTTAATTATCGACGCCACCGTTACCACAATCATTTCTGCTGTTCTACTTAGTCGCGAGTATAATAATGAATCAAAATTCATGACAGTCTTTAAAAAGCTTATTTTTGAGATCGACTGTATACAGTGGTAGTATTCATCGACCGCAGACCCGAAGGGTATCAGTTCGATCCACGCTGGGGTGGGAATGTTTCGAAATCTCTGCAAGGCCAAAGTATAAAATGTCCAATATAGGATATTCGAAATAAATTAGCCGAAGCTACGGGAGCATGCTTCATAGTCTGAGAAAAAGATATACATGTGTAATGAGTTTAGAAAATGTAAAAAAAAAAATGATGCTTTTCCAGTCATGTACCTGCATAGTTATGCCGTAAGTTCACCATGTCGGTGTTGGATGTTGGCCTAACATCTGCAATGTCGAGGACAATGATTTCATCGGACCAATACTGCTTCGTTGAACACTTTCAAGTATAAAATATATTTCGAATATCATTTTCTCAAAACAATGCATACTTTATTGCTTAATTGTGTTTTAATTTACAGTGTTCTGACTGGATTAAGCTCGTTCAACATTAAAGGGTTTGCAAGTATAAGGAATATAAAGTCAAATTCATCTCATATAAGTTGAACATTATTGATTGCACTTTCATTAAATAACTAAAACTTGGGCCTTTTGGTCAAGTCAATCTCCATGGTAACCAAGTGATCTGATTTAAGAGGATTTGAAACGTTTGCGTTTCTTCTACTTATACTGATTGGATGTTGTATGATAGTGGACCAGTTGCTGACCATGTGTAAATAAAATAAATAAATAAATAATACTTTCCTATATGAATAATGCATCTTTTTGATTAAAGTTAATTTTTGAATATCATTATATTGTTATAAACTGATATCAAAGTACTGTTTTATCCGAACAGGGGTACATGTTAATTCAGACTGAAGTCTAGTGCATTTGTAATTTTGCTTACCTTTCATTTGATACGTAATTTTGCTGCACTTCCCCATATGTGATCATACAATTTGTTCGAAAGCTGGCGGAACGCTAGTATAGTTTAAAGTTATATTTCTAGATGTCTAATGAATATATATTCTATGAGCTATTCTAATGACTATGCTCCATGTAATAAGAAACACTTCTCATTGCTTTCAATGTTACATTTATTTGTTTTTATGGTGTTATTGCAAGATTACATAATTGCTGGCATTAACCAAAGTATGCACTTGAAGAAGCCAGCATCTCTGGATTCGAAAGAGACTTTCTGATTGGCTGCCAGCAGCTTCGCCAGCATCCAATCAGAAATAAAGCAAGAGCGCGTTAACATCTATACCAACAAACTCCACGCAGTAGTTACCTCCCCTTACAGCTGTAGATAACCACTGCCACCACAAGTAAAAATTAACAGAATTTAGCTATTTTTTTCCTTTTTCCAAAAAAAATAATATTTTACTGCGTGTGTCATTTTGTTAGTTTACCATCATCACGAGACATTTGTGACGGAAGTGATTTTTTGCTTGCAAGGGAGATCACTGTGGAGTTTGCTATACCAGGTGCAACCTGAACACCCGCGATATTTAAAATTGACATCTACTTAACATGAACTTTCTACCATATAACAACATGCCTGGCGGCTTTTTATATTAAAAGGTTTTAGAATTAACTTTTAGAAACGGGTTATAATATAAATAAAATGCAGAATTTATTAACTTTATATCGAATTCTATTTTAATAAACAAAACATTTCTAAGTAACATGGAAGTAAGCAACTGGTCACCTCTGACGCAGTAGCACATTATATATTTAGTTATGAGATTTACTTTCTCATTAGATACGTGTTCATATAGTATATATCGCATTTAATCGTTATTTCTCGTCAGTCATTAATCGTCCAAATAATTTGAGTTAATAATAGCGCTGAAACATTCTCGTCATTAAAATTCACGTTAAACGCTTAACTTCATTTTTAAACCTACAGTCTAGACGCTCATCACCAGCATATATCAACAACACATAGACCATCTAACATTGACAACACAGAGACACTCAGTCACCCTCTATCAACATTGATAACATATAGATCTACATTGTACATGGTCGAAGTCTAGACTCAAAGTCTGTAAGCATATTGTACCAAATTGTTTTGACGGCAATCCTTACATAGCGCGAACGACGTTGGGTGTTTACAATATACAAGGTATGTGAAGGGCAAGAATTGAACTACATGTAGATTTCCTTTTATTTACTAACAATCATTTTGAATAGTCGAGCATGCTGTCCTCTGACAGCTCTTGTTATCGCGCGCGCGCGCGAGCGCGTGTGTGTTAAGGATATTAAATAATTGCAGTAATTTAAAAACCATCTTAAAACTGACCCTTTCTGTAGCACTTGTCATACTGTAGAAAATGCCAATCACTTCTTCTTTGAATGTCGACGATTTAATTTGAAAAGGAATGTATTACACAACTTTTTAAACTGTTTTTTTTTCTCAATTAATACTAACACTTAATTATTTGGGGATCCAAACCTAATATTGATAGATGATATTAAAATTGTTGATGCATTGTTATACATAAAGACAACTAAAATATTCAATTAATAGTTGTTATTGTGCTAATGTTATATTACAGGGATAGTCAGGTTTAGAGTCAAAATCAAAACTACCCCCCCCCATCTCTCTCTCTACGTTTATACGTAGTGTATTCACAAGGTTTAGTATTTTCATCAACATATGAGAGAGTTGAAATACCTTTAATATATGTTCTTGAAATGACTTTTATATCACACCTGTTTGTTATAATGCACGTCATTACTGTTATATTGGAAATTGTATTAAGATAGGGGAAGGGTCGTAACTAAGTTGGATAGAACTTGTAGCCCGACCCCATTTCCAATATTTTGAAATAAAATATATTTTAACTAAGGATATTAAATCAAAGGAAGACTTACTGTGCCTGAACTTCCACGTTGGATATGTCTCTATAGAATACCTGATTGCATTATATATTAGTTTATTTAAAAAGAAGATAATGACTGGTTTAATCTATACAACTAAACTGTAAATAAATTTAATACAAAGGATTTATCTATTTGATATTCAAATTTAAAAAAGAAGAAGTGTGAATTATAGTATATTTATTTCCAGTTAATTGGAACACGGCCACTTACTGCAAACTTCTCTATAGGAGATCGAATGGAAGAAACTCCTTGCCATGCCTTTATTTCAAAACTGCCAATCAGCACAGATGTTTGTGACTTTGCCCGCATGAATGACAATATGTCCTGGTTCTGCGCAAAACCACGTGACTCTCGGATGACATGCGCAGACTTATCGACTTTTCAGCTTCATAAGCATCTTCCATCTTTACCAGTAACAAAAGCTGAATCTCTTGTATTAAACAGGTAAGAAAGACCCTTGAAATGAAAACGTAGATGTCCCATAATTTGAATATTATATTTTGGTCACATTCAAAACAAGGGCTTCGCGTTTATTACACTAATCTACTGCCATGCGCCTATGATATATTGCATGTTTTTACCGTTTTCTCGTACATCATAAAATATTAATCAATATAAATTCATGGATACCAATTGCCCTGAAAGAAACTGAGATATTGTGACTTTCAGTTTTACATCATGGACCTGCTTTCATAACCGCACAATTTATAATAGACTTATTGAGAGGTATTATATTCCCCCACTGGAAATGATCCATAGAAGACATTGCTCAGGCTTTTTTATCCAGGAGCTAGACAATACGTCTTATTGATTGGTCTCATTCTCATCACTAACTTGATGTCGGACAATACATTTGGCAGTATTACCCATGTCCGTGTGTATGCATTCTAAGCACATCCCTTAAATTAAATACCCTAGATACCTATAGTCTTGTGATGAAGCGTATTTGGAAAGACCATTTTCAAACCTCTGTGACATAGCTCTTTTTCAAAATAAGCTTTGCCTTATGACACAATTTAGATAGTTCAGATTAAGTGTGTGATTGCGTTGTCTCAGTAAGTATATTTGGCCTCTGACAATAATTATAATCCCCCGCCGAATGCGGAGGGATATAGATTTGGCGTTGTCCGTTCAACTGTTCGTCCTTCCGTCCACTCGTCACACTAAAACTTCATATGTGGTTACATCACATTGAGTAGAAGTGCAGTGCATAGGAACTGTAACTCTTCACTAAATACCTATTGCTATTTTTTCCTATTTTATTTTTGGACTTCATATGTGGTTACATCTCCTTGAGTAGAAATGACGTGCATAGGATTTGTAACTCTTCACTTCATAATTTTAAGTTATTTTCCTTTCCTATTTTTAGTTGACTAAAGAAGAAGTGCAGTGCATAGGAACTGTAACTCTTCACTTCTTAATTTTTTAGTCATCCCTTTGCTTATTTTCCTGTTAAATTTTTCGTTTGGCCCATACCTCTAAAAGTATTTGCGATATCAATGTTAAACTTCATATGTGGTTACATCTCACTGAGTAAAAGTGAAGTGCATAGGAACTGTAAATCTTAGTCATCCCCCTTTGTTTTTTTTCCTGTTTAATCTTTTGTTTGGCCCATACCTCTAAAAGTATTTGAGGTATCAATGTTAAACTCCATATGTAGTTACATCTCCTTGAGTAGAAGTGCAGTGCATGTGAATCGTATTTCTTTACTTTATAATTTTTGAGTTATTTCCTTTTGCTTTTTTTTTGTCGCCAGTAGAAACTAGCGACTATATTTGTTACAGTTTAAGATTAGGTCTATGGTAGAAGAAGTCGGTGAAATCTGAAAATGTAAACTAATGGATAAGGCATAAAATAGCTTCTTTCCTCACCACAAAAAATGCCTAAATATAACTACTCTTGTTTAATGAATGTTTAGTCACTAACAAGCATAAAAAAAAAAAAAAAAAATTAAAAGATACGATATTGACAGTTAGAATGGATTCCTTGGGACAAGCCAATATTTATTATTTATTTAATAAGAAAAACAAATAACTGCTAAATCCATTTGTGTTGTCAATTAGTGCTGTATTATTAAATTATAGTTATAAAATAGGGTAATGAGTGTTGAACTTGCAATTACGTATTTAAATTTTAATAATCTTAAAATATTTCTCGGAAGTGCTGTAAAAAAAAAAAAGAATCAAGTGAAAATCACATGATATCGCTTTGCCGTTTAGACGCCAACGAAATTTGATCCATTTAATTTTGATTAATCCAGTTTCCGCAATTCGCTTTTTCAGTCTTAACTACACACTGCATTTTCCTTTTGTTTTTGAACAGGGTTGCTTTCATTCTGCATCTGGCAACATTTCGGGGCTATATTTAGACATCTATGTTAAGGTTTCGTCTGTATGGAACTGAAGACCTATTGGTCCAATGGGTAAGATGGCGTTATGGCCCTTGGATTGATGAAAAATGATAAATTAACAGTGTCCGCTCTCTAAATGGAACAAACATAAACCAATCTTTACCAAACTTGGTCACAATGTATATTGGCAGAATATCTCAGCCAAGTTTAATAACTGGCTAGTTTATCCCAGACACTCCGGAATTATGGCCCTTTAATTGATAAAAAAATGCTAAATGTACAGTGTATGCTCTCTTACTCTACAAAACATGTACCAATCTTGTTCACACTTGGTCACAATTTGAATGGACACACTATTGTAAACAGGTTTTATAAGCAGCCTAAATATCTTGAACACGCTGGAGTTATGGCCCTTTAATTGATGAAAATCTCACAAAATTTACAGTGTCTGCTTTCTAACACTGACAAACGCTAACCGATCTTTACCAAACTTTGTCACAATGAGTATTGGCACAGAATCTCAATCAAGTTTGAAAACCAGTCAGAATATTCCACTATAGAGTTATGACCCTTGAATTGATAAAATGGTAAGACGGGCGTATTTTGCGAACCAGCGCTCTTGTTAATATTTGTTAATATTTGTCGGGAGCATAACTCCTAAAGCTTCAAAAGAAATAGATGGATTTGTCCAAATTAAAAGACGGAAAGAGGGATGTTTTATAGGCAAGCTCTGTCGCAAAAAAAAAAAAATAAAATAAAAAAAATATGTTGCCTGTTATATTAGTTAGCTATTGCCATTTTTACTATTTGCTTGATGCTTGGATAGCACATTTTTGTCGATTGATCATGTTTATTAGCACTCCACCAAGTGCATATGCGTTCATTGAATATTACATTTAATATTGCATGTCTACTCATTCATATATTTTTATAGATATTACACACAGGGTCAACGCTGTGTAGTCATTCTTTACAGTATTGTATTTTAATTACTGTACTGTCAGTATTGTAATTTCATTATTATATACCCAAAAACGAAGGTTTGGATGGTAAATAGAAGTCATCCTCTTGATTGGTCTGTCCGTCTGTTGGTTGGTCCGCATAATCTTGTTTACCATCTACATGCCATATTTCTCGTTAAATAAAAATGTCAGCTTGTTCATTTTGATTATATCTAGGCTTAGTTCAATCACAGTAACTTAGATTCAAAAACTAAGTCACGAGATCAAATAATTGGAAAACTTTGTGTAATCTCTACAGGCCACATTTCTCATGCGATCTTATTTTGTTCATCAAGTTCAATGCGCTTCTAATGTATTTGCTTGTTGGGTTTTATATATTTGATAAGCTGATTTGTATTAACACGATCACGAATTGTTTATATGAACAATACTTCAACATTCATACATATTCAGATGCTTTAGCATCAAAATTTCTACTTGTTCCTATTTAATTTTTGTTTGGCCTATACCTCTAAAAGTATTTGAGGTATCAATATTAAACTTCAGTTGTAGTTACATCTCATTGATTAGAAGTGCGGTGCATGTGAACTGTAACCCTTCACTTTGAGTTATTTCCTTTTGCTATTTTTCCTATTAGTATTTGAGGTATCAATGTTAAACCTCAAATGTGCATATATGTCATTAAGGCGTGATGAAGTCCATTGGAACTTTAACTCTTCACTTGATAACTTTTGAGTTATTGCCCTATGTTATTTTTATGCCCCACTTTGAAGAAGAGTGAGGAAGCATATTGCTTTGCACAACTTTCGGTTGGTCATTCGGTCCTTCTTTCGGTAGACTAAACCTTGACCGAGTGATACCTTAAGTTCTAGTTGACCCTTAAGTCTCCTTAAGTCTCAAACTTAATATGGTTGTTATTTATGACTAGTAGAAGACCCCTATTGATTTTGGTGTAATTACCTCAAAGGTCAAGGCCAAGTCAGTTACATATTTTATATGAAAGTCTTGTCCGAGTGATAATTAGTTTTACTGAGATCTCAAACTTTGTATGGTTGTTGCTTATGACTAGCAGAAGACCCCTATTGATTTTGGTGTCAAAACCTCAAAGGTCAAGGGCACAAGGTCATCCGTTAACATATTTTATATGAAAGTCTTGTCCGAGTGATAACTTAAGTTCTATCTGAGCCTGAGATCTCAAACTTGGTATGGTTGTTGTTTATGACTAGAAGAATACTCATATTGATTTTCGGATTGTACCTCAAAGGTCAACCCCATGAGATAATAATTTAAATTATAACAAACTCTGTGTAAATTAAGCATTGACCGACTGATTACTCAAAATCTTACTGACTCCTAGGTCTCAAACATTTTAAATAGTTACGTATGACTAGTAGAAGAACCCTATCGACGTTTGGGTCTGTAACTCAAAGGTCAAGGTCACAAGTTATAAGTTGAATTCTCACAAACACTGTGTTAAGTAAGTATTGTCCAACTGACCATGAAACACCTATTATCTTTTGGTTGTATATTATTGGCAGTGTTGCTTTACTTAAAATTTCATACACTTATGTTAATCATCTCTAATTCATTTATTTCAGTGAAGATTTAGTTTCATCTTTTTCGCAGTGTTCATAATCATCAGTAGTAAACCTTCACTAAGAAAAGATCTGAACTTCGTAACATGCCCACATTATTGAAGTGAAGTGCAAGGTTGTTGTTGTTGTTGTTGTTGTTGTTGTTTTTCCGCTTACTAAATTTTCATTTTTCGGCGGGGGATATAAATTCGCCGAATTTGAATTTAAATACTTGGTTAATGAGTATTATATTTCTGAAACCAGTATTTTTTGTAAGTCATGGGAGCATGCGTGGTAAGCATATAACTCGGAATTCAATGTCAATTTCGTCTGAATTATGTCTCTTTTGAGGAATTGGCCTTTACCAAATGTCCGTACACCGACACTCTAAATCCGTAAATTAACAATTTAATTTTATCAACTATATTGATAGATATTTTATCAAAAAGTCTACTTAATGAGAACAATGCTTTAGAGGCATGTTCTGCTAATGTTTTCTTTTTATTTTCATAAAAACTAATATTTGCTGACAATGTTTCGTTAAGATATGTAAACTGATCCTCAACTTCTTATGTAATACCTGTATATTTTATGTCAATATTACGACTTCTTCTGTTTCCTCTATTAAAAACCATAACTTAAGTTTTACTTATATTAACAGATATATGCCAGTCGTAGTCAATGTTTGCGTTGTGTAAATAGGACGAACCGAGACGGACGAATTAAAGTTTTGTTTGAAAATTTATTTAATTGAAATAAATTAAATTATTCAAGGAATTTCCATTACTTATGCTTAGTGTAATATACATCTACCTCCCCTGTTTTAATGTTTCCTTGTAACAATAGTAAATAAAAATGTAAATGTTGACACGACTGTCACCACAGCAGGAGGAAAAGACACTTCATCGGATTAACAAGGCCAGTGCATTGATGAAATATGGTTGTGCTAATCCTAGTAACCGTATACAACTATTAAAAGAGAACAAAACACAGAAATTCATGACTGACATTTTTAAAACATATTATTAATAACTTTTTGTGAACAAAATAAAAGTTATTTAAGGCATACGCGCCCAATAGTTTTTTACTAATTAGACAAAGAAGGAATATTTAAACTAGCAATGAGAATTTTTTTAAAATGTGCAGGATTATAAAGAATTACACTAGAAACAAATTTAAGGGGAAAAATTGGGGGTAACCATTCTTCTTTTTGAATTATCTGCCCCGGAAAGTGATTTTTTTTTGCTCTTTTCTGTCATTTTAGGGGCATATAAGTCAAAATCAAGCCTATCGATACCTTATTTTATTCCACATTATTGTTTTTTTTTCCAGTCATTATGCAAAGTTTGTAGTAGATTTTTATGCCCCGCCAACTCCGTTGGGGGCATATAGATTTTCAGTCTGTGCGTCCGTCAATCCGTCACACATTAGGTTTACCTTTGCGTTTAAGCTTTTTTTCTAAGAAGATGGCATCATAACTTTATGATACTAGGTATACATGTACATCATGCTAGAATCTATTTAATATTTATGTATGTGTATGGCTGTGACCATTATTATACGGTTAGATGAACATAATAAAATTGATTGTTCTGCCTCAGGTTTACCATTGTGTTTAAGCTTTTTTTCTATGAAGATGATTTATGTAATATGTAAATTTATGGCTTTGACCATTATTTTAATGCGGTCTATTTAATATTTATGCAAAGTTATGGTTGGATAACCATGATAGAATTGATTGTTCTGCCTCAGGTTTACCTTTGTGTTAAAGTTTTTATTCTATTAAAATGACTTCACATCTTGATGACACTAGGTACACATGCACATCGTGATATGATCTATTAAAAATCTAAACAGATTTATGGCTGTGACCTATATTTCTTGGTTGGATGGACATAAGTAGTATAGAAAAGACAATCCTACAGAAATCGAGGCAGAGGCACTAAACGAAAGCACGCTATGACGTCATTAATTAGGACAATGGCCTATTGTTTAGGGTATGACATAATCCCCGACCTCACCCCTTTAACGAGGTCACGTGACATTCTTGAAAAACCGCAATATTTATTTTTAATTGTCTCCCTAAACAATGAATAATAATGGCCTATTGTTTCGGGTATGATAATCCCCGACCCCACCCCCTTTAACGAGGTCACGTGTCTATCATTTCGAGGATAAGTAAACCGCAATATTTATTCTTTTATAATATCGTATTGTCATTCGGGACAATTAATCAACTACGTCATTAACCGCAAAAACGCGACTGAAACAATGAAATCGGGCTGCAGCCCCTACCGCTCCCTTAAACGAGGTCACGTGACTCCTACCCCACCCCTTGAACGAGGTCGGGCGGCTATTGTTTTCGGGAATGAAAAAACCGCAATGTTTATTCGTATATAATACCTAATTGTTATTCGGGACAATTAATGAACTACGTCATCGATTTCGCTATTGTCGCAGAAGCATTGAATGAGCGACGTTGTCTCTTCGAATAATAACGTATTTACTTTCTGAACAATTAAACGACGCTATCCTGAATACCTCGCGCCGTATAACGGATACATTCCCACGCATCGAGAGAAGATTCCTTCATAATTAATTAACGGTAACTGACCACTTCAACATTTCTGTAAACCTAATCTACACCCGTAATCTCCTATTATTGACCTAAGGCCTTACGAATCGCGGACTACAGGAATGTTAACCACTCTGTCACCCGTCCTCGGACGTATTATTTACTGTTTTTGGATGAAGTCGAACATTCGAAATCGCCTCTCTATACGTATTAATGCTCTTTTTCTACCATTTCTGTCTTTCTCGTCATATTTCTCCGTAATACGCGTGTCAATGCGTATGTTTTACAATCGGTGTGAAACGATTTTCACCTTTTTATGTCCAAATTCTATATTCAATAGACACACACGATCCGTCGCGAGATATTCCGGCTTAGATAAGCGACAACAAACGGAAATGAGCCGCTTTTTATATAGCGAGATAGTCGCTTTTAACATTATCCTACGCTACGTGTTTCACCTTCGTGTTTATGGAGATTTTTATTTTATTTATTTATTTATTTATTTATTTATTTATTTATTTATTTATTTATTTATTATACAACATATACATAACGCATATATCCCGCGCACAAACTCGATAATTGTTCAACATATTTTCTTACCAAATACTTTTTACATCTCTCAACGCGTTTTCGTCTATCAGTATCCATTTTATCACGCATATCGCTGTTATAGTTCTTTGTCTTTGCTCTCTCTTTCATAGCATTTTTCTTTCATTTTTCTCCATCTTTCCAAAATTATGTCTTTCTCTTTTTTCTCTTTCTACAATAATATTCGTAGGATTTTACCGGTCTTTAATCTCTCATTAAGACTTCAATTCCAGTAAATAAGGTGGAACTTCGGGTGTAAAAATAAATAAATACAGCATTCGTGTGACGAACAAGTCCTAGCAATAAATATGAAAACAAACTTATCTTGTATTTTGATTTTATATGTAACCATGATGAGACTTTCATAAAGATTTATTAATAACACCTGTTGCGGCAATGAACCACCGCGAGTTAATCCGGCTTAGTCTAGCGACGAAAAACGGGAGAGAGCGCTTTTTCATAAGGCGCAGTAATCGCAGAGTGGTGGTGGAGGGTGGAGGTGAGTGGTGGAGGTGGTGTTAAGTGGTGCTTGTGGATTGAAAGAGGTGGGGGTGGTGAGTGGTAGAGATGGTGGTGAGTGGTGGGTGTGAAGAGGGGGTAATTGAGTGAGTGAATGAGTGAGTGAGTGAGTGATTAAGTGAGTAAATGAGTAACTGAGTGAGTGAGTAAATGAGTAATTAGTGAGTAATTGAGTGAGTAAATTAGTAATTGTGTGAGTGAGTAATTGAGTGAGTAATTGAGTGAGTGAGTAATTGAATGAGTAAATTAGTAATTCGGTGAGTAAGTGAATAACTGAGTGAGTAAGTGGGTAATTGAGTGAGTAAGTGAGTAAGTGAGTAATTGAGTGAGTAAATGAGTAATTGAGTGAGTAATTGAGTAACTGAGTGAGTAAGTGAGTGAGTAATTGCGTGCGTGATTGAGTGAGTATTTGAGTGAGTGAGTAATTGAGTGAATGAATGAGTAAGTGAGTAATAGAGTGAGTGAGTAAGTGTGTAACTGAGTGAGTGAGTGAGTGAGTGAGTGAGTGAGTGAGTGAGTGAGCAATAGGAAAATAAATAATTTTAAAATAGTAGCTGCACTGCTTCAACTTGCTATCATATTATGTTTCAAGTTTCTAGTCCTTAAATTGTTTTATTCATGAGTTTTGCTCCCAATCAAAAAATATTAAAGTAGATAGTAAATAAGTTATTATCTGGAGAGAAATTCATTGTAACATTTAATAAGGGGAGATAATTAGAAAATTAATCAAGGTAGTGTTACGATTTTTGGTTATTGCACTTCCCACTCTCATAATCTATTTATATTTAAAGTTTCCAGTTAATATACTTTAAATAGTTTATAAATTATGCTCCCGACTAAAATTGAAAACTAAAAACCAAAAAAAGGAAGGTAATTAAAACTTGGATCAGGTAGAGTTATGGTTCTTAGTCACTGCTGCTCCTCTCTCCGGTTTCTAGTTGTTTTTTTTTATTTCAAATTAATTACTTGTATAATAAATAAATAAATAAATAAATGTCTCGATTGCTTTTACGGAGAAGTGTGCGTGTATATGCTTGGATAATTTTGCCCCTAGTACGTAACATTAATACTACTACTACTACTACCACCACTTCTACTACTACTACTACTACATATACTCTTCTACATAAACAACAACTTTAAAAACAAAATGTAAAGAAGCGTTGTGACAACACCTCAGAATCTCGATTTATTTCAACCATTTATATCAACATTACTAAGAAACAAAACAACTAATTACAACTAAAACGAAATTCATTATTACAACAACAACTATTACTACTACTACGACAACGTATGTTTGACAAAAATGAATAAACAAATAAAACAATAAATAAATCAAACAATATACTAATACTTCTGTTAAACAGCGAATACATAACCAATATAACATATGCGTTGCGTATTTGTTATAAATAAAAAATAAATAAATAAATAAATAAATAAATAATCGCTGTGGATCAAATACCGATGCGGGTGTTGGTTGTGATTATAGAGATTAAACACAAAAAGGTGAGAATCGTTTCACGCCGATTGTCAAAACATACGCATTGACACGCGTATTACGGGGAAATATGACGAGAAAGAGAGAAATGGTAGAAAAAGTAATAATACGTATAGATAGGCGATTTCGAATGTTCGGTTTAGTAAACGCAGAGTTATACGTCCGAGGACGGGTGAGACAGTTGTTTACATTCCTTCAGCCCGCGATTCGTAAGGCCTTAGGTCAATAATAGGAGATAACCGATCGATACGGGTGTTACGGGTGTAGATTATGTTTACGGAAATGTTGAAGTGGTCAGTTACCGTTAATTAATGATGAAGGAATCTTCTCTCGACGCGTGGGAATGTATCCGTTATACGGCGCGAGATATTCCGGATAGCGTTGTTTAATTGTTCAGAAAGTAAATTTTTTCGAACAATAGCGAAATCGATGACGTAGTTCATTAATTGTCCCGAATAACAATTAGATATTATATACGAATAAATATTGCGTTTTTTTCATTCCCGAAAACAATAGCCGCCCGACCTCGTTCAAGGGGTGGGGTAGGAGTCACGTGACCTCGTTTAAGGGAGCGGTAGGGGCTGCAGCCCGATTTCATTGTTTCAGTCGCGTTTTTGCGGTTAATGACGTAGTTGATTAATTGTCCCGAATGACAATACGATATTATAAAAGAATAAATATTGCGGTTTACTTATCCTCGAAATGATAGACACGTGACCTCGTTAAAGGGGGTGGATAAGGGGATTATGTCATACCCGAAACAATAGGTCATTATTATTCATTGTTTAGGGAGACAATTAAAAATAAATATTGCGGTTTTTCAAGAATCTCACGTGACCTCGTTTAAGGGGTGAGGACGGGGATTATGTCATACCCGAAACAATAGGCCATTGTCCTAATTAATGACGTCATAGCGTGCTTTTAGCTTTTAGCGTGCTTTTAGCTATCCAAGCTATCCAGGTCGAAAAGTCGTTTTCTAAATTCATAAACTCTGATTATTTATCAGACTTTGAATTAGAGATTGCTGAAAAATGTTCCTCATATAAGTATTTAATATTAGCTGGAGACACAAATTGTAGAACAGGTACATTGAAAGACTATATTCCAGCCGATACATATCTTTGTGACTTGTTTGATATTGATGAAGAAGCCCAAACTAGTCTAAACAAATTTACTGTAATTGAAAATTTGTCCGTTCCTCTAGATAGGTACTCCATGGATAACAGAACTAACACACACGGTCTCCGCTTAATAGAATCTTGCAGAAACAATAACATATTTATTCTGAATGGAAGAATGTTTGAAGATAAATTCAAAGGTTGTCATACATTTAGAGATAGATCAGTCATCGATTACATAATCTCATCAGTTGAATGTTTTGAGTATATAAGTGATTTTAATGTTATACAAACGGACGCTCTTTTTTCAGACGGGCACAATGCCCTCCATTTAACATTATCCTTTGCAGATATGACTTTTATTGATGAAAATCCACGGGCTTCGCATGCCTCTCCCCGAAAATGGGACAATAATTATGCAAATTCTTTTGTTGAAAACATTGATTTACAAAAAGTGCACTCACTCACTAGTCAACTTACCTCTAATCCAACGGATCCTCAAACAATTGAACATGTTACGAACCAGCTGTCAGACTTGTTCCAGCATGCCTCAGCACGAGCTTTCCCTGCAAAGAAATCAATGTTTAACGGTAAAAACAATACAAACGACAAACCCTGGTTTGGCCCTAAATGCTTTCAGGCTAGAAAAAATTATCATAACGCTAGAGATGAATATGTTAACGTAAAAAAAAAAAATTTAAAAAAAAAAAATATTGGTCATTTTTAAAAATTAACCAAAAAAAAACTATATAAATGAATTCTTTGATCATTTCAAAAATATCAATGAAAACATAATTAATGACCGAAGATTTGAAAATGACACTCACTCAAACAATACTTACAATAATACTTACCTTAATTCTCCTATTTCAGAATCAGAAATTCTAAACTGCATTAAACATTTAAAAAATTCAAAAGCTTCTAGTCCTTACGATCATATTCTGAATGAACATATTAAAGAGACTAAAACTATTTTCTTGCCTCTATACCACACCCTTTTCAACTCTGTAATGGATTCTGGTTACATCCCAAATACATGGTTAGAAGGCGTTATCATACCAATTTATAAAAACAAAGGTGACCCTAAAGATCCAAGTAACTATAGGCCAATTACCATATTAAGCTGTTTAGGCAAGTTGTTTACTTCTATCTTGAATGACAGATTATCTACTTACCTGAATGAACAACACATACTGGAAGAAAATCAGGCTGGTTTCCGGAAAGGGTACTCGTGCGCAGATCACATTTTTACATTGTCTTCTTTAATTGAAATTCTGAAAAAAAGAAAGAAAAAACTTTTTTGTTGCTTCATTGATTTCTCACAAGCGTTTGACAAGGTTTGGCGAGCGGGACTATGGTACAAGTTACTCCAAAACTCAGTTAATGGCAAAATTTTTAATGTTATAACAAATATGTATAAAAATATAAAATCGTCTGTCCAACACAATGGCCTAACATCACATACATTTTTATCAGAAATTGGTGTCAGACAAGGTGAAAACCTGTCCCCTGCCCTTTTTTCTCTTTTCCTTAACGACCTTCAATCTCATATGAATGAAAATGGTTCCATCGGCGTTGAGCTTAAAGATCCCCATGATCTCACACTATGGCTTAAACTTTTGATCTTACTTTACGCAGATGATACCATTTTGATTTCGGATTCAGAAACAGATTTTCAGTCAAGTCTTAATATTTTTCATAATTATTGCAAATCCTGGTATTTAAACATCAATATCAGTAAAACGAAAATAATTGTTTTTGGAGCCCGGCAAACTAGAAACTTTGAATTCAAACTTGGAAATCAAATTGTTGAAATCACAAATCAATACCACTACCTGGGCGTTACTTTCTCAAATAATGGCTCTTTTTTGAATGCACGTAAGCATGTAGCACAGCAGGCATCAAAGGCAATGCACCTTTTATTCACACGAGCAAATAATGCACATTTACCGATAGACTTATTACTTAAATTATTTGATCATACTGTTCTACCAATTTTAACTTACGGCAGCGAAATATTTGGATTTGAAAATATCGATCTCATTGAGAAGGTACATAATAAATTTCTTAGAAGAATAACTAAAGCAAAACAATCTACACCGATATCCTTTTTATACGGAGAACTAGGTAGATATCCCATATCAGTAGTAGTTGAAAGCCGCATGATTTCTTACTGGAACCGTTTATTACTTGGCAAAGATCAAAAGATAAGCTTACAAATATATAAGTACATGTTAAACCAAAAGGACTGTCATTTTAAGTGGATCGAAAAGATAAAAAACATCCTTATATCTGTAGGGCGCCCTGATTTGTGGGAAAATCAATTCCAAATAAATAATATAAACGTACATAAACAAATAAAATCCTCATTTATCGATAAATTCAAACAAGACTGGCACGCGAAGTTGCAAACATCCAATAAAGGTTTGATTTATTCTAGATTTAAGGAAAACATAAATTTGGAAAATTACCTTATTAAACTTGAAGAGCGAGACTTTATAAATCTTTTTAAACTAAGAACTGCAAATCACTCACTCCCTGTTGAAACTGGTAGATATGATGGGACAAATTTCGAAAATAGATTATGCCCATTATGTGACACGGGCCAGGTTGGCACTGAGGAACACTATTTATTACACTGTAATTATTTTCAAAGGGAGAGAAACATTTATCTTGACCCTGATGAAATCAATATACAGAGGCACTATCTTTCATTCAAAACCCTTTTGCAATCCGATTCTGATAAAGTTTTGAGAAATTTAAGTAAGTTTGCATCACTTATCTTTAACAAATTCAGATGAAAAGATAGCCTGAACCATTTATACATTATGTCTATTTCGCACTGAACAAAATGTAACATGCTAACTAAGTTTTTAAAAAAATCTAAAATTACAAGATAAATGAAATTCTTATTCTTAAACTAAAAATAAAGAAACATAATTGAAACGAGCAAAAGATCACTTACCTCACTTCGCTCTCTTTGTTTTGTCTGGACACCGACTATCCGCACTCGCTAGGAATAAACAGCTCCCCGATTTCCACGCTTATTTCATGCACGTTTTAAAAATAACCTCAAACAGCTATCTATTTTTAGGAACACCTTATTCAAATGAGAGAAAATAATTGATTGTGTTGTTTTGTAACTGTATATAATAATATTTTAATCCATTGTTTCCCATTATTGTTTGACATTTATTTTTTTGCTTTTTTTCCTGATTTCTCACCATCACGTACGCATGCGCTTTTTGTTACCTTGCCGTCTTACGATTTCGTACCCGGCATTGCAATAAGCATTCTCACAATGATACCTTGTCGACTTTCGTTCTCGTATCAGGCAAGGTATATAGAAAGGGGGAGAGAAGGGGAATACTCACCCCTCCTCTCTCTCTCTCTCTCTTTGGCAACATAGTAACGAATTATCTATTATTCTAAATATGATTGTGTCTTTACATGTGTAAAGTATGATGCAGAGACTGTATAATTAAAATTAAAACCAACCTTTTTTTTTTTTTTTTTTTTTTTTTTTTTTACTCTCTCTCTCTCTCTCTCTCTCTCTCATAAGTAACTATTATCATAGTGACTTTACATATTTGTTACTATCTAAATCTGTAAGAAAAGCATGCTTTTGTCGCTCTTTAATGTTATTGTTCACTTGTCTTTATTTGTGTAAAGTATGATGCAGAGACTGTATATATACAATAGGAATAACTGCTTGTTTTATGTTTTATTGCTGAAAACACTTAACAAAGAAATTATTTATCCAAAGGTTATTTTGTTGACATTAATATTTGCCAGCACATGTATTTATCTATTTTTTTTTTGTTGTTGTTGTCATTATAACGTTACATAAATTGATCATGCTAGGTTTAAGTGTGTGTGTGTGTGTGTGTGTGTGTGTGTGTGTGTGTGTGTTGAAAATAAACAATGTCTTTCTTGTATTTATTTATAAATTCAAAGATGTAATCCCCCCACTCTGAACACAGCATGTCTGCTTTAAATAATTGAAAAATGCCTAACAAATTGATCTATGCTACAAATGAACTTAATCTTATTAAATAAGACCGGAAATTATTAACAAATATTATATATATATGTGTGTGTATAACCTATGTAAAACCCCATGTTGTATTAATGTAATACCTGGGTGAATAAAAAGTTTTGTTCTGTTCTTTGTTCTGTAGAATCGATTGAACATCACTACTGACATAGTAAAATTGATTGTCCTGCCATTGGTTTACCTATGCATTAATTTTTTTTCTATGAAGATGACTTCATAACTTTATGAAACTAGGTACATCATAATGCGGTCTATTTAATATTTATGCAAAGTTATGGTTGGATAACCATGATAGAATTGATTGTTCTGCCTCAGGTTTACCTTTATGTTAAAGCTTCTTTTTCTTTTAGTTCACATCATCATAAAACTTTGTACAAATGTAAATGATTATATAATCTTTTAAAAATATAAGCACATATTTGGTTCTGACGATATGCCGGCGGGGCAATCGTGTCTCAGAGACACATTTTCTTGTTCACTATGCTTCAGCAAATAAACTGCGTTTTTCTTTTCTTATTTTAAAAAAAAAAAAAAAGAATATTTCTATATATTTGCGTATGCGACTACATTGTATAGTATAAATTCTGTTGCATAGAGTTTTTAAAACTTTTACACAGTGACAGGGAATATAGTACCAAACATCGAGTTGAAATTAAAGGAGGTGTTGCTAGTCCATAATATTGAGTAATCTGCCCTTGAAAATGACAGAAAGAAGCAAAAAAAGGTCACTTTCAGGGGCAGATAACTCAAAAAGAAGAATGGTGACCCCCAATTTTTCCCATAAATTTGTTTCCAGTGTAATTCTCTTTCATCATGCAAAATTTAAGAAACTTCTCATGGCTAGTTATAGTTAGAAACTGCATTAATCGCGCATGCCTTTAGATAAACAGTTAAATTAAAACGAGACTAAAGTTCATTATACTGACAAATTCAATATAACTACATTTTTTTCTGGGAACAAGTAGTATTGTTTTATCTAAACTGTCTTTTGAATCCAAAAAAGGCCTTTGATGTAGAATTTCATAGCAGAAAGTTTATTTCATAAGTCAATAGGACTTGGGCCAAGGAAACAATATACATCATACATAAACAGTACATGACGTACCATGGCAACATTACACAATACATATAAATAAAACTGCTGCTTTAAATTTGACAATGCATACACACATTAACTGATTAACTGACCAGTAATAAAAAAAAAAAATAAGTAGATAATGATAATGCTCGTGTTTATGTAATATTACGAGAGCTGTTATAAATCGGACATTATTATGATACAATTTGGCGGTGAAGGTGCTGATTTTGAATTGTATACATATAAACCATAAATGCAATTCAAATCCACACCCACATTTACATAAAACTGACATACACACATCATATACAATATCAAATGCATATCATATACAATATCAAATTATGGAATTTCTTCTCTCGAAAGTGATGCTCATCTTCCACAATATTACATGTTGTGCATTTTCTATCATTATAGGGAATACTTGCTGACCTAGCATTTCTAAATTTTGGTATAGACACATTTGATAAATAAAACTGAAACTCGTGTTTGATAATTTCTTTATAAAAAAATGCTCTTGAAGAATTTTGTAATCTGTCATTCCATGATTGAATATTTATGTCTTTTAAACGTTGTTTGAAAATAGTCAGAAAAAGTTTCCATATTTCCAACACCTTGAGATATCCAAACATCAAGAAAACCCATTCTAGATAACATATCCTTGACAAGTATAACCCATGATACTTTATTAGGAAAAAGTTCAGCATCCTTCATTAATACACTATAAACAATTGCACAATATTTAAATTCATTTGAACAAGTTATTTTCAACCAATGTTTTATCATTTTAAAATATATGTCATAAATTATCTCTGATCTACCTAGTACTCCATACACAAAATCATTTTGCGTACATCTTTTAACATTTAAGACTCGCTTACAATATATAGTAAGTATACGCTCTAGGTTTCCTGCTGAATGAAATCCCCAGATCTCATATGCATAATTTCATATCGGGAGTATTAAGTTATCGAATAATTCAAGTCTGTGATTTACATTAACATCTGTAAATGTAATTAAATATTTATTTAATGCAAAAATAGCTTTCTATGCTTTTTCTGATAATGCAATTTGTGCCTGACTCCATGAACCAGTTTGAGAAAATAAAATTTGAAAATATGAAAATTGCTTGACTATTCCCACAATATCTCCATTAAAATCCAAGTAAACCCCCTCCCTTCCTTTTTTGGACATTTATTACTAATTTCCACCTACAACAATAATCATGCAAACAATCTAAACCCTTCTGTAACCCCTCTTCAGTTTCTGAAAATACAACCATAACATCGGCGTAAAGAAGAAGAAATAGTTTTGTCATGTATAAGTCAATACCAATGAAACCATCCAGTATTAAATGCTTTTTTGAAATCAATAAAACAACAAAATAATTTTTTACCATTATTGATCATGTGAGATATCAATCCATGTGATACAAATATTTTATCTGTAGTACCCATACCTCCGTGAAATCTTGCTTGAGCTTCCACATATACGTTATATTTTTCAGCCCATGATTGTAACCTTTTATTTATGATACGTGTAAACAATTTACCCAGAGTACTTAAAAAAGTAATACCTCTATAATTTTCAGACTTATTAACTGGTCCTTTCTTATGCAAAGGAATTACATAACCTTCTGACCAGAAAATGGGAAAATGGCCAATTTTGAATATTGTGTTAAATAATGACAATAAATACGGTAAAAGAATTGCTTCTCGGTGTATAAAATATTCAATCAGATAGTTATCTGGACCTGGGCTTTTGTTTGTTTTTAATTCTTTAACTGCACTTATAATTTCATTACTGTTAATACTTTTATCAAGTTCGCTAAACATTGCTTGAAACTCATTTTTAATAATCCTTTCATTAAAATATGCCACGTTATCATCAGGCTGAAAGAAAGCATCATCAGGATTTCATACAAATGTGGCAATAAGGGAACTATGTATTACAAGGACTATAATTGATTGATCTATAAAGCACTTAAGTTTTATCTTTAATCATCCGAGTCTCACTAAAACTATTACTATATGACTCTATATGTTTCATTATATCATTTCTGGTCCCCTTTTTCCGACACAACCACTTATTATTTCTGGTTATTTTAAGTTTACTCGGAGAAACGGAAGCAGGGATTATTTGTTGGGAATTCTTCTAAGTAATCATTGCAAATAGGTAAATATTTTCATGTGACAGCAATGCAAAACGCACTACATGATAGTAGGTCATCAAACGGTCTCGAGAGAGCGGGGGCATATATGTCCTGTGAACACAATGCTGGTTTATTTTATTTTCAGAAATGGTGAGCATATACAACCATCTTTCAACGTAAAAATAAAAGGTAGGACATGTTATATGTTAAACCAAAGGAATGTAATGTTCAATTTAAGTTTAGTTGCATTTAAATGTTCATTCTCCCTCTGTTACTTCCATATCCAACGCACTTGTTTTAGCTCACCTGAGAACTATGTGCTCAAGGTGGGCTTTTGTGATCACCCTGCGTCCGGCGTCCGTCGTTGTGTGTCGTGTGTCGTCAACAATTTGCTTTAAACATCTCCTCTGAAACCGCTCGAAAGGATTCAAGATTAAACTTGGCAGGGATGATCCTTGAGTGAACCTTAACAAAAGTTGCTAAAATAACCTTGACAAGATCATCTTCTTCAAAACTACTGGCCAGATTTCAAAATGTTTTAGTACAGATGTTCCTTGTGTAACCCTCTACCATGATTGCTAAAATTATTCCAATCCGTAATAAAACTGGGGCTAATTTGCCTTAAATGTATATAGTGAAAACTTTAAACGACATCTCCTCTGAAACCGCTTGACAGAATTTGATTAAACTTGGCAGAGTTGATCCTTGGGTGAACCCTCACAAAAGTTCCTAAAAGAAACTTGATCCATGTTGAATTCTGGTTGCCATGGTAATTGAAAGAAAAAAAGAAAACTTTTAAAATCATATCCCTCAAAACTATTGGCCAGACTTCAAAATATTTAGTACAGATGTTCCTTTGGTAACCCTATACTCGGGTGAGCGATCGGGGCCTCTATGATCCTCTTGTTTTTGTTTTTGTACAGGAATTAGAAAAATGATACATTACTTTTTTACATTATGTAGTTATGAGTTACGTTAATTTTCCATGTTGAAGAGTGTTTAAATAAAATTGTACTTATTTGTGTTATTTAAAAAAATCTCAAGAATTACAGCTAGCTAGTAAGATATAAACCTTACACCTTTTAGAGCATGGATTCATACACCACGTATATACTCAAAACCTCCCTCAAGCCTCCTTCAAAGTTACAATGTAACTTATAATAACGGTTGCTGGTAACACAAAATCTCAAATTTGAAAATATTGGAATGCGTTACAGTATATCAACTAAAATGAGCTGCTATTAGTTATGTTCAGTAAACGATATTTGCTAAAATATGATTCAAGATACAGCTAAACAAAAGATCACTGCCGCAATGTCACATGTTTCCAATAACTACTGAACACGAGTATAATATATTAATCTTTTTTTTAAAGAGTGTGACTCTGTGATAAGGCGAAATATCAAGGGAATCAAGATTATCAATATTACCGGTCATGGTGGCCGAATGGTTAGAGCGTCCGGCCCGGAATCGATACCCGGCCATGACATATGAAAGTCGTGAAAATGCTGCT
Organism: Solen grandis; assembly: GCA_021229015.1. Lineage (NCBI taxonomy): Eukaryota > Metazoa > Mollusca > Bivalvia > Adapedonta > Solenidae > Solen > Solen grandis. The sequence continues at coordinate 7,583,038 of CM037781.1, forward strand.
TTCTTGGCGCTCAGCACGGTAATTTCATGACTGGTTATTCCAGTGTCAGGATAAGGCGACTGGGTGTGGTATCATGTCACATGTCTACGTCGTGATACTGCAGTATTGCAGCACTAAATCTGCTTAAAGTAGACATAGACGCAAAATTACTGAAATAGTGTCGGCGGGACGTTAAAACCAATAAATATCTGGAGGGGATATCCGCCATTTCATTTCTTTATCTAATTGAGGTTTCACAATGCTTATTGCAAATTTTACCATGCTTATTATATTGACAAAGTTCTTATTACATTTTCAAAATGCTTATTACAAATTTGAAATTGGGCTTAGATATACAAGTAATATCATATTTATATATGGCAAAGATGGAAAGACTGGTCCGATGAAAACATCAGCCCGTCTTTAAGAAGGATTAGATCTCAACCCGGGCTCAGGTTTTCAACCTTAAGTATATGAATGATATCACTCATTTATGAATATACTGAAATCAACATTGACCTTATGCATACCATTTATGTAGGGCCTCTGCCCAACCTGACACCTGTTCTGTAGCAGCGCCCCCTATCGGTTAATACGACATGCGGAATATCCGCCAGTAACAATGTCAATTCTATCTTTCGTTGTTGTATGTGAAAATTTGTTTTCGAAGTTAAATTTTCACGTGTCTTTGTTTCTTCTTCTTCAAAATAAAAAAAGGCAAATAGTTAATACTTTCCGATTAAAACGAACGTTTTCAATCTTAAATGTAAATCAAAAGTTAAAAATAAACAAGTGAAAACTAAAGTATAGAATCTACATTTGAGTATGTGTATTAATACGAACGATAACTCCAAACTTAAAATTTTAACATAAACTCGACTTTTTAAGTAACAATATCAAGATTGTAATAAGCATTTTGAAAATGCAATAAGAATTTTGCAAACATAATAAGCATTGCAAAAATGATATAAGCATTGTGAAATATCAATTAGAAAGAGAAATAATGAACTGACGGATATCCCCCCACCCTAAATAAATAATAAACTAACAAAGAGGTTTCTTTCCATCACCGGACATAATGTGTTACTATTCCGCTACTCTGCATTTATGTTTTAGATAACGGTAAATAAGACATGGGTACCCGACGATGCCGTGTCTCATGTATGTGATAAGTATTTCAAAAACATTACTAGAAGGAAGGTTTATGCATGAATCAGAATCTGAAAATACGTATTTGAGTATTTTTGATTTGTTTCTATAATTATCTATCATTCTGTTTGTTCTTTTTATGACAGGAATGAAAACCAACGAGAAAGATCTGCGACCGACTTGTGTAAATTATGACCGAAAGAAATTATGGACCATGCGATCACCAGTAGGTTATTTCTATAACAACAAGTGGAATATCCTTCACTGTAAAGCCCCAGCCCAAGAACTGTATACAAAGTTCTTGAGAAACAAGAAGATCGCACTGTTAGGAGATTCTACATCCCGTCACTGGTATTTGGACATTTCGGACCGCTTCAACTGTTTACCGTCTCATCCGAATGAAGAAGACACTCAAAATGTAGATAAATTATGCTACAACAAGCAACTGAACCTGACTGTCGAATGGATACCCCATGCTTACCCTGGAAATATCGGTGCCGGGCGCTTTGCGATTCAGTCTATAGCAGGATACATGGCCCGTCACGCGACAGAAATAAACACTGTTTTCGTAATACACATGTTTTGTCATGTGACCGCTGTCCATCATCACGTGTTCCGGGACAGAATGGCCCATGTGCGAAAAAGCATAGAAAAGATCATTGAATACAATAAAAATGCCACTATTTTAGTAAAAGGTCCGCACACCTTTAAAATATTGACGCGAATCAGTGATTATTATGGGTATTTATATCGAGTTATCATGCTGGAAGAATTTAAAGGGTTGCTCGACAAGATTATTTACCTTGACAACAAAGATATGACGGTTGCTATGGAAGTTAAGCCTAACCATCCACCGATGACTATCGTGACTCAAATGGTAAATCAGATGCTTACTTACCTTGTCGACTGAACATGACCTATGTCATTCTGTGTGTGTTTATAAAAAGTCTCGTCTCAACGGGTGAGATAGGTAGAGATGACGCAGGAAAAATACACAACAAAACAACAAAAACAACAACAAAAACAGTTAACTATGACTTTTCTTTTAATGCACGATTTGCGCATTTTTTTATGTTTAAGAATGTAAGTCGTTGGGCAGCACTTTCCGGACGAATTCTCAACCGAAGTTAAACTCCGGCGCAGTGGATTCGCTCCGCATCAATCACTGCCCAGGATTGGTGGTCTAAACAATAACAAAAACAGTGTCTTTGTTTTTTAATCAGGATTTTAATCGAATCACAGGAAAACTGTTCAAAAAGATGTCCATACAATTATAACAGTACTTTTTCACTTAAATTTTGTTTTCTTTGTGTCTAGAGCCTAGCTAAAATCATTTATGTACATTCGTTATATAATCTCATGATCGTTCTATGTGTAAACGAATAAAAAATACATAGTTATACATTATATTTCAAATATACAGAATAACAGTTATGAAGTATTAGATAAGTAAGATGGTGACATGAAGTGATTGTGATTCAGGATGAAACGGGATATAAGGATTGCGTCACCTATATATTTAACATTTTCAAACAAAACAACGTGTATAAAAATATCTGACAATACGAAGGTAAGGTATGCTATATTGAACCGTATAATGTCACGGAAGTATATGTCGCACGAGTGAAAAATTCGACTGAATATATCACACGTGTGATGTATTCGATCGAAAATATCACGCACATGAATTGAATATATCACATAATATGAGATGTATACGTTTGACTTTAATTTTTATAGGAACATAAAAACGAATATATCACGTGCAGAAATGGGTTTAGAAAATGAAATTTTCAACGAATATAGAATATTTTCAGCATCATATAATTTTGAAACAAAAAACAACACCCATGTTCTGCCTAGGGGATCCATGAAAACCAAATATCCGTGCAGACAGTTAACCATTTATTGTGATGTGATATGGTAAAAACTGAAAATACAAAAGGATATCAATCAATACCTATATAATGCTTTTTCATGATAAGTAATTTACAGCTAATTAGCTTAGTGGAAAACCACCGCAATTGCCTAAGCTAATAGCATTCCACTAAGTGACCGAACCGTATTGATATATATATTTATATATAAATATATATATATATTGAACTGAAAGTAATGAGTCACAGACTATAAATCCGAAATGCTGGATAACTAAAAAATGCTAGGCTATTATTTAAAATTTAGACAACAATGTGCTACCATACTTTTATACAAAATGTATAAAGACAATGAACATATAATAGCAACAGCTTATATTTATAACCCAAAGCTGTAATAAGACTCTAACATGTGTTATTGAGACAATAATGACGACAGCAGCATTTAAGATTCCTTACAATCAACTAAACGGCAGCAGACTACTTTAAACTATCAACTGACAATACAGCAATATGCATGATATAACATAACAATACAATATGAAGGTGTACAATGGTTATGAAAAATTAGAATATACTATTTACTCGTATACGATAACCTACAGGTCCGAAACATAGCAAGTACGAAATGAATTGGATGCGAACAGACACATGTCTAAACCTAAACGTGTTAAATAACACTTATAGTGACACAAATATTAGGCAAATATGTAGAAAACTATTCAACAATACATTCTACATTGTACTTACATCGTGGTGGACTGTTCAATCAAGAAAAGAGGGGCTAAAATGCTTTCTATTGGCGACCACGTTTAGAATGGCGCGTTTACCTTTGGGCGGAAGTGACTAGACAACGTAGCACCGCTAGTGCGCTACCATAAAATATGAAACCGCGTGAAATTCACTAGTGAACTAAAATATAACAGCACACTCCTCACCTGATATTAACAATATCACCATTTATCCATGATTAACATTCAGCATACAGAATTTCAACATTATGATGTATATAATTTACTATTCAAGCCGCCTCAGGTTCCAGAAATTTGGCTAGAAATGAGACGTTCACATCAGAGAATCAAACCAGCATGTTACAAAATCTAGAAATTTGTATATGATTAGCAACTGAAAATGTTAAACAAAACCTACTTTCTTATAACCCTGATCTGGAAAACTCTCTTTAGATAAGATTAACAAGTTCTACAACTGGACGAATAATTGACGACACCTTGTCATTTCTGACCACTCTAAGCTCAACCTTCCTAATAAGATTATCATCACTAGGGAAAACCCGTTGCACACATGCCTTCGGCCATGAACACCTTTTGACTTCGTTATCTTTCATGAGGACAACATCACCCACTTTGAGATAATCCTGAGGGGAAAACCATTTTCTTCTGGGTTGAAGAGTTTGCAAGTACTCTTTCCTCCACTTGTACCAAAACCTATCTGCTAAAAATCTAACCTGCTTCCATTTACTTTTATACATGTCCTTAATATCTACATCTGCACTTGGCAATTCATCATTGCAGAATTTCATAGTCAGAAGGGCTGCGGGACTGAGAATCTCAGGATCTGAAGAATCAGTACTAACCGGGACTATTGGTCTTGAATTGATGACAGTGACAAGAACATCATGAGTGAGGCTTTTCACATCAGCTAAGGTGGAATCGAGAATGCGTCGAGCTATACCTATCATGCGCTCCCAAGCGCCTCCCATGTGAGAGCTATGCAGTGGGTTAAAGATCCATACTGAGCCCGAGTCAAACAAAAACTTCTTTGTATGTTTATCCTCTACATTGATAGCATTAACACCTAAATCACCCGTGGCCCCTACAAAATTGGTGCCTCTATCTGAGCGAAATTGTTTCACATTCCCACGAATAGCTATGAATCTGCGTAGGGCATTTATAAACGCCGATGAGGACATCTCCTCCACAACCTCAATGTGCACTGCACGAATTATCAAACATGTAAATAGGACTGCCCATCGCTTTGAGCTAGCCTGACCTCCTCTTGTGCGACGCGAGACGACCGACCAAGGCCCAAACATGTCAACCCCTACATAACTAAAGGGAGTAGCTTTCTGAATTCTATCAAAAGGCAAGTCTGCCATCTTCTGAATTTGCATTTTACCTCTTAATTTCCTGCAAGTGACACAATTGTAAATCAGGGTCGTAACCAAGCGTTTTGCTCCAGTGATCCAGAAACCTGCTGACCGTATTGCTGCTTCACTAAGAAGGCGACCCTGATGCTTTACAGACTCATGAAAATGGGATACCAATAATTTTGATACATGGTGCTTTCCAGGTAATAGGATAGGATGCTTTTCCTTATCATTCATACGAGCATTGGTAAGCCGTCCTCCAACCCTCAAAATGCCATCACTATCAAGAAATGGATTGAGATTCAAAATTGAACTACTCTTATCTAGAGCCTGGTGATTCTCCAACATTGATATTTCCTGTTTGTACACATCATTTTGAACTTTCTTTACAATGAGCTTTTCAACCTTTCGCTTTAGTTCAACAGTTTTGGATTTCTCACAAATATGCCACCCATGGCACACTGATTTCTGCTGAAACGACCTAACAATATGACAAAGTAGGCAGAGCGCTACAACAAGCCTGGACCAACTAGAAAAACGTTCAAATCTACTAGGACCAAGACCAGGCGATGGTACGCCTTTTGGATCTGACTCCAACTGTGTAACTTTGACAACAACTGGTCTAATGTCTGAATCCTTTTCAGGACTCTGTAGCGGAAATGCTTCCGCTACGTCAAAACTAGCCTCATCCTGCTTCTGAAAAAATGGGGGTCCTGAAAACCAAATTGATTCACTCAGTCTATCAGGTATAACACCTCTAGTACCTACATCTGCTGGGTTCGACTGTGAAGCTACATATTTCCATTGGGAGGGGGTTGAAGATTGTCTAATTCTTTGAACTCTATTGGCGACATACGTATAGAAACGTCTTGATGTGTTGTTTATGTAACCTAGAACAACACGACTATCTGAGTACAACCAAACAGCAGCGATGTCTACATCCAACTGTTTTTTTGACAGTGTCTAACATTTCAACAGCCAGAACGGCTGCGCAAAGTTCAAGCCTGGGAATAGTGTGACAACTAACGGGGGCAACTTTTGCCTTCCCAGAGACAAAACTGACAATTATTTCACTATTTGAAACACTTACCACATGCACCACTGATGCTATTGCTTTTTCTGAAGCATCTGAGAACACGTGTAACTCAACACTTGACATGTCACTGAGATTCTTACCATCAAAGTAAGGACGAGGAATCTTGACCTGCTCTAAACTTTGCAGTGAACCGAGCCAACCATTCCATCTTTGCACCAATTCAGAAGACACTAAATCATCCCAACTGACTCCTGTAGCAGTCACGTCTCTAAGAATGAATTTGCCCTCTAATGTCACAGGTGCCAAAAAGCCCAATGGGTCAAAGATACTGTTTACGGTACTCAAAATACCACGGCGAGTGGGCCGAACATCAGAAGCATCTACTGTAAAACCAAAAGAGTCTGACTCTAGATTCCAACACACACCTAAGCTTCTCTGCTGAGGCAATTCACCCTTATCAAAATCAATGCCTTTCAGATTTTTGGCCAAATCTACCTCTGGAAAAGCTCTCATCACATTCTTATTGTTGGACGAGATCTTGTGCAAACGTAAACCATGCAGACTGATATCTGACTTTGTTCTAAGCAGCAGGTCAATTGCCTTTTCAGCTGAAGAAACAGATGTGATACCATCATCTACATAAAAATCTCTATTTACAAATGTTTGGACATCACTATCAGAGTCTGCAACCGATCTCCGCAAGCCATATGTAGCAATGGCTGGCGAAGGGCTGTTGCCGAAGACATGTTTGCGCATTCTATACTCTATCAACTTCTGATTTGGATCATTTCCTTCGTACCAAAAGAATCTCAAAAAATTCCTATGTGTTTCAAGCACACTGAAAGAGTAAAACATTTGCTCAATGTCGGCCATAATTGCAACTTGATCTGATCTAAAGCGTGTGAGCACGCCTACTAAGCTGTTAACTAGATCTGGACCTCTTAACAAGACCGCATTCAGAGACAAGCTATCACATTCTGCAGACGAATCAAATACTAGTCTAATTTGATCAGGCTTTTTGGAATTGTAGACACCAAACAAAGGTAAGTACCAGCATTCTTCACAAGTATCTAAAACCGGTGCTATCTCAGCATGGCCATTGGCAATGACTTTGCACATGAAATCTACACAATGTTGCTTTTTCATTTCATTCTTGCGCAAAGACATATCAAGCAGTTGTGCACGTTTAAGTGCTTGTGACCTATTGTTAGGTAACTTACGCCTAGGAGACTTGAATGGCAAAGGTGCTACCCATTCACCCCTGTCGTTTTTACTGAAACTATTGTCCATCAGCTGGAGAAATTCCCTATCATCTACTGACATGGACAATATGTTGTCATCGGCATGCCTAACGAAGACAGGATCATACGGATAATCCCGATCGCTAGGAATGTCAATGGAATACTTACTAGTGCACGGCTTGAACAATGATGGTCTACCATTCGGTAAACAATTGGTTTTGTTCACATTGACTACAAACTGAGAATGCATGATTTCAAGACATAGTTCACCTATAACTACCCAACCTAATCCGATACGTTGTGCAAATGGTGTACCAACTTGACCAGTAACTTGCTCTAATACATGATGTGCATCAATAACATCTCTTCCAATGAGAATCAAAATGTCCGCATTGTCATCAACTTCTGGAATCGCTAACTTACTCAAATGTGGAAATTGCCGAGCTTGATACGGTGTACAAATTTCCCGTTTATTATTAGGAATTTCTGTACACTCAATCAAGTTCGGAATCTTGTACGAAACAGATCCATCTACAGATTCTATGATACAATTGGTAGCAAGACGACCACAAGCGACTGTTGATCCTGTACAAGAATTGATTGTATACTGTCTTTCTTGTGAATATACCCCTAATTTGTCAAACAATTCAGGCCTAGCAAGTGAACAATTACTCTGATCATCAATCACAGCATAAGTTCTCAATTTCTGATCTGAGTTAGAGTCTACACTGATATCAATAAGAACAATCTTGGCACATGATGCACCATTGCAACCGTCAATGTCTGTACATTTACAAGACAACACTGTATTAGACTGTCTTTCTTGGCGCTCCCCACCATGGACTTGTGGCCCTCGACCGTTGACCTGGAACGCTTGACCTTTGACCTGTTGCCCTGAGCTTGCCATGTGCATCGCTGTTGAATGTTTCTTCCCACACTTGTCACAACTGATATTCTCAGGACAATTCTTGCCGACATGATTCACAGAAGACATACACTTAAAACACAATTTTAATTCTTTTAACAATTTCACTTTCTCATCATGAGATTTTGATAGAAATTCACGACACTCACTAAGATGATGACTAGATTTGTGAATTGGACACTTTTTGGTAGAATTCTGGTCGATCCTGTCAGACTTGGACTCTGACAATACGCTGGTCATGTTTGTTTTAACAAACATTTTTGTAGAACGAGATGCTGGAGTAGACGTAGCCGGAGTGCCCTCGTAGAAGAAGCTGGGGTCATTTTTTATTTTGCACTGAGTATGCAAGAAGTTTGCGAAGAATGTGAATGGGGGGTAAGCAACTTCATGCGTTACTTTGTACTTTGACGCTTGCGATGACCATCTTTCCATGAGTGAGTACGGAAGTTTTGAGACAATAGGTGAAACACCTACAGAACTATCATAAAATGATAACATCGTTTCGTATCTTGGGTCCTCTTTCAGAGATTCTATCTCGGATACTATGTCATAAAGGTCATATAGCAGTCTATTGTCTTTTGGACCTAATTTCGGGAAGATGGCTAGCTTCTTTTTGATTTCTTGTTCCACCAACTCTGGGCTTCCGAATCGTTCATCGAGTCTGTCCCAAACTCTAGCTAGGGCGTCTGTTGGGTTTTTGGCGTTGGCAGCTCTGATTGACTTTGCCTGTTTGCTGGATTGCTGTCCGAGCCACTTCACCAGCAAGTCTAATTCTTCAAAGTCAGAAACCTCAAGTTCTTTGACAATGCTTTTGAATGTTCCTTTCCAAGTTTGATAGTTCACAGGTCTATCATCAAACTGTGAAAACCTTGACAGCAAGAGTTCTTTCTTGATCAGGAAGTTACTACACTGTCTCAGAAAGGATTCATTGTTGGTGCTTGTTGACGGTATGAAAGTGGGTGCGGCAGGGTTCATTGGCATTCTTGGTCCAACCGATTTACTATTCTGAGCCAATACAAATTCAGCCGCTCTTTCTACTCCACTCTGCTTAGGAACGTTCTTAATAGAAGGAACCCCTACTGAAGCACTAGAAGCCTCTGAAGATTCGGCTTCAACAAAATGTTTCTGTTCTAGGAGCAAAGTTTGATCTGCTTCTAACTCAGTTCTTCTGCGGGAAATTTCAGCAGCTTCGACAGCTGCCTGCTGTTCTAATATAGCTCTCTTCTTCTTCAATTCAGCTTCCCTATTTGCAAATTCGAGCTGCATCCTCTGTGCATCGGCCTTACGTGGTGTCGGGTCACTATGAGCAGATCTTTCGGACAAACTTTCTAAAATGGCCTTTCTAATGCTATCTATTCGATTATAGAACTCTTGTGAAATCTCTGCAACTTTCAACTTTGCTTCTTTACATGTTGTTAACTCAATGTCACTCTTTTCAACTCGAGATGAGGATATAAATTCTTCAAAACTATTGACTGTCGTCTGGTAAGATTCATAGAATTTTGAAAAGTTCTCTTCTAAATGTCTTATTGTCTTCAGACTGCTCAGTGAATCAAGTGATTCACTTTCAGTATTTATTTCTTCAAGTGTTTGCTCTAATTTACTAAGTCTTCCTTGGAAATCTGCTACTTTCTCTTCGAACGCCATCTTTCCTTTGTAGGTCTGGGTTCTATGAGTTCTAAGTTTTCTTGACATTCAGTCACGATTTTTTACTGTTCTGCCTAGGGGATCCATGAAAACCAAATATCCGTGCAGACAGTTAACCATTTATTGTTTATTGCCACTGAGCTAATATCGCACAGCCCTTCATTGATATGGGTTCGAATCCCGGTAGGGAATTCAATTGAGGAAGCCTTCCAGCTGGCTTGCAGTAAGGCGGTGGTTCCACCAGGATGCC
>CM037781.1:7593348-7643348 GCA_021229015.1 Solen grandis
TCAAGGGTTATCCACCTTGGTTGTCTGATGCCCCTAAACATATTCATACACTTTCAAGTCAATACCATGAATGGTTATTGAGATATAAGGCTGATAGTAGCTTGCATGCAAAACTTTGACCAAATTTTCTATTGCATGCAAAACTTTAACCAAAATTTTTAAGTTAAAAAGGGGCCATAATTCATATTACATTCAGTATATTCAGTTATCTACCGTGGTTGTCTGATGCCAATGAACATATTCATAAACTTTCAAGACCAAGTCAATACCATAAATGGTTATTGATATAGGTTGATAGTTACTTGCATGCAAAACTTAAACCAAAAGCTGCAACGCCCATGTCGACGTAAGGGTGACTACAATAGCTCTCATATTCTTCGAATAGTCAAGCTAAAAATGGCAGTTTTCAAAAGAAATTACAGACTGCAGAATCAGTGAAATTTCTCCAACTGAATTAAGGTAATCCATCAATCATTAAACTATAATTATGATTCTTCAAATGCTTAAAAAGACTTCAGTGTAGATGCAAACATCCACTGACTGGAGTTAGAGGTTCTTTTGCTATAACTCTATTAAGATGTGCATTTACATTAAAGTTCTTGTGATGACTTGATGGACCATGATCATAATCAAATGATGGATGGATAACCTTAAGAGGAAAGGGAAAACAAACAAGAGAGATTTTGATTGATTCTGTTCAAAAATACAAGACATAAACAATTAACAAGGAACACAATTCTGGGCTAATCATCCTTCATGACAGGAGGCTTGTCCAGTACATGATCAATTAATCCAAACTGCTTGGCCGCCTCTGGGTTCATGAAGTTGTCCCTCTCCATTGCTTGGCTAAAATGAAAATGTACTCAAGTGATGCAAAAGGGACTAAAACTTAATTCTTAATAAATGAAAAAAACAAAAACAACTTAATTCTTAATGAAAAAAAACAACAAACTTGTTCTTCCTTCAATCATGGTTCATACCATTTTCTAGAAGCAAAATTTAAGTATTTTTAATGTGTTTTTTTATACCTTAAAATTAAAAAAAAAGAACATACATATACAGCAACTTGTGTTTTAAATTTTAAGGCATGAAAGGAATGAACCTTGATTTTTTAATAACTTCATAGACACTTTATGATCAATACTGAAATTTCAAATTCAAGGGTTTTCAAGACCTTTCATTTAATTTTAAGCGTTTTTCAAGGGTATTTAAGGTAAAAAATAATTTTCAATGAACATCAAATACAAGGATGTTGATTAACCATGTTGATTAAAAAAGGAGGGTTGACCATGAAACTACTTTAAGTGCACACATATATTGAAGAAGATGGAATAGTTTGACAGTCTGCACTTGACATTCAATCTTCTAATAACAAAATCTGCCAGTCATACATGTAATTTGGTAGACTAAGAAAAAATGCCTGTCTGATAAAAAAGATATGCCTATCTTAATCCTTCAGACAAAGACAAAGAATGTGAGAAATATCTATGAAAGGTTTGCAAAAAAATTGCCAGTAACGACAGGAAGTTCAGAGAAATTTGTATGTCTAGCCAAAAAAAGGGAAAGAATAGCGTCAATTTGGACAGGCGTAATTCATTAAGACCATTATCATCATCATTATCATAAAGGCTGTTTGGCCTAGGATGACCTGGGTTAGCATCTCAAAAATACTGGTATGTTTCACAAATTTAACATTAACAGGAGCACCCACTTAAAAGCAGCTTGTTAACAGATGATCTGTAGAAAATGCAAACAATTTTCTACTCTCCCTCATGTTGGTAAAGTCTTTTTTTCCTGACAAATGAACTTGGCAAATGTAGATAACATTACAAAGAAAAAACACTATTTTCATGAACGCAACTTTCTGTTAAATATAGAATATGGTATCCCCGAAGCAGGTGTTTGGGGTGCCACGTGACTCAATAGGACATCTCTGTTCAGGGTAGTGATTTAATAAGTTAAGCCTATGAATTTTGCGCATGCTAAGAGAGAATGTAAACAAGCAAGTGGCAGCAAATGAAAATATAAAATCTAAATATGGGTTTTATAATTTTAAATATAGTTTCAATTCCATCCATGACGGTATTGCCTGTGTATAGGGAAACGATCTTATTTTTTTTACAATCACAGATGGTTGCAGATGGGTGACCATGCATCTGTAGATGGGTATTGACAGATGTAATTACACACATATGGTTAAAAATAAAATTCTTAGTCAATACCATTTGAGAACGAGCTGCTTTAAAATCATGCTAGAATCACTAGCTAAAATCAAGTATGTATTCAATACTGTTCTGATGCCTTGTAATGTAATTAAGCAACACTAATTCAAAGAAACCAGTATATGTGTAGTTAATTTATAAAACAATTCATTTTACAATGATTAAGAAACAACCTGTATGTATCCCTTTCAAGTAGGACCAGTACTATTGGCCTTGGAGGGTCATGAAAAATTCCTTGGTCCTGAATAACTATCTTTGGGCATATATCTCATCTTCTTTAAATGATTTCTTTCTTACCTTTCTAAGAATGATTACAGAATCAGAGGCTATAGTTTGTGATTGTATGAGGGAGCATTTTTTTATAACAGTAACATACACATTGTTTGTTAACACCCCATCAACTGCATTTAAAACCTTTTTAGGGACTTTGTTTACATGAAACAATAATTATAGTGCTGTCTCACTGTGGTTTAACACTGGAGATAAGTGGCATGATATCAAAACAATACACATCACCCATCATCCTGACATTGGGTCCATCAGTCCAGTAATTTCCACCTTTTATGAATTTGGAACGTTGTAGAATGGGCTTGTATTTCCTAGTCAGGGGCCAGATGATCCTTGCTCCTACCTCTCAACCTAAAGGACTAATTCAGAATACTGTACTGATGCCAACCATTTATATGTGACTTTTTTATCAAGACAAGAGGACCACATAGTGGTAGTATAGTGTATCACCATTTTTCTTAAAACTATCTAAAGAAAACTGATTGGTTCATGCAAAAAGTACATACCAACAACTTCTAATTCTTGACCCGTATGTTTGACATATATTTCGTTGAGTCTGGCTTTCATCCGCAGGATTTCTTCAGCCTGTATCTGAATGTCTGTTGCTTGGCCCTGGAGATGAAAATCTTAGTCAAGAGATGTTTGTAATTTACAAAGATATTAAGTTGTTTGAACTTGATAGTTTTACAGATTCATTTGCTAGTTAAAATTAGTTTTCATTCAACTACATAATTTTAAAAATAAACACGTATTGTGACTTTTCAGGTAACACTGAGCAGGGCAATTTTCTCATGAAAGGAATATGGAATCTGCAAGGCTGTCTGGCACATCTAAGAATAACATCTTTTCAAAATATTTTCCAATGCACAATAAATCCTCTCCCACCTACGGAGCCACTTGTCAAAGCATGACCTGAAAGGCTCCTGTGGAATTTTAAGGATTTTTCACTCAGATAACATTGTCTACTTTTTCTGATATCATGCACAGATGTCCAGATCTTGGGCAGTAGGCAACATCTTGTGAAGGATCATCCTTGAAAACAAGGAACTGGTCATGTATGCTGGTTAGCTTCATGTTACCTTTGTCATTAGTGACCAGTTATGGGCAGCATCTCACACATTAATGCACAAAACCTTAATGAATATCACAGTTTACAGTTTTCGCAAAATGAATGTTCTCTACTTTTGAAGTTAAAGGAAATAGTGTCTGATTTAAGCATATAACATCACCTAGGCCTTGAGATAGGGTTGCGGAAGTGGTAGGTATATTTTGGCTTTTTTGAAATATGTCTTGATGTGATCTTAAAAGACAAGGAAAACATGTGAAGATTTCTTTGCCCCGCTCAACATAACCAGACGTTGCTACAGTGACTGTAGCTTTTGCATCCATGCTATTTGTATCTCTTTTTCTTTTGGATTTAGTTAAAAATACATCAAAACATCACTTTTGAAAATACTATTTTAATCACCATATTAATAAATAAGTTTTTGATACTTCTGGAACACCCCTCATATTCCCCACTTCACTCTGTACATACTGAAATTGAAACATAATACCTACTTAATTCCGAGAACACAGGGTTAGGGACTACAGACTGCATTTAAATATAGTATTAAGGGAGGAAACTCTAGTCAGATTAACCTTGTTGTTATAAAATGTCTTACAACATCATTTAAAACCTCAGCCAAATATCAACACCAGTCCTATGTTGGAGCCTAGAGATATTGTAAGACAGTATCTCACCTGTGCACTGCCCAGGATCTGATGTATCATGATTCTGGAGTTAGGCAAGGAGTGTCTGAGTCCATTGGTACCTGCAGCCAGAAGCAGAGAACCCATACTGGCAGCCTGTCCAACGCACCAGGTGGCTATGGGGGGCTGGATGTACTGCATAGTGTCATATATGGCAAGACCCGAGGTAACAACTCCACCTGGAAAAAGTATCAATCAGATGTATCAGAACATCTATGGAAGTGTCCATTTGAACTACAATTTAATGGATCTGAGTTCAAACCCAACCAATGCAAAAATTGTTTCATGAATTCTCTAGATGAATAAGCCTAAAAAGGCAACTAGATATTGCCTCTCTGTCCCCGATGGCTGGATGTATGCCTCAGGAACAGGGTTGTTGATTTAATTCTAACTGCAACATACCAGAGTCATTAAACTGTTACTGGTGGTTTCCTGCTTGGCACTCAGCATTAAGTCAGGATAGTTCCAGGACTGGATGGCCCAGTGTCAGGATTATGTGACTAGGTGTGTTATCATGCCACATGTTTGCGGCAAGATACTGAAGTATGACAACATGACAACACTATATCCATCTCAAGAAGACAGTCTCCAAATGACTATAATATTGTTCAAGTGTTGGTAGGACAGTAAACCCAACAAAGTTTAATTTAGGTCAGTCCTATGAAATGAAGATGAAAAAAAAAACTCAGTCCACCTTCATCAAGTTCATGCTGGTTAATCAGTAGCCTCCAGGCATGATCAATTAGGCTCATTTTTTTTCACACTGTCATAGTTTCCAGCTCTTGTGTAAATTTCCCCTTCTATATACTCTCCATCAACAGTCGCACTGTATAATAGCAAAGACTGTCATGTTGTGTGACATGAGTGAACTACTAAGCCACAGTTTGACAGCAGCTAGGAGAGGAGCTCTCAAGCTTGTTGGTGATACACCCTTGTTTAAAATAAAGACAGTATCTTGGGTAAATTTTATCATACCTGGACTATTGATGTACATGTGAATGGGTTTTCTGGCACTCTCTGACTGTAGAAATAACATCTGTGCTATAACTGAGCATGAAAGGTCATCTGAAATCTGGAATAAAATCAGTGGCAAAGTTCAAACTTCACCTGTATTTTGATATCATATTCTTGCATAACAAATTTGAATACATGAAGTCTTTCAAAAGTTATTGAGCAGAAACGACATGTCTATGTATAGACAGACGGGTGAGTTTCACAGTCACTGCCTTAATTTGTAGATGTGTCAACAGTAGGGCTGAAACAAGTACTCAGGTAACCTGCGGATTTAATATAAAATTGCCGGTACCTGGGTACAAAATGATTACCTGTTACCCTATGTTACCTTTTCTATTATAATACCTTGCAAACTTCTTTTCTTTATAACATATATACACGTCAATTGCATATTGATCATTCCTTTTACATAATTCTGCACTCTGTCAAGAAATTTATCTTCAAATGCGTTTAAGATTTTAGGTGCACAAACTAAAGCACATTTCCCGCAGATAACAGTAAAAGTAAGAAAGTTTGACTCATTTCATTTCTATTCAACAAATAGCATTCAGGACATGCCACTAAGAAGGACAGACATACCGGTCCCATAACCATGATAATTCTGTCTTTCAGAAGCCTTGAGTAGATGTCATAAGCCCTCTCCCCTTGACTTGTCTGCTCGATGACAGTTGGTGGGAAAAATGGTCGATGTTTACATGCTGTTTGATGAATGCACCGTGAAATTGGACCTTGCCTCAAAGACTTCTTAAACAGAAGAAAAATATACCTTTTGGTCACGCACATTTTACTTGGGTTTTACGGTATTTCTGTCATTTGAGACAAATAGTGCTGCCTCATCGTTATGTTATGCCGTAATCTAGTGTTATGATAACACACTCATGTCATATTATCCTGACACCAAACAGTTCTGGAACAACCCATATGTACTGTCAGCTACAAGCACAAGAGAGATATACCAATATCAATTTCAATAACTGAATGATATGTCATTTGGGATCAAATTCACAACCTAGCTCAAACTTAAAGAGCAGACACTTTAACTGTTCAGGCACTCAGGAACAATTCTCACATGTGTCATAACTTCCAAGATTCATTTTTCTGGAATAGATCTGACTGACTTCAACCTGAATGGTCAAAATACTATTTTTTCCATTTAAAATCAACTCAGTGACATTTCTTTTCAATTTATTGTGCGGTAAGTTTAAAAAGGATAAAAATAACAAGACATAATATGGGTTTTTTCTTATCTTCTGAAAATGCTTTTAACCTGGCAGATATATGCAGGATCTCTTAGTGTCTTATCATCAATATTTGATGTAAAATTGATTTCCGCCAAATGGCCTTATCTCTACTGAGATCCGCTCCGGTTATTTTTCCCGGATGCGGATCTCAGTAGAGATTACCAAATGGCCTTAAAAAAAAATCCGTTGGTCTGATAAACTTATATAACAAGCAGTCTTGTTAAGTGCTTGAATAAAGAAATACAGCGTAGATGCATGAAAAATAATACATATTCATTTCTCGAGCGGACACCACTGAAATTATTTGATATTCATGGATGTTTCATAATGGATACATAAACAATCAGCGAAAACACATGACATTAAAAAAATGAGTCTGGTGAAATTATTTGATTGTTCGCTTAAGCATTTAAATCAAATATGTTTTCAATCAAAAGTGCCCACTTTGCAGATGTGTCTTATAATGCTCCCCTTCATTTTATTTGTTTTTGAGTAGTTTAAATAGTTTGACAGAGATAATCTGGACTCGCAGTTAACTCTACACAAATTGTCCGAGTGTTCCGAATGAAGAAAAACATGTCCGTCTAGCGACGTTTACACGATCGTATTGCTCAAGACGACTTCATGCATACAGGATAGCAATATTGAATAAAATGACAGCTACTGTTAACAGGAAAGGAACGTTTGTGCTCTCTGAGTGAGTATTTCATTGTATCATTCGAAGAGATACTGATTTAGCCTAGAAAACATACCGAACATTTGTAAACAAGCACCTGCCTCTGTGTTGCTATGGACCAATTTTACTTTAAAAGTAAAAGTTAAGGCAATCATTTTGTAAAGTAACATGACAACATGTATTCCAGTAATGTTGTAAGCCTATAATTGAAACTTAAACATGTATTCATTTATTGGTCATATTTTAAGTGCTGATAGAATTTAGAGTCATTATACCAGTGATTGATGCAGTCTATTATTAAAGCTCTTATGTTAATAATCTATGAACTTAAAAAAAAAAAATAAAAAAAAATAAATAAAAAAAATAAAAAAATAAAAAATAAATAAATGAATAAATAAATGCACCAAGCTTTATTAAATACGTGACCACCCCTGAACACTCTACCCATTTGCCACAAGAGCTTGCTCATCGGTAAAGAAATAGAAGTATGGTTTGTCAGGGTATTACTGCCCAGCTTGGTGCTTGCATTCAGTTAAAAATAACCCTTGCAACTGTCATGATTTGGTTCCCTGCTTACACACTATCAATAAAATAAAACAAAGATGCAAACTTCTTCTTGGGGGCCGCCATGGCCAAGCGGTTACAGTCGTGGACTACAAATCTCTCAGCCCCTTATCGCTGTGGGTTCGAATCCCGGTACGGACTTCGGATTTTTCATGTGAGGAAGCCTTCCAGCTGGCTTGCGGTAGGCCGGTGGTTCTACCCGGGTACCTAACCTCTGTGTACTCGGGGTCTTCCTCCACCTGTAATTAGCTGGACGTCGCTATATGATTGAAATACTATCGCAGCGACGGTAAACCCCAATACAACAACTACAACAGAAAAATTCTTGATTATTTTAAAATACATTCTGTAAATTCCATTAAAAAAAAAAAGAAAGAAAAAAAGGCCACCTGGCATATAACCTTTTCTTGCATTCTATCTCTTATTTAAACAATCTGATTTCAATTTTTTGTAACAAAGACTGACCCTGTGTTTAAAATAGCATAGACATATGCAGCAGGTTGGTCTTTGATAAGAATTATGTATTGGGGTTGATACATATCTTAAAGTTGTTGCAGTTCAAGAAAATGCAAACACCTTTAACAGTATATTACTAAGCATTCACTTTTTTCTGTGAGATCACATTATTGTTATCAAATTGCATGACTTTCAGTCCTGAGCCAATCAGAGATTCAGGAGTCGACAAACAGAATGTTATGAGACTAAGGATCAACAGGATAGCCCTTGTACAAGAACTGAAAGTTGAACACATCCTCGGACATCTTGTAGACGATGCAGTACTAACAGAGGATGATCTCAAGAAGATCAATTCTGGGTCAACAGCTGCAGACAAAGCAAGAATACTTGTTGATTTGTTACCTGGTAAGTTTAATAAATATTTTAGATGTGATACAATATTAAGGGCAAAGGACATTATATATACACACATGATCGATTTAATAATTTAATTCATGAATAATTGTATACTGATAGTATAGTTCTGTAAAACCTCCCAAAACAGCAACAGCTACTTCTTAGCAACAACATTTTTATTTCCCCCTGTTAACTTTATACTTGTGCAGAGTTGATACCCCTGTACAGCAACACTTCTCAGCAGCAATACTTTTCTTTGACTCCTGCAGATGTTGCTGCTGGGAAGTACCCCTGTAATCATTATGTTCTATAGATAATTTAATTGATGATCAATTAATTCCAACTTATGTTTTACCCCATGTTTGGTTGGAAACTAAATGGGGTGGGGGTGGGTGGGGAGTGAGTTCAAGGGTCATATGTAACACATTAGAAATGCCTGTCTTGCCGACAGTGGGGGATTTTGATTGACCTTGTGCAACACCCATCAAGGAAATAGACCTGGTATGAGGGATGGGAGATAGAGTCTTAAACTTTTTACATCAAAATATCCTCATACAAGGACTTTTGATATTAGGAACACATCTTAATTAAATAACTAGACTTTTGCTTAATCCATCATTTATTTCAGATAAAGGGAAGCATGTTGACTGGTACAGATCATTTAGAGAAGCCCTGCAGAATCCTGAAGGAAGTCCAGATATAAGAAAGCGCTACAAAATCTTGGTAGACTTTCTTGATAACACAGTTATTCATCGTCCAACCTCACAGCATTCTAAATTTGGTGATACCATTCCATCGCATCGCCATTCACCAAGACTTCCACGATACAAGCCACTTCCTTCCATCGAAACATCCAGTACACAGGCACAGAATGTCCTTAACCTTGATGAGGAGAGAAAACAAGAGGAGGACACTGTTCTTAGAGAAATTCAGGAGAAAGATGAACGCTACTCTGTGTGGAGTGGAAAGTTTGAAAAAAGTCATGATTCAGTCACGCTTGTGAAAGGATATTTTCAGCAATGGATTCAAACTCCAGATAATTTCCGATCTTTACTTACAGTAAGCTTATATAAGAAAATTTAGATTATTAGTGTCTGATTATCTTTGTTTTTCATTCCCTACCTATATTACACATTCATATTGTATATTCTCTTTTTTGTTGCTTGCTCTTTAATTTTTGTATTATTTTTTTCACATTATCGATCATTTCTTTCCCTGTGATAAAATACATTTGAACTATCAAAAATGATTTTGACATTTCAATAGATGAATGTGTTGATCCATACATATCAGCATTTTTATCTGTACTTTCAATGAAGCTTTTAAAAAGTAACGTACTGAAACAACTGTATCCATTAATTTTCAGGTACCTGACGAACATTTCCACAAGCTTGAGAAGTCATCAGACTCTGTGGACAAGGAGCAACTATCCCAGGAGACTCGAGTGCTTGAGCGTATGAAAAAACTCGAGTTGGTTACTGTCCTTGCTAGACGAAAACTTCTTCCCACTGGTTTTGAACTCTGCATGTGTGATACTGTTCAAGAAATTCTTCGAGAGCCAGAGACATATCACTTTTATTTCAAATATCTAAAAGCATTAGAAAACGAAGACGTGAACCTGTTGCAAGATATTCTAAATTCCTTCTATTCAGTTCTCAGGAGCAATGCAAAAGCAGCTAGGAACTCTGACAGTGTGAAACAGTTTACGACTTTAGCTTTTCATTTGATTGACTTCATGACGGAGTATGGGTACTATGCAGATGCAGAGAAGATCATGGAGGTCCTGATGGGATTCCTGAGCGAGTCACATCAGCTGGACATCTGGATGACAAAGTATCGGGGCTACATAAAGCTGATGCATCTTAGGAACCAGAACTACAACTTTTTAGGAGCCAGTCAAGCGTACCAGTGTGCAGATGAGATGACATGGCAGATTAAGATGATGTCCTTTGGACAGGACCTGCTTGATGAAGGAGACATTAAGAGTGAGCTGAGCCACATGCTTATGGAACTGGGCTCCATCAACCCAGCTTTCTCCTGGGCCCAGAGTGCTATGAAGGTATTGTTTTATATACAGTTGGACCTGTCTTACGTGGCAATTAAGAGTTTAGAATATCAAATATGGCTGCTTAAATCATGTGGCTCTAAATGGAGGTCATTTGTAGAATAAAAAGTCTGAAATTAATTCTGACTGCTTAAAACAGGTTTACCACATAGTGCAGGTGGCTGCTATGACAGGTGTAGCTGTTATACTTTTGTGTGTCTTTATAACTTATGTATATAGAGAGTCAATATATTGAGTTACTGAATTTAGCTAGTGTAAAAAGTGGCTATATGCAATATGCTTATTGGATTATGATGCCACTACAGTGTGGTAGATCTTAACCAGTCTTTAGAAGTAAAGACCTATAACCTTCTAACCTGACTAAGAAACTGAGGTTTGAGAAACCATCACACTCTATACTCAGCATTTTTTTTTCTACCCCTGTTTCAATACAGAAGTGGTGGTTACATATGAATCGTGCTAGTCCCTTTCAGTCCCATCCTGCTCTTACATATTTATATGTAGACAAGGTGGGATGTGGGAGAATTAATCACCTTTAGTAATAGATCTAGACTTGCAGTGATAAAAAATGATATCATTGTTTTGTTTATAGAAAAAATAATTCTGTCCAAAAATGATTCTAGAAAAGGCGGTTCTTGAGTCTAGAAAAAAAAACACCCAAACATATAGACAGTTAGATGAATGACATTGTTTTGTTGCTGTTGTTGATGTTTTTTCCAATATAGAACCACCAAGGCCATCACAGTACCAATTACTCTCAATAGGGGAGAAAAATGTGACAATGGGTGCCAAATGTCACAGGGTGAGAAAAAAAAGTGCAGTCTGACTTAGACTTGAACTCGGACCTTTCACTTACAGGGCAAATGCTCTTCTGACTGAGCTACCTGGCTGCATACACATTTTTCTCCCCTATTGTGAGTAATCGGTACTGTGACATTCATGTATAGATGTTTCTGTTGTGTGTTACAGGAGGTGAAGCCAGACAACAAAGTGGTGGTGATCAACACACTGTGCAATGCTGTGATGGCCTACTGTGCTCGCTGGCATGTCAAGAGGGCAGAGAGACTCGCAGTGTATACTGTCCAGCTGGCCAAGTAAGAATCTTTGTTTTTCTTATGGTGTCACCTGCTGTAAGCATTTTGTAAGCAATTTCATTTATGGACAGGGCTTGATACGGGGAATTGTCATGCACAAGGTCCATAACTCTGGTTTTTTTTTTTTTTTTTTTTTGGGTTATCAATTTGTTTAAGTTTTCCCCTTTTCATTCACACTTCTTTCTTTTGTATCGTCACAATTCTTTATTCTGCAAATACTCATGCTCTACTCATGCTTTTAAAATTAAAATTCATTTATGGACAGAGCTTGACAAGAGGAATTATCATGCCCAAGATCCATAACACTGGGGTCAAGATTTAATCATTTTTTCCCTTTTTAGCTCACCTGAGCACTTGTACTCGGGTGAGCTTTTGTGATCGCCTTTTGTCCGTCGTGCGTCGTCAGGCGTCCGTCGTCAACAATTGCTTGTGAACACTCTAGAGGCCACAGTTTTGGCCCAGTCTTCATGAAACTTGGTCAGGATGTTTGTCTACATGATAGCTTGGATGAGTTTGAAATTGGGTCATCTGGGGTCAAAAACTAGGTCACCAGGTCATATTCTGGAAAAACCTTGTGAACACTCTAGAGGCCACAGTTTTGGCCCAATCTTCATGAAACTTGGTCAGGATGTTTGTCTACATGATATCTCAGATGGGTTTGAAAATGGGTCATGTGGGCTCAAAAACTAGGTCACCAAGTCAAAACTTAGAAAAACCTTGTGAACAATTTAGAGGCCACAGTTTTGGCCCAATTTTCATGAAACTTGGTCAGGATGTTTGTCTACATGATATCTCAGATGGGTTTGAAAATGGGTCATGTGGGGTCAAAATCTAGGTCACCAGGTCAAATCTTAGAAAAACCTTGTAAACACTCTAGAGGCCACAGTTTTGGCCCAATCTTCATGAAACTTGGTCAGGATGTTTGTCTACATGATATCTCAGATGGTTGAAATGGTCATGTGGGGTCAAAATCTAGGTCACCAGGTCAAATTTTAGAAAAACCTTTTGAACACTCTAGAGGCCACAGTTTTGGCCCAATTTTCATGAAACTTGGTCAGGATGTTTGTCTACATTATATCTCAGATGAGTTCGAAATTGGGTCATGTGGGGTCAAAATCTAGGTCACCAAGTCAAATCTTAGAAAAACATTTGAACACTCTAGAGGCCACAGTTTTGGCCCAATTTTCATGAAACTTGGTCAGGATGTTTGTCTACATATATCTCAGATGGTTCGAAATTGGGTCATGTGGGGTCAAAATCTAGGTCACCAGGTCAAATTTAGAAAAACCTTGTGAACACTCTAGAGGCCACAGTTTTGGCCCAATCTTCATGAAACTTGGTCAGGATGTTTGTCTACATGATATCTCGGATGAGTTTGAAAATGGGTCATGTGGGCTCAAAAACTAGGTCACCAAGTCAAAACTTAAAAAAAACCTTGTGAACACTCTAGAGGCCACAGTTTTGGCCCAATTTTCATGAAACTTGGTCAGGATGTTTGTCTACATGATATCTAGATGGGTTTGAAAATGGGTCATGTGGGCTCAAAAACTAGGTCACCAAGTCAAAACTTAGAAAAACCTTGTGAACACTCTAGAGGCCACAGTTTTGGCCCAATTTTCATGAAACTTGGTCAGGATGTTTGTCTACATGATATCTCAGATGGGTTTGAAAATGGGTCATGTGGGGTCAAAATCTAGGTCACCAGGTCAAATCTTAGAAAAACCTTGTGAACACTCTAGAGGCCACAGTTTTGGCCCAATTTTCATGAAACTTGGTCAGGATGTTTGTCTACATTATATCTCAGATGAGTTCGAAATTGGGTCATGTGGGGTCAAAATCTAGGTCACCAAGTCAAATCTTAGAAAAACATTTGAACACTCTAGAGGCCACAGTTTTGGCCCAATTTTCATGAAACTTGGTCAGGATGTTTGTCTACATTATATCTCAGATGAGTTCGAAATTGGGTCATGTGGGGTCAAAATCTAGGTCACCAGGTCAAATTTTAGACAAAAACCTTGTGAACACTCTAGAGGCCACAGTTTTGGCCCAATCTTCATGAAACTTGGTCAGGGTGTTTGTCTACATGATATCTCAGATGGGTTTGAAAATGGGTCATGTGGGGTCAAAATCTAGGTCACCAGGTCAAATCTTAGAAAAACCTTGTGAACACTCTAGAGGCCACAGTTTTGGCCCAATCTTCATGAAACTTGGTCAGGATGTTTGTCTACATGATATCTCAGATGAGTTTGAAAATGGGTCATGTGGGGTCAAAATCTAGGTCACCAGGTCAAAACTTAGAAAACCTTGTGAACACTCTAGAGGCCACAGTTTTGGCCCAATCTTCATGAAACTTGGTCAGGATGTTTGTCTACATGATATCTCAGATGGGTTTGAAAATGGGTCATGTGGGCTCAAAAACTAGGTCACCAAGTCAAAACTTAGAAAAACCTTGTGAACACTCTAGAGGCCACAGTTTTGGCCCAATTTTCATGAAACTTGGTCAGGATGTTTGTCTACATGATATCTCAGATGGGTTTGAAAATGGGTCATGTGGGGTCAAAATCTAGGTCACCAATCAAATCTTAGAAAAACATTTGAACACTCTAGAGGCCACAGTTTTGCCCAATTTCATGAAACTTGGTCAGGATGTTTGTCTACATATATCTCAGATGAGTTTCGAAATGGGTCATGTGGGGTCAAAATCTAGGTCACCAGGTCAAAACTTAGAAAAACCTTGTGAACACTCTAGAGGCCACAGTTTTGGCCAGATCTTCATGAGTCTTGGTCAGGATGTTTGTCTACATGATATCTCAGATGAGTTTGAAAATGGGTCATGTGGGGTCAAAATCTAGGTCACCAGGTCAAACTTAGAAAAACCTTGTGAACACTCTAGAGGCCACAGTTTTGGCCAATCTTCATGAAACTTGGTCAGGATGTTTGTCTACATGATATCTCAGATGAGTTTGAAAATGGGTCATGTGGGGTCAAAACTAGGTCACCAGGTCAAATCTAGGAAAAACCTTGTGAACACTCTAGAGGCCACAGTTTTGGCCAATCTTCATGAAACTTGGTCAGGTGTTTGTCTACATGATATCTCAGATGAGTTTGAAAATTGGGTCAAATCTTGGAAAAACCTTGTGAACACTTTAGAGATTACAGTTTTAGACTAACCTTAATGTAACTTGATCAGAATGTTTGTTTACATCAAATCTGGATGAATTTAAAACTGGGCAACATAGGGTCAAAAATGTAGGTCACCAGGGCAAATTTTAGAAAAATCTTGTGAACACACTAGAGGTCTACATTTTTTTCCCAGTCTTCATTTAACTTGATATGAATGATGACTGCATGAATTCCCAGTTGAGTGCAAATTCAGGTAGGATCAAAATGTAGGCCACTTAGTCAAATGTTAGAAAAACACTTTAGATGCCAGAGTTTTTGTCATTTTGCCTAACACAGCCATCTTAATCAGGTGAGCGACACAGGGCCATCTTGGCCCTCTTGTTCTCATTATCTTTATTCTACAATAACTCCTGCTCTACACATGCTTTTGAAATGAAGTTTTATTGATGGACAGAGCTTGACATGAGGAATCGTTTAATACAATGTCCATAAATCTTGCATCTATAAGATTTTTTTAGTCATTATCTTTTTCTGTCTGTCTGTCACACTTTTTTCCATCAAACTTCAGCAGGTGACATATGTTTCAAGGAACACTCTTGTTATCTTAATTCCCTGTATATACAGTGTCATTATAGGAAACTGCAGGTTTAATTATAATCTATTCCACTTAATGACATCATGTGGTGGAGAAATTAGCAAGCAAAACATTGTTTTACAGCAGTAATTGACTAAAATATTGAAATATGAAAATGCACCTTATAAATGTAATACTCCTTTGTGTGGAGGCCTGACAGTCATGTTAACTAATGAAAAAACATTGCTGTGAATAGCTGTATAAAACAACCATTGATATTGATTGTTTGGGCAAGGGTATCCGATAATGATACAATGCAGATCCTTTATGTCATATAACTTTTTTTGACCCATTGGCAAATAGAGCAGATCCAGGGTCTCCTCTGTTTGCTCATGCAATATAGTATACATGGCAAAAAAAAAAAATCGTTTTACAGCCATCATTGATTAAAATATTGAAATATGAAAACGCGCCTTATAAATGAAATACTCTACAGTTTCATATAACATTTGAAGTTTAGTAAATTAATATTCATGAAGTCATAAATTTGTCCATGGATATTCATGAGATCCAGGGTTAACATATTTTCCGGACCCAAATTACTGCAGATACTACAATATCTATACTTGTAACTACATGTATATAGCAAGAGTAAACAAATGATAAAGTTTGGGTGACCTGGCAGGTTCAAAATATGTCTTATTGACATTTGTATAAATAATGGATTTATCAATTTATTTGTTTGTTCAGTATTTACAAATTGACATTTAATCTTTTTTGAAAATAGTGTAACGTTTTGTGTAAATTATTTTCTTTTTCAGATTCTTACAATCATAATCTAAATGATAAAAAAAATTTGATTATGTATATATTCTATGGAGATTAACATGTATGACCTGTAAGATTTCTTTATGCAGTATATGCCTTTTGAAAAAGATATTCACAGTAATATGTCTTTTTTTCCCCCATTTAACACTTTGAATCACTTAGTCTGTCAGAATTTGTAAATTCTCTTTATTTTGACAGGTATCATTTTGGACAGAGGAATCCTCTATACCTGAAGGCCTTGTTACATCTGTGTCACTTCTCTACGGAGTTCAAACAGGATGAGGCAGGTCTACAGATTGCTTTGGTAAGTCTATAAGTCAAAAATGGGGAGATTTTTTTTTTTAACTAGTTTTATAGCTCAGCCATTAAACTACTTGCCCTGTTAGCAAATGGTCCTGGGGTCTGTCCTTCAGTCTGCTTTTTCATCCATTAGCAATTGTTTGTGTGGATAACTCTTCATACTTGCATGGAGGATTGATATTGATGTACAGAAAGGTGAGATAAATAGAATTGCATTACCGGTGTTTGGTGTGCAGTTTATGCCCTTTTGTGTATTTTGTAAATGTTAGTGTAGTCAACTTCCCCTTTATTACCCTATGGAATTCCATTATATATGCACGGAGAAAAGCTTGTATTTAAGTTTTTTATCCACAAGAAAACATTCTTCATCCTGACCTCAGGAGCTTCCTTTGGGAGTGGCTTGGGCTTTGGACTTATATATGCTCTAATTCTCTAATCTTTGTACAAAAACTTCTCTAATGAAACCTTTATTTAATGTTTCATTATGAAAATAAGAAATTAGATATCTTAATACACCAAAATAAATATTTTATAAAGAATATTACCTTTAAGCTAGCACAATCTCTTTACTCCTCTCCCCTACCCAAAAAGGTGTCTTGATCTAGAATGGCCATGTATCAAAACTGAATTTCTTTGCAGTAGCCAAGGAACTAGAACAAAGGTAGTACATTAAGTTCTTTCAGTCTGAAGTTATAACTGACCTATTAGTATTGAATTTCTATGATTGTAGTTTGCCCTGTCCACTGCCAAGAAGATCTACTGCTGTGACACCGTGCAGCTGGCATTCGCCCACCGGGCTGTCAGCAAGGCCCTGCTGGTGCTACAGAGGTTTGACACAGAAAAGTACTTCTACCATGCCCATGAGGCTCTCAGGATCGCCAGGCGAAACCTACCACAAGATCATCCCATGTTGTACTTGTTCCTACATACTTCTGGTAATGATGCTTTTGGTTACCTATCGTAAACATTACAAGCTTTTTTACAGGGACTATAATGAGAGTGCAAAATGCTTACAAAGTCTAAATAGACCATTTCACTAGAGGATCAGCAATTCCTGGTAAAATTGTTTGGATTTACATTGACCAATCAGTGTCTGGGGAAAAAATTCTCAAATATAAGTTTATTTCCCATTGAACATTGTGTGGAATTATACACCAGCATGTAGATTTTGTGTTTAGGAAGTGCTCGTTGTTATACGTAGGTTCATGTCTCATTTTGGAGTGAAATTGTCGCTTGAATTCTGATTTTAACATATATTTCTTTTATGAAAATTAATAAAGGCATTAATCATGTTCTACTCATTCTTTGTGGTAGTTCCAGGGTTGAACCAGTACCTTGCATTTAAGAAGATCTTTGAAATTCTCTCACCCACTGACATACTAGGTCATTAAGATGATAGTGGTGTTTTACTCCTTGTACACATGGCATTCAACACATAAGGTTCAGCAGTATCATTCTTTCTCCCACAGCGTCGGCCCTGCAGTGGAAGGCGTTTCCACGCTAACCGTGACCAGCAGCAGGCTACGCTACGTCTGGCCGAGTCTGAGGCCAAACTTGGCGCTTGAACTGGTGATGCAGCATTATGGGGAGGTCAGTCTCCGTACCGCACAGGTATACTCTCTCCTGGGACAAGTGTACTCCAAAATGGACAGGTAACCAGTCTGTTGATGCTTTGTTTTACATTTTTGTTAATTTAAACAATATTTTCCATTTTTTATTAAAAGACATGAAAAAGATTTTTACAAGTTTATTTTCTTTCTATTTTATCATTATATAATAATTTAAGCATGAACATTAAAAAAAATCATGATCAACATTAAATATAATTCTTATGATGTTTATTAGTGTGTATTTGATTACTGGTAAATGTAAATTAATTTTCTTGCATTTTTTTTCAAAAGCTACTGTCATTATTTTTGTTCAAATCTAAATTTATCCTGAAGAACCTAATGATATAACTTTTATATGCTGTTTTTTTCCAATTTTTAAGTATTACATGTTAACATGATTGAAATTAATTAAATATGAAGACCTTACCATTATTAAGAATGATTGCATACATGTGTTTAAGTTTTGAAATCACAGATAAACTTTCATTGTTGGAAACCCATAAGTGACTTATTCTGTAACAGCATAGGGTATCCAGCGATGATAAAATGATAAACTTAAAACTCTTTTGTAGACACTTTGCTCAATTTCTAGACTCCTTTTTTATTAAAATGAAATAAAATATGACCATAAAGAAATTCCATTCACTTTTATGACTTAAATAGGGAAACATTACCAGAGAGTGAAAAACATCCGTAAGTGTTTGAGATTTTCCCCTACTGAAGTGGTAAACCCTTTATCCTATCCCTCTCTTACGCGATGATTACATGACACTGTGGTTTTATATCCTTCATTATTGTATCCACAGTGTCCTGTGTTGCTAGAATGTGTATTGTATATATAGCAGACTGCATGTGAAGTTGTATGTACATGTTTGTGTATTTGTTTATGCATGTATCAGTCATTTTATTGCCTCTATGAATTTTGGGGACGATAAAAACAAGAGATTTAGGCAGTATTTATGAGCTTTCAGACAGGCAAGTTTTAAAAGATATAGAGATTTCTGCTTAACATTGGATAACATCTATTTCTGGCATGCTAGAATTTTGGCAGTCCTGAAATTTTACATTTTGCATCAAATAATTACTGAATTAGGGACTGTTACGCCTTTAACAGTTAAGTATTGATTTTTTTTTTTCACAGTAAGATAATTTTGTATTGTTATGTCAGAAAAATAATAAGAAACAAATTTAAAATAATGGTAAAATTGTATGCAACTCAGTGAAACTGTGAGTTGGTTCCTATCCTTTGAAGGAGTAAAATATTTGACAGAACTTTAAATACCTTTGCTTACATAGTTTTGCCCCTTCACTTTTCTTCAGTGAGGCTATATTTGTATATTGATGAATGCATCCCACATTATTTATAATGGGTATATTTATATATTTGTATATGAATTGGTTTCTTTGGATTTTATATTATATTCATATCAAATTGTATAGAAAATGCTTCTTTTTTAAACAAAATAATTCAAGTACTTCATGGTAGGGATGTTTTGAAATTTTATTCTGATTGGAGTCTTCCTCTATATTCTGTTTTTCAATCTTTATAGTATCATTCATTTCTTAACTGTCAACTTTCATCTTTATTACAGGTATCTTAAATTATTGTGTTTATTTGATTGCAAATTTGTTTTTAGTATGGTTTGTTAATTTAAAAGTTAGATATAAACTTAGTTTGATGGTAAGAGTGAATGCAGCATCCTTAATCCTTTAGCAATCAAATGCAATTAAAGTAATTGCCAGTATGTATAAAAGCAGATCAGCTTGCAAATATTATAGCTCTCAGGCTGATCAGGGTTTTATACTATGCACTATTCTCTGAACCTGAAAGAGATCCCTCTAATGCCAGTTCAGGCTCTGTGTTCTCAAAAATACTTTAGTATGTTCTTGATCTCAAATTATGTTCTTGATCTCAAATTTGAGTATCATACTCAAATCTCTGTTTAAACTAATGGCATAGATTGAGAAAATTGATTTCACTCTGATCTGGCTTGTCTTTGGTACATCATATTGTAAAAATGGTATATTGTAATTGCATGAGCAGTAAGGAGCTGTAACAGGTCAGGATGCTGAATTCATAATAGTTAACACTCATTCATTTAAGTACCAGTGTTTCTTATGTCCTCTCCATTCATACAGCTATTCTGAAAGCATACTCTGTACCATATCCGTATCATTGGTTCTCTGTTGGTACTGTGTGGACTTAACTTTAGACAAACCTTTTATTTTCATAATTCTGGTATTCTTAAAAAACTGAGCTTCATTTAATTTTCTTGTTCTTTTCATTGATGTTCTATTGCAGTGATTTTTTGAGAAGAAATTTACTACCTTTTACAGGTGGTTTCCACTAGCCAAAAACTAACATTTTTTCCGAAATAAATACCTGTTTTCCCATTGATATATTTTATTTTTTCTCAAAAGAAATAATTGTAATGAAATTTGTGTTGTTCTTATTATTTTATTGTTGAATTGAAACATTCAATGACATATACCACCTATAATTAGGTAATTGTTTTGTTCATTTAAAACATTTTCATTTATAATCTTCTGATTTCCAAGTTGTTTTTTTTATTTATAATGCTAAATTTCCCAATTAGAAATCTACAGGTTGTAAAAAAACTTGTTATTTAAGGAAATTAATATCTAGCACTTCAGTATTTTGGTGACTACAGTGTCTGATGGTCCTACTAAGATGCCAGAAAGTAGAAAGTCAAATTTGGTGACTGGAACACAGAAAACTGGAAGACCATACTTTACTTGAACACATTTACGGTCCCGGCAAAACTGTTCTTTATTCTTATTGTTTGACCATCGATGCATCGAACACTGAAGACTTGAACTCTCAAACAAAATTTCTGGTCCCAAATTACAAGTGCTATGTATTTAACACCTAATGGTCGAACCAATTCACACCCTACATGGGATGTTCGCTGTTGGATTTAATTGTAACCTGCATTGCAGCGTGTTTCTCACACATTGTGAGATTGGCTTTATTTTGCTGACATTTAGATAAAAAAACCGACAAAATACCATTTTCTACTTAAATCGATGAATTCTAAAAGAAGGCCTAATAATTAATACATGTACATTAATCATTATAACCATGGTTAAGTCAAACCACCAATGACTGGAACAAATTGCCATTGTCCCAGCCTGTTGGAGTCACCGAAGTTTGACTGTACTTCATGATTATATATACATTATACCTTATTGTTATACATCTGCTTAACAGTAGGAATCACACTTATCTTGTCCTGTCCCCTCCCATCCCATTGTGACACATCCAATCCTCTACACACATTACATAAAGATGCAGCGGTATAAATCACCTTGAGTGATAGTTCTAGTTTCCCAAATGGCATGGGAAGAAAATTTTAAACTTGTTAGGTGTAATAAAAAAAAAAGTTATTTGTTTCCACTAACCTGACCTACCCTATTTTTTTGTACTGACCCAAAACTGTTTTTTTGTAGCATTTGGGCTAGTACGGTTGCAAAACGCTGTTTTTTGTCAATTCCTCTGGAAAAAAAAAGGTAAAAATGGAA
This sequence comes from Solen grandis, assembly GCA_021229015.1. NCBI lineage: Eukaryota > Metazoa > Mollusca > Bivalvia > Adapedonta > Solenidae > Solen > Solen grandis. The sequence goes on from CM037781.1 coordinate 7,615,095, forward strand.
GAAAGGTTAAAAATAAAAAGAAACATTTAGTCAATTTACCGATCCTATTTTTTTTTTGGAAATGTTAGTGGAAACAATCAACTTATTATGCCCCCCTTTGAAGAAGAGGGGGCATATTGCTTTGCACATGTCGGTCGGTCCATCGGTCCGTCCATCCATTGGTCAGTAGACCAAACAGTTTCCAATAAATAACTTGGGAACGCCTGGGCCTAGGAACTTCAAACTTAGTCTGGAGATTGATCATGGCCAGTAGATGAACCCTATTGTTTTTGGAGTGACTTGGTCAAAGGTCAAGGTCACCATGACCTTCATTTACTGGGCTTGAATTTGAAAATGGTGACCAAGCTGTTTCCGATCAATAACTTGAGAACGCCTTGGCCTAGGAATTTCAAACTTAGTATGGAGATTGGTCATGACCAGTAAATGACCCCTTTTGGTTAAGGGGTAACTAGGTCAAGGTCACTGTGACATTGAATGCCAAGATAGATTCTGATCAAAATGGGTTCTGGTCAAATCTTTTTCACCAGATTTTTTTCAGCATTTTCACCTTTACTGGATGCAATGTACAAGGTAAAACTCAAATAAGACATTCTTCTTCTCGTTTACCTTTCGTTTCATGTAAAAAAAAAAAAAAAAAATTCCAACCTTCTGACCCTCTTCTTTATTTGCTAGACACCAGAAACGGAACTTTTTTTTTTTTTCCTAAGTTACCAATTTGTAATCAGCCCACGTTATGAAATGTAGCTATATAAATAATATGGCATATGAGGGGGGCATATATGTTTTACAAACATTTCTTGTTTGTTTTTGCCTTACCGGTACTTATTACAAGTTTTATACTTATCATGACCAGCAGAAGTTTTACTGGATACTCATACAATATAGTACATGTATCTGTTTACTGTAAGTCAGTATTGATATGTCTAACCCCCTGTGACCTTGCCTCTACCCCTCAGGTTACAGCTAGCTGAGGACATGATGCAGACCAGTGTAGCACTGATGAAGCTGTGTCAACCCAGTAACAGCTACTTCCGTCTCCTGGCCGCGGCAACCCTCGGCACATTCTACAAAATCACTGAGAAACCGAAGGAATGCATCGTGATCTTGAAGAATGTACTGGATAACATCGGTAAGTTGGTTTGTATAGAAATGTATGTATAAACATGTACAATATATGTATTACTTTGTATGATAATATCATTTAATATTGTGTTAGATTTTGAAAAAAAAGACAAACTTTCAGTTTTACTTTCATGAATAGATACACATTTTGTTACAGACAAAAACTGTTGTATATGGGCTTCATTTACAATAAATTAGTCTCCTCTCAGTAGCTCACCAGAGCAATGCTCAGGGTGAGCTTATGTGATCCGTTGAGTGTTCGTCGTCCATCATGCGTCGTTAATAATTTTAGTGTTTACACTTTAGCATCTTTATTTCTTGAGAAATCTTCTTCAAACTTTACATTAATATTTTATGGCCATAATCTCTCAACTAAGTTCAATTATGGCTGATATTGTCCCATTAGGTCAGGAGTTATGGCCCATTGATTTTCAAAGAATGCCAGATTTCACTTTGTTTACACTCAAGCATCTTCATTTCTTAAACAATCTTCTTCAAACTTTACAATAATGTTTATGGCTACAATCTCTCGGGCATATTTAATTATGGATAACATCAGCCCCATAGGTCAGGAGTTATGGCCCTTTGCTGATCAAAAATGCACAATTTCACTTTGTTTACACTCTAGCGTCTTCCTTTCTTAATCAATCTTCATCAAACTTTATATTAAAGTTTATGGCCATAATCTCTTGGCTAAGATTGATTATGACTGATATTGGTCCATTAGGTCAGGAGTTATGGCCCTTTATTTATAAAAAAAAATGCAAGATTTCACATTGTTTACACTCTAACATCTTCATTTCTTAAGCAATCAACTTCAAACCTTGTGACAATGTATATAGCTATCGATTATGGCTGATATCGGCCAATTATGTCAGGTAATGTAATATAAAAAGAATTCCAGATGTCACTTTGTTTACATTCTAGCATCTTCATTTCTTAAGCAATCATCTTAAAACTTCATGGCAATATTTATAGCCAAAATGTCTTAGTCAAGTTTTTTTATGGCGCAGGAGTTATGCCCATTTTAATATAAAAAATGCCAGATTTCACTTTGTTTACACTCTAACATCTTCATTTTTTAAGCATTCATCTTCAAACTCCATGACAATGTTTATAGACATAAGTATTTCTTATATCAGCCAATTAGGTTAGGAGTTTTTCCCCTTTTAATGTAAAAAACCCCCCACAAGATTTCACTTCTACACTCTAGCATCTTCATTTTTTAAGAAATTATCTCCAGACTTCATGAAAATGTATATGGCCATAATCTCTTAGCCAAGTTTGATAAAAGCTGTTTTAGTCCAATTTGGTCAGGAGTTACAGGCCTTGAAGAATAAGAAAATGTTAGAATTGTACTTTGTTTACAATCTAGCATCTGTAATTATTAAGAAATCATCATTTAATTTGTACACAATGATAATGGTAATAATATCTCAATAGAGTTTGATTATGACTGATAATTGACTGATAGATCTCTATTTTAGGCTCTTGAGATATCAGAACATCATACAAATTTGCTGTTTGACACTTTAACATCTTCATTTCTTGAGCACTGCAGGCAATGTTTCTCAGGTGAGCGACTTCAGGGCCATCTTGGCCCTCTTGTTTTTATGTAGTTTTAATTTTTCTATCTGTTAACTTCAAACATTTTAAATCTGTTAGTTGTATGTGACATATATAGGCTCAATTTTTCTATCTGTAAACTTCAAACATTTTAAATCTATTAGTTGTATGTGACATATTTAGGCTTAATTTTTCTATCTGTAAACTTTAAACATTTTAAATCTATTATTTGTATGTGACATATAGCCATCTCCCACATTTAACTGTATAAGTGTTGTATTTATAAACAGCAATCATGGTATATGGGCCAGGTATGCATATTTTGTTAATGGCTAGAACATTTAGATTTTACTCTTTTGTTATATTTATAGAGTTGCTTGTAGTTAGTTTTTACCACCTCTTCTTTCTTTGGAAGGAATTGAATCTTTTGTATTTGTAACCAAGTAAAATCCTACTGCCTCGAGCAGGTATCGAACTTGGGACCCTCGGTATGCAAATCCGACACTCTACCACGTTGCCACAAAAGCTAGCTCTATGGCAAGATAGTACAAGTGCTATTTTATACCTCTATTACATACACCCCCTCATTTCAAGAATCTGTCCTCAGATTCATGGATTATGAACGTCTGTGGAACTTTCTAAGGGTGCCATCTCTTCTACAACTTTGAGTTATTTACATTGAGTGCCAAATGTAACCAAGTAAAATCCTACTGCCCAGAGCTGGTATCGAACTCTGGACCCTCGGTATGCAATTCAGACACTCTACAATGTCGCCACAAAAGCTAGCTCTATGGCAAGATAGTACTAGTGCCATTTTATACCTCTACTACATATTATTTGAAGCAGTTTTTCTTTGTAAGGATATGGGATATGGGGAGGGGGAGGTACATAGGAGTGAGCTTGAGCTTAACTAATAGATTATCTGAGTTATGGCACCTTTTTGACTTAAAATTAACCAAAAAAATATATTTACCAATTTATAACTCATCATAGGCTCAACAGATTGGGATAATTTTAAGCACAAATGTCTATATCAATAGATTTGTAGTCAAGCTTGACTTAAGGCAAAATAAGTAAATGTTTGACATGGTTATGGCCCTTTTGCAATACAGAATTTGCAAAATATACCCTGTCAAAGTAATAACTCATCATAGCTCAGCAGTTTTAGGTAATTTTTGGTTAAGATGTTTATCTCAGTAAAACAAAGGCTAAGCTTGACTTTGACCAAATCAATAACTTTTTTACAGAGTTATAGCCCATTTTTGACTTAGAATTTGCTAAAAATATTGTTATGGCAGTAACGCATCATGTTTTTTAGTCAAAAGGCTGTGTGGGGGATAAATGACATTCAGTGATATTTCTAATTAACAACAAACTAAAGAAATTTTGGCTGTCTGGGTTGTGGAAAAGGTTAAACATAATATTTGCTACTGTTATCAATCTCATTAAATCAGCTCCTAGCTTTTGTTCAGATACTCTATGCTTCGAAGACCTGACAACATCCCATGAAAGGTTGTCTCAAATCCATCTTTATGCCATGAATATTAATAATAAAAATGATGTCAAAATTATCCAGTCAGAATGCGCCTTTCAAAACTATTTGAATTTGAAAATTGGAATACCTTGGTGATATTGGCAAAATTTAAATTTCCGTGTGCTGTGAATTTTCACAAAGCATTTTGAAACCGACAATTTGATTGGTTAAGGTCAGTTTGGTTCAACCTTTAATGTGATATCATCAGATCCTACAAAGCGAGCATCATTAAGTATATGGTTTTAATGAGAATTTTTACATTTTAATTTATCCATGAATGTTTGCCCATTTGTACATTGAGTCATCAAGTAATTCTGAATAAGCTATGTCAATTTTTATGGCAATTGTGTCTTGATAAATATTTCCTATGAAAATTATCCTCCATGCTGAATGCTTCTTGCTAAATGTTTCTTGTGATATGCTTCATGCTAAATATTTCTTTCCTGTTTCACCAGTATCTAAATATATATACAGTACCGGTATTTCATTTATGGAAAGTAACTAACTGTTACTACATGCATTATTGCATTTTGCAAGATGCATGTTGCACTTGCATGTTGCAACATATAGCAAATATCATTGTGCCACAGCCTTCCACAGAATTCTCAAGTCATGATGGGACCATATGATTGGTTTTACTGGATTCTATGAAATGGTAGCAGATAACTTGTTTCAGAACCTTCAGATAACATTTGCCTTCTAGTTATTCATAAATGATTATTCATATTTTTTTTATCAAGAAGTACTTAATTTATTATATTTTTTCTGAAAGAATTTTTACTTTCTTTTACATAATACCTTTCTTATTAAATTTGCATTTGCCTAGAGTTATTTCCCTTGACTATTTTTTTAACTGTTATATTAGTGTAGTGGGGTTATTAATTGCCTTCAGTGATAGCTCTAGTGTTTTCTTGCTGTCAACTCGCTTGTATATTATTTAGCCATTCTTGTATTTATTTTTGTCAGTTATCTTACATGTAGTCAAAGCTGAACATGTACCAGAATGTACCTGTACTAAGAAACCAACCTGTTTTAAGTGGCTAGTTCTAAATTGAAGAAAACAAAAACAATAACAAAACCCCAATAACTATTTAGCAGTCATATGGGATAAGATAAAATCCACTTTCAGATTGTTCCTTGGCTGGTCACTTAAGACAGGTTTGACTGAGCTCTCAGTAAAGTTTTTATGTAGCAGCTTCTTAGCACCTTTGCTTCAAGCCATATGAAAGATAACCTGTATATTATTTGTGTCTATATATACATTTACCTATAGCCTCATCAAAGTTATCAATACCTTTATATATATGTAAAAATATTCATATTTCACAGCTGGTAAAACCTTTTGCTACAGATCGGGAAATCAACCTCATAAAAAAAGTACTTGCCACATGTATACAGCCAGCTATAGTAATTTTTTATGACAGTAATTGTATCATTCTGTACTTGTATGACAAAGAAACACTCATATGGAATTGTTCTCATTATGTTTTATACTAGGCCAACACATATGTTAGTAAACAGGTCTTGTATCCATATAATCTTCATTTTCTTTCCAGCTCCTATTTAAAAGAAACTATAAGCATTCAGAAAATCAGCAATGTTATGTAAATGCACTGAACAACAATGCAAAAGCCTATGTGGCCAATTAGAAAAGCTGGCTAAATTATACTGAAAGATATTGATTTGTGTTAGAATTATAAGAAACTTATTTTCTATATCGTTTATAAAAATTATGTATTAATATGCAAACACTTTTTAAGAAGGTAAATTTGTAGACATAGATAAACAATGTTGTCCCAGGCTGACCTAGGGGAATTTGACCTTATTTTTTTTTTGAGTCTGAATCTCCACCTTAGGGCTTTAGCAATTTGTCAAACCCGACGTTATATTATCCTGTTATGTTATGTGTGGTGAAGGGTTAAGCAAAGGTTATGATAATGTTAACATGAGAGACCCATGACACAATATTGACTGCTGCTGTTACAGACAACCCCGGGGTCTACATGAAGTGGATCCACTCCTGCTTCGACAACCTGATCCACACACTGCAGTCCCTCAACATGAACAAACAGGTGGATGCAGCCCAGGTGCAGCTCTCTCACTGGCTACGGGAGAACCCCAAATTGGACACCACTCTTACACTAGCCATGTTGAACGAGCAGCCCAAACCATACAGCACCTTCATGGAAGATTTCAACGTCTGGGACAAGAAATTGAAGAAAGCGCTAGGTTTTGTCCGAGAGATGAAAGACAAGGATAAAAAGCAAGAAGAGTAACTGAAGGGGAATCGAGTGAATGAAGTGTAATGACAAATAAGGGTTATGTCTTCATATGTAGATAACTTTCCTCCTCCACCTGTTGAAGGCATTTTGAAATTCATACAGTATCTGTGTGAATGATTTTCAAATGGCCATGGTGAACTGCCAAACATAAAACATACTTATATCTGTATGTATTCTGTCTTTTTTGGGATTGTTTTTATGTATTTATGGAATTACCTTGATCAGATTATTTCAGAATGATATAAATTTGAATCAGTATTTTTTGTATACAAATAGAGTTGCCAATTTGTGATGGTCAGTTCATTTGGACAGTATGTGTTTTTTTTAATATTAAGAATTCAAGGGGGTTATTATTTATTATCTTTATCTTTAACCCTTTCCCTCATAGAGAAAACCATGAAAAGACCTATGCGAACAGCATAAAACCAGATCAGCCTGCGAGTAACTCGCAGGCTGATCAGGTTTATGCTGTTCGCTGTCCTCAGTGGTCTGGAAATGAGTATTTTGTAATTAAATTTGGTAAGGTTAACTGTGGTTTTGAGAAAGCCATTGCTATTAATTTTTTCTGCAGATCAGGCTTTATGTGATACCTATTGAGGGCGTCAAAAGGAGTATATATGAGGGAAAGGGTTAATAGATTGTGTGGAGTATGGTCTTGAAAATGTACAGTTAGATATTCATTGCTGGCACTAAACTGCAGCTGGCATGTTTATTATTTTTCCAAGCATATACTTTCAATAGTAAAGTGATTATAAAGTCATTTCTATTAATTCAGCAACATTATAAGGCTGTTAAGGTCAGCCCTATGTAATGTTGTGGTTATACTGTGCTTAATTCTAATGGTGATAATGATATTGCATTTCTGTGTATTGACTGTGTATGCCTGTTGTTTTTTGTTTTTTTGTATTTGGTATTTGTGTTAATCAAGCTTTCTAAGCTTAATTGAAATAGATTCTTAAGTTTGTTGTATTTTTCAAGTCATCAAAAGGAAATTTGATAATAGATAAGAAAGAAAAAGTGATTTCAGATGATGAAATCAATAATTGTAAGATCTAAAGAAAAAAGAACTACCATATTGTTATTGATTGATTAAAGTAGTCAGCCATAGTGAAATATACTGGTATGAGGATATGACATGTGTTCAAAAAGTCTGTGGGCACCAGCCTGAAATAAAAAATAAAGAAGATAACAACTCCATCATTATATAGTTAAATCTACTTTTTTGAAGATGGCACATTGGCATGAGTTATATCAAAAAGGTTACTTGAAAAATAATTGTTTCGAAATATTACTTGAAAAAAAAAAATTGTTTTGCAATGAAATTTTGATAAACAAGGTTAGGTTAAGTTTTGCCTTGTGAAGCAAAATGGCACATTTTGCTCAGTTTTCATTTTATTTTGTAAATGTCCTCATCCTACCAAAGTAGATGTGTTTTTTTGTATTATATTAAATATTTCTACAGGTATAATTACATCAAGAGACCAAAAAAAGCTTAAATGAATGTCTAAGAACTGTTTGAACACACCTGGTATATGTTTTGAACTCTGAAATATGTGTTAAGTCAAGGTAATATAGCACAGGGAATTCCATTGTGAAAAGTAATGGTGCATGTTATTTTTTGCATATTTGTTTTTGCTTTTATTTAGTAGTACATGTAGAACAATTGTTAAGAAAATTCTGAGTGGCAACATACTGGACTTTTCCTCCATATGTTTGTGTAGAATTTGACAAATAATGCTTCATTTAACACATATTTTTTCTGTAATTTTATTCTTAAGATGCAGCTTTACCTTTTTTGCTTTTTATGTCCCCACCATGAAATGGCGATGGACATATAGTGTTACACCTGTCCGTGTGTTTGTGTGTGTGTGTTATTTTTGTGTGTGTGTGTGTGTGTGTGCAAGAAATTGTGTCTTGGCATTAACTTTGTTATGTACATTTGTGTTTTGAAATGAATTGGCACAAGTGATCCTTAGGACAAGATGATGCATTGTGAACAAGAACCAAGACGCTAGGTTGAAGGTAAAGGTCATAGCACTCTGTTGACCTTAAAATCCTGTTCCAGATGTAACTTTGTTATGAATAAGCATGTTTTAAAATAACTTTACACAAATGATCCCTTGGACAAGATGATGTTTTGCAAACATGAAACAAGCTGTTATCTTTGAGGTCAAGGTCACAGCAGTAAGTTGAGTTTAAAATTTGTGCAAGCAGTCCTGTTTGGGCTATATCTTTGTTATGTATAGTCATATTTTGAAATAACTTGCCACTAGGGATCCTTAGGATAAAACAATGTGTCACAAACAAGTACCAGGTTGCTATATTGAAGGTCAAGGTTACATAACTTGGTTGTGGTCAGGGTCACAGCACTCATTGGATTTTAAAATCATCTTATTTTATATTTCCAGTTTCTCATCATATTCACTGATAAAAATATGAATCTAATAAACAAAATGGTGGGGCATCTGTGTCCTATGGACGCATTTTGAGTTGTTTTATTATCAGATATTTGAGCTTATTTTCTTTCAAGTGGATTGCCTAAATATTGACCTTTTTAGTATTAAAAGTTATTAGTTCAAAGAATAAATGACAAGTATTAGATGATAAATAAGGGATTTTATTGGATCTGTTTTTCAATTACCGGTATTAATTGTTGCGATATATATTATAATTTTGTACTTGAATAGATCTGCATTATTTTGATGAATAGATATATTTTGGGTAATGTTTACTTTTTTATACTATATGATAATAAACAAGTTCTAAATGATATTTTATGTGTCTCCTGTATATCTGTAAATGTATCTACCTTTAGAGCAATTATTTCAAGCATAATCTGTGATATCTGTCCCCTTCTTTGTTTTGTTTTTTATACCTGTTTAACATAATATCAAAATTGTTTGTTCATTCATAAATTAAGTCCATATATGTTTGTTGTAAAGTTTTGTGTAATTAACAGTTTATTCCCATGTAAGCATCATTTAGAATAAATTCATTGCACAGACTATGATTTTGTAAGTTTTGTCACCAGATTAAATTAAATATGACTTGAAGAATATTAATTTACAGAGCTTTAATGAAACAAATAATTTGCCTTTGCCAATGGACTGTGTAGAATCTGAGCTAAAATATTGTATGAGCAAACAATCTGAGCTAAAATATTGTATGAGCAAACAATCTGAGGTACAATATTGTATGCGCAAACAGAGGAGAATTGGAAAGGAGCTGCCTGATCTTCATTGTCTCTGTTTATCACAGTGTCAAAATGAATTTATTTGAGAAAAGGGTTAATCTTTTCATAACCTTCTCAGGCACAAAGTACTGGTCCAACCCAGGGTTTGTCAAGAGGGATTAGTGTTAATTATTAGAATGTGATCCCCAATCAACGAAAATAAACATGTTTCAAGGAAGTGTAATTTCAAATGGCCTGTGATAAACTATGCCATGTCTGGTTTTGGTATTCAGAATAAAGCGCCATTTTAGTACATGTGCACCCATTGTCTCATAAATGAAAATATGTTAAAAGATAATTGCACTTTAGATACACATTATTTGGTTTTAGAAATTGTGTAAGATTTATTATCACATATTTTGCACATACTTAAAAAGACATCAAAAATTGCTTAAGAAATAATTCATAAAAATATACATACTGCTGTTGTATCTGAATACTGTTTCTGATCAAACTTTGATATTTTGTCCTGAAATTGTCCTGTCATGTTGTCTGTGTTAAAAGTGGAATATTTCTTAAAAACATCTTTCCTGGACAATCATTAAAAAAAAATGTAGGTTATAAAGCAATACAAAACCTATGCAAATAGATACGTTAATTTTTCATGTGAAATGTTTGATATACATTAAATAGCAGAGTTATAGTTTAACATTATCTTTGTTATGCATGCTGTATATTTTATCCAGACATTGTTACAAATGTAGAGATTGCTTGTGAAGCTTCACATTCTTATATGCATATATTTATTCAGGCATGCAATCAAATTTACTTCATACTTCCTTCAAAATGCAGACAATGTGGTTGAATATTTTTAAGCTAGAAATAGTTTGTTAACACATTTGATTCATTTTTTTGCACTGACCAATTATCATAAGTATTAAACATTATTAGTAGTTCTGATATAGGTAAATGTACCATAAAAATAAAATCCATACAAGGCCAGGTTGTGTTTTTTTTTATCAATAACCACAGACATTTTACTCATTAAGCACATAGTACTCAATGTGAGCTAGTAGGGTCATTGAAGATTTTGACTATTTTGTTGTTTATTAATGTCCCATCTTTGTACACACAATACATATAAGCATACACGATGAACAATTTAAATTGTACAAAGCCACTCAAAATTGAGTTACAAGAGACAAGTAATATCTTTCATACAGAACATATACATATATACATGATATGAAACTAGAAACAGATGTTAATTGAATATCTATTGTCCCCTGTCAATTTCTCACCCATTCAGTTGTCCAAAAATCAGTTGTTTACACACTAGCATTTATATCTATTAAGCATGGCCTTAATCTCTTTACCAAGTATTATTAGTTTGGTATCTTTAGGGGTAAAAGGATCACTGAACCATGATCTTTCAAGTGAACATAATAATCTTTTCCATGTCAGTATATGTTTGACCAAAAATAAGGATACACGCATCCAAAAGTATTTACAGTCATTTATTGCCAATATTGTAATCTGTTTTCCTTTGGTTTTATACATGTAGTTGTGGTTCATACTCCGTGGATCGTATGGTTTGACCAGTTTTATTTACATATAATGTAATTTCAAGAAACCTGTTCATCCCTTTGTGATGTTATTGATTGACATATGAGCTCCATGATGAAAGCATGTATAAACAGCAGTTTATTTTAATGGACATATTTCTTATTGTATCAGATTTGTGTTAGATATTTTGTATGTTTGTTCAGGTTTAATCTTCCCATTAACAGTATTAGTCATTTTGGGACTATGGACCCATTTCAGTGTGTACAATAATAAATTATTGTATTTGAATTGACCAACAGGCTGTAGAATTTCTACACTGGGATAATAGGTAGTCAATGGCTGACTAGGTCTATACAAATAACAGGTATTTTTTGTATGTGTCAATATTTGTGAGCATTTGTTTGTTTTTGTTATTTTAATTTCCCACCGACAGTATTTCATTTATTTGGTGACTTTATCTACGAGGATGGTTCGATAAGTGTTGCAACTTTTGCCCGAAATCCATCATTTCCACGCTTTTCCTTTAGTATTCTTTTCATACCGTTTTTATTCAATAGCTACCTGTTGGTATTACACACTTTGAAATCTCTCTATTGGTTTTAATTTTACATTCATTCAAAGTGTGTTCACTCGTAGGCACTTTTTGTGTCATGGCAACAGAAAATAGTAAAAAAACAAAAGGGTATTTAAAAACCCTTTTGAAACTAGGGAAACTTGCGAAAGTAATATTTAACGAATTATGTGTCGCATATGGACATCGCATTGTGTTTTATTCATCAGTAACATAATCCAAAAGTAAAAAATATCCTGAAATAGAATGCACGCTGGCCTACGCTTCAGATAGCTTAGCCGGTTCGCATTTCGACATGATTAATTTTGATCCTGGAAATTGTTGAAACTGTACCCTGAACTCAACCAGAGAAAGTTTTCTAACCTTGTGACTGGTGACGAGATATGTGTGCATTATTTCCAGCCAACCAGAAAGTGCAGTAACAAATATGGGCCACCAAAAGGGCAAGCAGACCTTCTGTAGCTAAAATAATTTTAACTGTAAAGAAGGTCATGTACGATGTTTTTATGCTCACCGAAGGTGATGCATATAGTCGCCGCTTCGTCCGTCCGTTTGTCTGTTCGTCCGTCCGTCCGTCCGTTCGTCCGTCACACTTTCCGTGTCCGGACTATTTCTCAGGAACAAACGGCTTGAATTCAACGAAACTTTATGGGAAGCTTAATTACCAAGAGTAGATATGCATGTCGTCGGTGTGACCTGGTTCCTCAATTTTTCACAGAGTTATGGCCCCTTGACTTTTTGGCCTATAGTAATATTGCATGATTCTTGTCCGGGCTATTTCTCAGGAACTAATGGCTTGAATTCAAAAACTGTATGGGAAGCTTTATTACCAGGAGGAGATGCGCATATCGTCAGCATGACCTGATTCCTAAATTTTTCAAAGAGTTAAGGCTCATTGACTTTTTGGCCTATAGTACATATTGCATGATTCTTGTCCGGGCTATTTCTCAGGAACTAATGGCTTGAATTCAACAAAACTTTATGGGAAGCTTTATCACCAAGAGTAGATACGCATATCGTCGGCGTGACCTGGTTCCTAAATTTTTCACAGAGTTATGGCCCCTTACTTTTTCCTATAGTTCATGTTGCATGATTCTTGTCCGGGCTATTTCTCAGGAACTAATGGCTTGAATTCAATGAAACTGTATGGGAAGCTTTATTACCAAGAGTAGATACGCATATCGTCGACGTGACCTGGTTCCTCAATTTTTAAGAGAGTTATGGCCCCTACTACCATGTTGTTGACTAATATTCATGTCATTTGCCTAATTTAACAGGAGATATCATTTAAACAAAACCCCACAAAATTCAATATGCTAGTAATGTCAATCATAATCATGTCAGCTAATTGTTGTTTAGGCCATTATACACTATTTCAAATATCCAGTCATATGTCAAGAGTGTTGGTTAACCTCTTTGATATGAGCACACATTGAAATGTATGACTTAATTTTTAGTAGTATAAAAACTTTAAAAAAATCAATGAAAGATCTGATGAGTAACACGTATTATCATATTAAATAGTAAACTGTTACTAAGTCTCCAAATTAGAGTTGGTAAAACATCTCATCTGATGAGGAGAATAGATATGATTTAGGAATGGGGATTTCAACATATCCTCCCACCCATTGACCAAGGCCTTATTTGTAACAATGACGTTCTTCGGGGAGCATCTGTCAGTTCTACTGACTTTCTTGTCTTTAATAGTCGTGGAGAAACCGTTCAGGTGGCTAATCCGCATGGTAGGACAGTTACTGGCAAGCATATCGTGTTATTGTACTTAATAAGCATGAGAAAAGGTTAAAACAAGAGCCCATGAGGCCCTAAATTGCTCACCTGAGATAAATAGGTTGACCCAAGGAACATCTGTACCAATTTATTTTAAAATCTGGCCAGTAGTTTTGCATCCTCAGCTTTTGAAGAAGATGATTTTTAAAGTTTTCATATTTTTTTTCTTTTTGTTGCCATGGCAACCAGAGTTCTACATGGATCAAGTTTATTTTAGGAACTATTGTGAAGGTTGACCCAAGGATCATCCCTGCCAAATTTAATCAAATTCTGTCTAGTGGTTTCAGAGAAAATGTTGATTAAAGTTTTCCCAATATACATATAAGGCAAATAAGCCCCGCCCCTGGCGGCCATGTTTTTTTACGGATCGGAATAATTTTAGCAACTTTGGTAGAGGTTGACCCAAGGAACATCTGTACCAATTTATTTTAAAATCTGGCCAGTAGTTTTGAAGAAGATGATTTTTAAAGTTTTCATTTTTTTCTTCTTTTTGTTGCCATGGCAACCAGAGTTCTACATGGATCAAGTTTATTTTAGCAACTTTTGTGAAGGTTGACCCAAGGATCATCCCTGCCAAGTTTAATCAAATTCTGTCCAGTGGTTTCAGAGGAGATGTTGTTTAAAGGTTTCTCTATATACATATAAGGCAAATAAGCCCCGCCCCTGGCGGCCATGTTTTTTTACGGATCGGAATAATTTTAGCAACTTTGGTAGAGGTTGACCCAAGGAACATCTGTACCAAATTATTTTGAAATCTGGCCAGTAGTTTTGAAGGAGATGATTTTTAAAGTTTTCAAATTATTTTTCTTTTTGTTGCCATGGCAACCAGAGTTCTTCATGGATCAACTTTATTTTAGCAACTTTTGTAGAGCCTCACCCAAGGAACATTCCTGCCAAGTTTCATTAAATTCTGTCCGGCGGTTTCAGAGGAGATGTCGTTTAAAGCAAATTGTTGGCGACGCACGACACACGACGACGGACGACGGACGAAGGGCGATCACAAAAGCTCACCTTGATCACGTTGTGCTCAGGTGAGCTAAAAAGAGGCGCCCAGTTGTTGGTTTATCTGGTATGACCTGCTTCGGCTCACAAGACTGTTATTGAAGCACAATGACGTGTCTGTTCTACCATGCAACATGCAAGGACAAGTGGCATGATACCACATCTGTTCATATTATCCTGACACTAGACCAACCAGTTATAGAACTGCTGAGTACCAAACAAGGGAACACTTATATGGTGACCCACAAGTTGAAATACATTTGTATTTTGTTTTTGAATATATTTAAGCATTTTGAAGTAAACAGTACGTGTAGTTGCTTCTGATGCACTTTTCATATAGATGATAATGACCTGAAATCGTATCCAATAATTGCTGAAGGAATTTAAACATTTTATATCAGATTTTAACTTCATGACTCCAGTTACCGTCTCCGTATGATTGAAAGACGGTTATAGTGCGCTTCATTACAGGAGGGAACACTTTATAGTATATAACCGTTCTATATTCCCCATTACTTTAATCCCCATTCCCACCAACTTCGAATATAAACGTGTGTATATATATAATATATATATATATATATATATATATATTGTTTTTCTTTCTTTTTATTTTATGAAAACTTTCCGGAGCGAAATGTGCTTGAACATTTTAAGATACTAATCGCGCGTAATTTGCGGTTTAGGAAAGAACATCGGACCTGCAACGAACAGAAGCCACAAGTCAAAACTGTCGTCTGCTGAGTATCATCCTCTCCCACAAACTGATGATTCCCTCTAAATGCTGACGAGACATCTATATATTCTGCAAATGCATGATATTTATTCTTTCTTGCACACCGATAATTTTCCAAATGATTATAATATCATTTATACTCAGCAGATTATAATAATTAATTTAATGTTAATTTCAAGACTATTTCTTTATATTTTGTATTTAACAGTCTAAACCGGGAGAATGACCCCCCCCCCCCCCCCCAAAAAAAAAGAAAAACAACAAACAAACAACAACAAACAAACCAATTGTGTTTATAATGACAACTGGAGGATTATTTTACAAATTCCATTGGGTTATATTTATAATCAGCATGCAGTGAGCGTTGTCATTGTACAAACACAGATGTGGCGGATTGTTTGCTTAAAATTGTTTGATTATACTCTCACGTGGTAACAGGAGCGATATGGGAGATTTAAACGATTGTAACCCGACGTACGTTGCCATGGTAAGTTTGGATAATGTACCGGTGAAATTTGTTTCATTTTTTCTTTTTGGAATTAAGTACAAATATATCTAAGCGTCACTTGTCCCGAATCTTCTCGAGCAACCCTCGTTGTTTTAAATGTGTATTGAATATGTGTGTGACTAAATCAAATGGTTTGAAAATAAATACCAAATACATGTATGTATATTAAGTTATTAAAAAGAAAACAAGTTACAAAGAAATGACATGCACAGAATAGTACAAATGTATCATATATGCTAAATTAAAATCTAATGCCATTATCAATTACATTTTTATAAGGACATGATGTATCAGTAGCATATAATTTGGTACAAGGTTATAACTCTATAACTCTATATAATAATAATCGCTCTTCGGTGTTTTTTACAGACCACCCAATGTCAACGCATTGCAACATGATCACCTAATAAGTTCTATTCATCTAGCTGTTGATACAGGCCTAAGCAACATCATAATAACTGGTGATTTTAATTTAAATGTCCTAAACGAGGCTTCAAATAAAAAAATAGAGTCCCTAAGTAACCAGTTATCTCTTGTTCAGTGTATAGCTGATGCAACACACTTTACAGAAACTTCGTCCTCCTTAATTGACATCATACTTACCTCTAAAAAGGAACTTATTGCCCTAAGCGGAGTTGGAGATCCTTTCCTTCAAGACGTCAGATTCCATTGTCCTATCTTTGGTTTCCTAAACCTGCAAAGAGTAAAAACATCAGCGTTTAAAAGGCAAATATGGTTATTTGACAGGGGTAATTTTAATCTCTTAAAAGCCAAAATATTATCCTACAACTGGGACGATATAAAAAATAGTGATATAAATGTATATACGAAACAATTTACAGAAAAACTACTAACGTTTTCCAATGAATGTATCCCTCACAAAACAGTTACCATTCGACCTAGTAACCCGCCATGGTTCACCTCCCACCTTGCTAAATTAATACGGCAGCGTAAAAGAGCGTTTCGAAAAGCTAAACTAACAAATACGGAAATAAACTGGATGAAATTCAAGCAACTAAGAAATAACATTATTACTAAAATACGTCAAGCTAAATCAGACCATATTAAACTGCAATCAGAGAAACTCAGATCTCATATTAATACTTCTAAAGGGTGGTGGCAATGTTTAAAGACATTTATCAAACCAGGCACTAATTCTAATATCCCACCACTTCAATATAATGACTCTGTAATATACAATGAAGTCTCTAAAGCCAATATAATGAACAACTATTTTGCTAATCAAACTCTTCTAGATGAACTAAATGCTCCTGAATTGCAAGAATCGCACTTTCTTCCCCCAACTGCTTTAGAATCTTTTGTTATTGATGCTAATGAAGTGGCCATTATTTTAAAGTCATTACCTCTTGGTAAAGCCTCAGGTCCTGATACTATTAATAACAAAGTTCTTCGTGAAACTGCAAATGAATTGTCTCGACCCTTAACCGATTTATTCAATTATTCTTTGTCTATTTCACAATATCCTGATTCATGGAAAGAAGCTCATATAACTCCGATATTTAAAAGTGGGGATCCTTCACTTCCTTGTAATTATCGTCCTATATCCCTGTTAAACTCATTAGGCAAAGTTTTTGAAAGACTTATTTTTAACAAATTATATAATCATCTTCATATGAATAGATTACTTACTTCTTACCAATCCGGATTTATCCCTGGCGATTCGACAATCAACCAGTTGACATATCTTTATGATGTTTTCTCTCAAGCCGTTGACTCTGGTAAAGAAATAAGAACGATTTTTTGTGACATTAGCAAAGCATTTGACAGGGTATGGCACAGGGGTCTTTTGCATAAACTTAACCTCTATGGGATATCTGGTTCTCTACTTAACTGGTTTTCTAGTTATTTAAACTCAAGGAAACAACGAGTTGTACTTCCTCAATCTAAATCAAACTGGACTTTTATCAAATCTGGTGTACCACAAGGATCAATTCTCGGCCCTCTATTATTTCTTATTTACATTAATGATATAGTAACCGAAATAGATTCTAACGTCCGATTATTTGCTGACGATACAAGTCTCTTCTGCATAGTAAATGACCCAACCGTTACGGCAAACATACTCAACTCTGATTTAGTCAAAATAAATAACTGGGCTAACAAATGGTTAGTCAAATTTAATCCTAAAAAAACTGAGTCCCTTCTTATATCTCGAAAGTTAAACCCAGTATATCACTCTCCTATATATATGCAAAACGAACCTATTCAGGAGGTATCTTCTCATAAACACCTTGGTCTCTACTTTTCTAAAGATTTTACTTGGAAATGTCATATAGAATACGTACTATCAAAAGCTTACCGTCGATTAAATGTTCTTCGTTCCCTGAAATTCACTTTAGACCGTCGTTCCTTAGAAATTGCATACTTTTCCTTTATACGCCCCATTCTTGAATAT
Source organism: Solen grandis (assembly GCA_021229015.1). Lineage (NCBI taxonomy): Eukaryota > Metazoa > Mollusca > Bivalvia > Adapedonta > Solenidae > Solen > Solen grandis. Next base: position 7,633,358 of record CM037781.1, read on the forward strand.
GGAGACGTAATATTTGACAACTGCACTGAAAATCTCAAACAGGAAATCGAAAAAATGCAGTATGATGCCGCTAGAATTACAACTGGTGCTACCAAACTTGTTTCTATTTCCAAACTTATGATTGAAATTGGTTGGGAATCTCTGGCGGATAGAAGAAGAAGACACAAACTCATATTATTATATAAAATGAAAAGTGGACTCTCCCCTGAATACTTGTCCTCTCTTTGTCCCCCTGAAACTGACTCAAGTAGGTACAATTTTCGAACAGCAGGTAACCTTAATATACCCCGTTCAAGAACAAACTTGTATTATGATTCCTTTATTCCTTCTACATCCAGAATGTACAATGAACTTCCGGACTCCGTGAAAAATGCAACTTCCTTATCATCTTTCAAACGTCAACTTAAACCAAATACACCTTCTGTTCCTGAGTATTACTACTACGGCAAGCGCTCAAATCAAATTTATCACTCAAGACTAAGAACCAATTGCAGCAGCCTAGCAAATGATCTATATTCCAAAAACATTGTGAATACTCCGAATTGTACTTGTGGTGTCCCTGAAACATCCAAACATTTCTTCTTCGACTGTCAGAAATATAAACATATTCGTCCTAAACTTTTTAGCGAAGTGAATAAACTATGTGAAATAACCCTAAATAATCTTCTTTTTGGAAACAGAAACTTGTCAACCGATGAAAATATTAAACTTTTTTCCGCAGTGCATCTATATATTGAAAAATCTAAACGTTTCTCCTGATAAACCTTTCCAGTCCTTACTTTACGTATTTCTAATAAGTAAATATGACATGTTTTCATACTCGTATGTCATCAGTAAATGTCTATGTTCAAGAATATGGCTTCACTTCCCCGTTCTACAAAACATCTCTCCCACTCTCCCTCTCCCTCTCTCTACCCCTCTCTAAATGAGTATGAGTGTTCTTATTTATGTTTTCCTTTTTTCTTTTTCTATTTTTCCCATATTTCCTTTTGTTTTTATATGTTTATGTAAAAATTATTTGTAATTCTTAATGAATTCGCCATATATTCACAATTTAATCATCAAGGAGAAAATCTCAATAAGCTTTTAGCTTTCGATTTCATCCTATTTTGTACTATGTTTAAATGAATTTTATATGTAAAATATATCAATAAAATATGTTTTAAACTAAACTAATAAATAATATCATAACTAAAATTATTAATTATTTCGGGGAAAAATCTGTAATACACGTATACATGCAGTAGGATTGGACTATGATATCGAAAGGGCAAACCAGTTGCTTAATTTAAATATCGCTTATGGGTAATAAAAGTTAAGTAAGAAAAGTTTGTGCTATTGGCGTCCATAACAACGTTTATCACCAATTATTTGCTTATTTAAATGTATGCAAGGGAGTAAACGGCGGTCACTTTTTGAATATTCAATTTGATTTATTTTTCGTATAAACTGCTCTCGACTTTCGGCAGTGTGCTACACCTGTGTAGAGCGATTTATTTTGTGTTCATAAATGTGTTTACACCGCGTAGGTGTATAGTCTACCTGTATGATATGCTTCATGGGTTATGGACTAGTTGCAGTGGGAATCAACACACGGGGAATTGTCAAAATCTGAACAAATCTCGGACACGTCAAAACAACTGAATTGTGTATGTATATTTGTGTCTAAGTCGGTGCATTCCGTTTTGTCACAGTGGCGATTAAATGATACAAACGAAACTGGATACCTGTTGTTTTCTTAACTGGTGAACTACTCGGTTTTAGATTGTTGTTAAAAAAGGTGTGTCTACAGAGATTGACAAGTGAATAATCTGTACGTGAAAAGTGAGGAAATTGGTCCGGATTTTTTTTCGTATAAAAGAAGTTTCGCAGGACTGCGTCTTACACAAGTTGCCCTTGATCTCGCTGCACAAAACAGCGAATTTTTCGATCACCATGGAGGCCCAGTTAGTCACGCCCATACAGACACCCGGGGCAATGAGCTACGAAGAGAGCATCAACTACTTCGTCGGGAAGGGAAAAATCCCCAAGGCTGGGATTTTTGACGACGGCGGAAAACCTCTGGCGGGAACTCCAAATATGCAAATAAACGACCACGACATTCGTACAATCCACCACTGTGTGAACATCCCTATCAGCAAGCGTGACAAAAAGCATTTTGGGCTCTTCATAGGACAGACCCGGTTTATATGCTTCAAGGTGGACGGACGGACGCTCGTTGGTATCACGAAAGAGGAGCTGTTTGTTGCCCACACTTGCGACAGTGTGCTGATTCTTGCGTTTTTGCCTATTCAGCCAAGTTCCAACGTGAGCTGTATAGGAGAGGTATGGACCTTTGCCCAGGAGCTCAAATCCCACATGGAAGTATCCCAATTTGTGCAGTAGGTTTTGGACTGAACCCTGGAACCGCTCGTACATACGTACGGGTGAAGTGTGGAGCAGATTGTAGAGATGGCAAACGCGTCTCATCGCATAAAGGTATTTGTTAAAAAATCAGCAACAATTCATTCATCTTGCCAAAATGTTAACAGGATGCAGAATACGCGTGTATACTAAATGTAACTTCCTCAAACTGCTCATTTCCGTATGATTAACACGTGAATCTTGGAGTGAAGTGCACTTGTCACTTAACATGAGTGCAAAACTAACGAATTGTCAATGAGTGGATAGAACCAAGTGGTGACATTTTAATCTGGTTACATAAGACCTATCATCCACAAATACTGTCATGTGGGTCAGTGGTATATCACTGTTTGTTTTGAAAATAAAACAGTAATCCTTTCTTAATTATGCATATTCGAAAGATAATTGATCTATCCATTAAACGAAATACAGAGTACAATATAGATCTAAATCATTATCTGTCATCTCCAATGGAGACATGACTTCATTCAAAGCTGGAAATAATACTTTTTTTTTGTTGCAAAACTCGGAAATGCCTTAATTTGCATGTGTATCAATAAATATACAGTTTATAAGGTGATATATATTGTGATATGAGTGTAAACATTTTCATGTAGATCTACGTCTAAATGTATTTTTTATTCATTTGTAACATATGTTAACATGTATTGCGCTAATTAACCGATGTTAATTCGTGACCTTGTATACCAGGTATAGCACAATTTCGTGGTGGTAAAACAGATCTGACCTTTAATAATAAATTAATTAAGATTATCATTTCATATTTTTTAATATCTTGTTTACAAAATAAGTTTTTTTTAACAGTGTATAATTTCATTACGGACCATTTTAGTTTGGCCCTTAACATATAGTTATTGCTTTATGCGTGTGTGTTAAAAATAGAAGTGAAATAATTCCAAAATTCCTTTGGAATTATTCCACTTCTATTTTTAACACACATACACACACACCTGATAAGATTATTGTAATAGTGGAAAACAGCGGAAAGGCGAACATCCAAAAAAAACCCAAAAAACTTAGACACATTTCATACAATGTGTACACTGATAATTCTTTCATTTTTTTTTTACCGAACAAATATAAATAAATGATCAAAATATCTGACAGATACTTTATGACTGAATCGAGAAGATACTTTATAAATCCCGAAAATTGCTTATTTTCTGAGATGAATTATATTTGTAGGTTTACTTTAATTTCAAGTGTGGCATTATAAACCTCATTATCATGATCTTTAATACAAACATCATATTATTGCCATTTAGTTTGAGGTCGTGTATACCTTCGACCTGTACTCACTTATATACAGTATTACTGGTCTCTCACATCTCTATCCACATATTTGTAGATTCAATTCTCATAAATATGTCTCTTTTTCCCCATTTATTTTGTGGTCTGTAACATACAAATGTTTCTTTCCTCATTTGAAGGAAGCTATGTTTTCAACCAAACACAATGTCTCATCTGCAGGAACTATTGACACTATTCATCATTATGATGACGTCAGTCTTATGCAGAATATTTTCCCTACGAAGCGCGAGTAATTTAATATGTTGATTAACATTTCGTTTCCTTCCTTGAGATGAAAACCTATTTTCTTTCAGTATTTTGTGTGATTGAAAGAGTTATCCACAAATACTATTTAAATTGTTTATTAAAGTTTCTCGAAAGACTTGCATAAAAAATGTGCTCGTTAATTATGAAAGTGAGAAACATCTATATCCGGACCCGGATTCAATCACCTGGAAAATATTATGACATTTTTCAACAACTATTAAGTAGTCTATCCAATATTATTTTGAATTTTATGTTATTAGACAGACGAATAGAAGGACATACTCATACAGACACAACAAGATGAAAGTACACTATTATAAGTTTTAACTTTATGTATTTTACATCGATTACGAAACAAGTTATCACAACTGCTAAAAATCACTCATGATGGCATGTGGTCATTACTGATGGAGGAAACCTGAGAACTCGTAAAAAAAATAAACGTGTCTGGACGGGTAACCACTGTACCGTCTCATGTACATGACTAGGATTCGAACCCGGGACGCATTGCTCGTTATCACAACGCTATCCAGGCACACCACTATCATAAGCGGATTCAAGGAAAATGACTCCTAGAGTTAGTGTATGATGACATATTTTGTTTAAATACTCTGTTCTTGTTTTCTATCTGATGAATATAATATTACATGTATTTACTATTGAATTTATAATTATAATATTAACTGTTAATCTTGTTATTCAACTTTCTTTCATTTTGTATTATTATTTGCAATAAAATCAGTTATGTTACTGGAAGACGACTTGTGTAATTTTTCAGCATCGAATTAAAAAAAAATGATGGATTGTCAGCACTTTTCGTGTCACTTTCTGAAAGCAGAGGTGACACATAGGGATTACTTCTCCGTTGTCTGTTTGTCCGTCTGTCTGACTGTCACAGAATTTTCGTCTCGCTTCTTTATTCTGTAATAACTTCTGCTCTACTCATGAATGCTGTTGAAATGGAATTTCATTGATGGATAGAGCTTGACAAGAGGAATTCTCATGCACAACTCCATAATTCAATTTTGTTAGTTAGAACCATGCACTAACTATGCTATTGAAATGGAATTTCATGGATGGACAGAGCTTGACGAGAAATTGTCATGCTTGGGGTCTATAATTCTTGCATAAATATATCTGTGTCACCTGCTGTAAGCAGAGGTGAGAACATAGGGATCTCTTCTCTGTCAGTCAGTATGTCTGTCTGTATGTGTTCCTGTCTTGTCACACTGTTTACGTCACGCTTACTTGTGTTTCAAGGAACACTTCTTGTTTGAGATATTCAACCATCACGTGTCATAAATCTGGACTGAGAAATTAACACGACAAAAATGTTGAAACACTAACATTCATATATGGAACAATTGTTTATTTTTTTTTAACGAAGTTGGAAATGAAAATCTTTGGTTGGCGCACGACGTACATGTATAAAGCTATTTCCCGGACAGGTTAGTTCAGTGCCAGGATAACAGGATGAGGGTAAAGTCGCTGACTTTAACACTCACTCAGCCCCTCACCGCGTGGGTTCGAATCCCGGCAGGGTCATTCGGATTTTCATGTGAGGAAGCCTTCCAGCTGGCTTGCGGTAGGTCGGTGGTTCTACCAGGATGCCTCCGTACATTCAGGGTCTTCCTCCACCTGTAATTAGCTGGACGTCGCTATATGACTGAAATACTGACGAAGTGACGGTTAACTCAAATAGTCAAGTCATCTGTGTTATATCCGTCACTCAACGCTACATGTAAAGCAAATGTTATCACTGCTAACCGGTACGGTTATATATTTTCATTCAAAGTTGAAATTTTAAGGTTTTTGGATTCGTTCTATAGTAAAAATTTAAAATAAACTTATTATAATGTATTTCGTAATAAAAAAATGATATTTCATGATAATAATAAATATAATTTCGCATTACGACCGATTAGATCTACTCCGTTTGTACGAAATTCGTAATAAGGAAATATGTCGTAAATACGAACTACATTCCGTGATATAAAATAATATTTTTAAAAAACATATAAGAAAATCAGTGTGAGCAATATCACTATAGGGATTCAATCCATACATGCCTGCCATTCATAATGATTTTCGAATTAATTAGGAAGCTCATTTTTTCCTTTTCAGTAACGGAATTTTAGCTCGTCTGATTTTCAAGAATTGTCGTCATATCTTCAAAACTATTAAAGTTTCTGTCATCAGACTTCACATACTTGTTCACTATCATAAGGGCTACATCCCCATCAAGGGCCATAACTATCATGTCCTTTTTGACACAATTCATATCTCCCTCCCCCTTTAAAAAAATAGTGAAAAACTAAGTCTGGCCATACTATTTAGCCATCTGTCATCAAACTTCACATACTTGTTCACTACTAAAAGAGCTACATTCTCATTAAGGACTATAACTCTTATGTCCATTTTCACATAATCCATCTCCCCCTTTTAAAATAACTATCAGACGAGCTTTGGCACCAGCATACGGTACTCTTGTACCACATATAAGAAATGAATGCCCATCTTCTATTCTCTGTCAAACTGAGAAGTAGGGCATACAATTTGAGTACGGCTTTGTATACACATGGACATTAGATTTGAGGTATTTTGTGACTCTCTTGGGATTGTTTAGTTTAAGCATATTTTATCATTCAAATTCGGATTTTCATGTGAGGAAGCCTTCCAGCTGGCTTGCGGTAGGTCGGTGGTTCTACCAGGATGCCTCCGTGCATTTGGGGTCTTCCTCCACCTGTAATTAGCTGGACGTCGCTATATGACTGAAATACTGTCGAAGCGACGGTAAACTCAAATAGTCAAGTCAAATTCATACAGACATAAAGGGTACATAACAATAATGTCATTTAAATGGATTGAAGTGAAAGCAATATGATCATAAAACTTCTCTCAAACAAATATGATTTTCAAATGTAACCGGCGAGAATTTAATGATTCATGTTTTTTTTTTTTTTTTTTTTTTTTTTTTTTTTGTTGGTGGTGGTGTGTGTGTGTGTTTCTTTTTTCAATTAGAAAACGTTTGTTCAGCAATTAAAATAAAAAGGAAATAATAATAGTATAAAAGACAAAAACCTGTAAAGTTACAGTAATATTGTTTCGTTAAAAAATACATCATATAATTAAGAGGGAACTATATTTGGATAAAACCTGGTAAAGAAGTAAATTAGAAGAAAAACAGGAAAGGAAATGAAGGAAATTCGGTACCTAGGATTATTTGCCCATGACATATTTGACAATGTACAGAACAAATTAGTAACTGGACTTTCAAAATGCTCAGAGTACAGAACTACATACTGTGAAATCATTAATTTTCGAGGGACATTAACTTTCGTCGATTTCGTGGAGGGTTTTATCAACGAATATTAATCCCCACGAAAACTTGTTTCTTATATAGACCCCACGTCTTCTAGAACATAGATCCACGAAATTCCCTTAGGTACATAATCAACGAAATTTAATGTCAACGAAAATTAATGATTTTACAGAATAACATTGATCAGGGTACAAGACTCTAATGCATGATATTAAGAATAACACAAACAATATTATATGCAGAAAATATTATCTATAGGACAATATACGGTAAAGTTTTAATGTGTTTTACTAGCTGTAACTTAAAATAAGTTGTTTTTTTTTTGTTTTTTTTTTAATTTTGATCTGCCATGACAGGCTTGGCACCGAAAACTGAAAGGAAAGTACAAAAAAATACATTATGAAATGTGTAAATTAGTACCCAAACTTGGCTAAACAATTTTATTTATTATACAGAAACAGGACTGGCATGAAGAAAAACATTTGTTACATATTTTTTACTTACTCATAGTCAGTGAAGTTGTGCTGATTTTAACAATGTGTATAAACATACTGAATCTTTAAACGCGCACTGTCTGTAAAATATTGTAAGTACAGCCATTGGATTTGCTTCAAAATTTGCAGCATTTTATTGTTGATATAAATATGTAAACACCATGGACCACGGCGTTTAGAATCAGTGAAAGTAAGTACCTAGATTTTTACCTCGGTACAGGGTTTAATACTTAAATAACTATATAAAAATAAAAATAAAACCTTTTTTCTTCCTAAATCAGTATGATACAGAAATTTTGCAAAAAGAGAAAATAGAAAGAAAAGAAAAAAAATGACCACATTAGGATTCGAACCCAAACCTTCAGTTTGAAAGCAGTTAGCCTTGTAGACTTCCAGGCATGCGCAGTACATGATCAACAGTTTATAGTCTGTTTCTAATTATACTACAGACGATGCTGATTGGTGTTACTTAAATGACTCCACGGTCTGTTTCATTGTTAATATTAAACTGACCGAGTCACATTTCAACATTTGATGATATTGACCAAAGCATAACATTATCTAAATACTGATCATAAGGTTGTGGGTTCGAATCCGGTTTGCAAGACAAAAAGTTCTACACAATGTATCTGCCGTTAATCGGTTTTAACTATTCAGATAGTGTGGGCACCCGGCAGAGTCTTTTTACTATATAAGGAATATCCTGATATGGACAGTAAATAAAATGGAAGAAAGAATATATATATATATATATATATATATATATATATATATATATATATATATATTTATTTATTTATTTATTTATTTATTTATTTATTTATACGCCGGTAAACTGTAACCTGTGTCATTCCAGACTATTAAAAGTTGACCCTGATGATCACAAAATATGTGATAAAATCTTAATTCGACCCAATCATCATTATTTTTATTCCTGAACATCAAAACAATTGTCAGTTCTTTCAGTACTTTTATATATCAAAAGTGGGAATTCCCCTCAAGACACATGACATCAAATGAAAGGGCCAATAGGAGAATTTAAGTAGGATTAATAATTGCTATATCAGGTTTTACTACTTGCAACAGGGCATTTTGAACCACACGAATCTAACGTAACTGTTCGGGGTTATTGGATGTTAATTGTTTGAAATTATCAAGTAGACAAAATTTGAGATATTTTTTTGTAAAGTATCCGGGTATTTCGGGTAGGCGTCAACAATGGCAGGTAATACGGATGGAGAGGATTTAGACGAGGATAAAATTGATAAGATGAAAATGCCAGCAGCAGTGATGACCTGTAAAAAGCGTGAAATTGACATCAATTTTAACCCAAAGCCTAAATTGAGGGAGATGACATGGCTTATTAAAGATCATGCGTTGTGCAAAAACAATCTTGAGCAGGTACTGTTAATTGAATGAACATTGATTCTATATGTCTCTTGAATTAAATATGACCATTAGGTATGGTCTTTGTGCTTTGAATTGGTCTCATTTATATCTAAAACCGTTATTTGACTTCTTTCTGGCGCCGTTCATATTTCCTCTCTCTCTATATATACATATATGGAAAACGATTGGGTCGTTTCGCCCCAATTCCCTTTCGCCCTATACTTTTTCGCCCTAATTCCCTGTCGCCCTATACCCTTTTGCCCTAAACTGTGAGTCTGTTCGCCCTGTTGTTATTTTGGTGGATTTCAATGAAATAATATATAAATGTTTGTGTATTTGGTTGTAATATTTTATGCATGTATGTTTGAATGGGTATATATTCATATTACATTTATCATATTGTGTTGCACAAGCAATACATTATAAATGAAACATCCATCTCAGAATGACAGTTTCAAATTTTTTTACATCTTATATACCCTAACATTGGCGATGTATTTATAAATAAATGAATAAATAAATAAATTTACTGTTTGTTTTGTTTTAAGCCCTTATTCAATTCATTTGCATCCCTACTTATCATAAATGAAAGAGACAGGGTTTAAAAAATAAGCATGTTAAATGAGACAATACAAACGCCGAAAATACTGTAGTTTGAACATAATTAACAAATTATCTGCAAAGTTGCTATAAATTGACAACATATATATGAAAAACTATGCAAACTGATTAAATACTTGCTTTGATTACCAGTTATTTCTTTAATTTTCAGTATGTGTTTGCAAAGTAAGTCTTTTGATCCAAT
>CM037781.1:7643448-7693448 GCA_021229015.1 Solen grandis
GTGGAATTAGTAATTTACTAACTTGAAAGAATTTGTGCATGATCACCAAGTTAATCGCATGGTAACAGGTAGAAGCCGTTATATGAATCGAGCAAGCGATTGGCTGAAAAATTAGAATCTGTCAATCAACTGCACGTGACTGTAACAGTCTGGTTCCCGACTTCCTGTGATAGTATTTAGTACTCCAGACTATGTGTGTAAGTGTTACAAGATTGGGCTCACTGATCAGGCATGTCGGCAAAATCAAAAGCATGTTGCATAAGTAGGTCGGGTGTTATTGGCTATTGATACATGTGGTGTTTGACACCCGACAATATCATGACGCACGATCGGAAATGCCTACAGGTCAAACTGATGGGCCTGAATCCCTTACTCTTATGATAGTGACCAAATTTTATTAAAATTGATATATATTATAACTGAACAAAGCGTATAGATAACATATGAAGTCTAAAAGATAAATTGAGTACAAATAAAACAAGGCAATTTTTTCAGGTACCAAGCTTTTCTACAAATATTATGGGCAGGTAAAAAATTGCCATCTTCAGAAGCAAATTTTATACATATACCTGCAATTGCTATTTTCTAACCAAGAGTTAGTTAGTTCCTACATACATACCAGGTTCACTCAGGGCAAAGCAGCCCACCCTGTCACCATGGAGGAAGGGTTTCAGGAACTTCTCCTTTTGTTCTGGTGTGGCATACCCTTTGATTGGCCCGAGATACAGAGACTGCAGTAACAAGCAAACAGATCTGTTGGTAATTAATTCCATGTCTATGGGAGCAAAACTGACAAATATTTATGAAGGATCAATCTTATAAAATAAAAAAATAATATTTGTGCACCCATCTGAAGAAACATTCTGTTGGCTTGTTTTGATGCATCAGCAGAACCTGATCAGGGTTTTCTCTGTTTGCTCTTACATGTATAAATTGTAGCAAAGAAAATTATAGTTTTATATTAATACAATTTTAGTAAATTACTATACATAAGTCATAAACTTGAATATGGATATTCATGACGTTACAGGTTTAGCCTGATTCAAAAACTAATGAATTAATTGGTAAGGCATCTTGTTTGGTTGAGGATATAAAGAGTGAAGTTTGTTTATTGGATGGATTTAACATCCTACCAGCAGTATTTTAGTCATTTGGAGACAATATCTACTTAAAACAGATATAGTGCTGCAACACTGCAGTATCACACCGTAGATATGTGACATGATACCACACACAGTCACATTATCCAGACACTGGGCTAACCAGTCCTGGAACTACCCTTATATGCTGAGCACCAAGCAATGGAGCTATACCAGTACCATTTTTATGACTTGGTAAAGTATGTCGCAGCAAGGGAACAAACCCAAGAGATCTGAATTTCAAAAGTGGACACTCTCACCACATAGCCACTGGGACAGGTCAATATAGAAGTTAAGGGGCTTGAAAAGATGATGAAAGTAAAGTTAATGTATTAGAAACATGTAACTAGTGTTGCACACAACACATGAGTCCCATACAGGTGAGGTGCATAATTTTTCTGAGAAAAAAAAACAACAACAAAGTGACATGCAGAATTTCCATACTGCTGTCTATTCATATACCAAATTTTATATTATCTTAAACAGTTTTAAAGTTATTGTGGGATCCAGATTTCCGGACATCCGAAAGGACAGATGGACAAAAGGACACACAGATGGACAGCAAACCTATAGTCCCCTCTGGTGTAAACACTGGTAGGGGACTAAAAAGAGATTAATAGCATGAAATAGATTATTTGTTTCACTGAAAGATGGTATTCATTTCACTTGCTGATATGCCATTTTACATCAATGTAGCTTCTCAAACTAGAGGGTCATCCTCAGACCAAGAGGTCAATGGAAGTCCTGGATTGCTCACTATAAGAAAATCTGCTTACAGCAGTCATGTTTGTTTTTGTTTTGTTTTTTCCCCAAAGGATCCTTAATCTTATTAGAGACTTTTGCCAGGAAAATTTATTCCAAAATATTTTCAAATTTGGCAAGTGATTACTGACAAGAAGATTTTTACAATTTTCATTGGCTCCATTTCCTTTTACAGATCAGAATCGTTTGACCTATCTTGGTAGAAGGTTACCAAACATTTTAAAATCAACCAGATTTTTGCATGGAACATCCTTAAAGAGTTATATGAAAATTGGACTGGAGGTTTTAAAGATATCATTTAAGAAAACAATGATAACCATTGGGCAATGGACATTTTGGCTGGTCACAAAAGCTCATCTAAAGCATTTTGTACAGGAAAGCTAAAAACAAGATAGGGCTAGACTGTACTGGTTTTACTAGAGTATACTCTCTTTATCTCCAAGATACTGAACAGTATAAAACCTGATCAGCCTGAGAAGCCATCAAGGGGGCACATAGGTGCTCCAGTAATAGCTCTAGTGTGGTGAAGTTAAATTTGATACCAGTCACTTGTTTCAGAATCCTAAAATCCTATTTGTTGCATCCATCACTAATATCTATGGTCTACTCACATTATTTACACTCATGATACAACCCGTGCTGGCACAGCCGCGGCTTATTTCTTCCATAGCGATGGCGTACGCCAGGTAGTCCAGACCCGTTCCTCCGTCTTCCTCCGCAATATCGACACACAACAATCCCATGTCACCTAGCATCTTTACCTACACAGGGAGAGTATCCAAAATATAAACATCAACATAACTGGCTTAAATATTTACAGACTTAATGCGTAAAAATGTTGACATGCTAGATGAATGAATGGAGAATAACGGAACAAACGGATGATGGGTGTCCAATGATGCATTTTTCATGAATGGTGAATTTACATAGATTTCATGAATAGCACACAAGAACATTAACACCCGTATAATTTATTCAGTTTTTGTATGGATTTTGCAATCTCTAGAATATGAAACTAAAAATATAATTGCATACCCATTAAAGACCTTTTGATATGAAATAAACTCTCCAATGTCTACATTTCAATGATTTTTTTCATATTATCCAACAGCTAAACTTTGATACCACATGATCCTTGGTTAACCCAGTTTAACATGAAAGAATGCAAAAGTTTTTCTAATATTGTCTGTTTGCAGTTAATTTAGCCATAAATAGAATGAACCTTTTGGAACAGGTAATGGTGGGGTTTCATTATTGCTTGAAAGAACTGGAGAGGTCAAATAAATTTGTTATCAATAGAAAATAACAACTACAATGTATGAGGGATGTTCAAAAAGTATCCAAAAAAGTTCCACAACTTTTTTTATTGATACATTTGGTTATTAGAATAAAAATTTTCAATAGTGATACTTATTCTGAAAGAATAAAGTGATACAAATTGCAGTGGCCAGTAATTTTGAAGGAAATGATCCCTGCAAAGTTTGATCAAATTCTGTCCAGCAGTTTCTAAGGAGAGGTCATTTTAAGTTTTCAATATATACATTTAAGGCAAATTAGTCCTGCCCCTTGCAGCCATGTTTTTTTATGGATGGGAATAATTTTAGCAACTTTTGTGATGTTTCACCCAATGATCATCCCTGCCAAATTTGATTTAAATTTTGTCCAGCTGTTTCTGAGAAGATGTCGTTTAAAGATTTTATTACATACATAAAAAGCAAATTTGCCCCATCCCTAGCTTTGAAGGAGATGATTTTTAAAGTTTTCATATTTTTTTTTTCTTTCCTTTGCCATGGTAACCAGAGTTCTGTATGGATCAAGTTTATTTTAGCAACTTTTGTGAAGGTTCACCCAAGGATCATCCCTGCCAAGTTTAATCAAATTCTATCAAATGGTTTCAAAGAAGATGTTTAAAGCAAATTGTTGATGACACACATCGCACTACGGATGACGGAAGCAGGGTGAGGTGAGCTAAAAAAGTGCTTAACCCGTAGGTATATTTGGGGCACTTTTTGATGTTGGGAGTATGTTTTATGTGAACTTTAAAAACAAGTAAACATGTATCCATTTGTGAAATTTGTCCAGCTCAATATTACCTGAAGCTGCCATATAGACTGTGGATTTCTGGTATGAATGCAATATAAATCACTCTTTTTTTTTCGGATTGAGTTAAAAACATATCAAAGTATCATCTTATGAATTTTTTATTCCAAAAATCATTTTAATAAATAAGTTACGAAACTTTTCCAGATACTTTTCGAACAACCCTCGCATGCACTGACAAGCCATGCTCACCTTGTATGAATCCTATTAAAGTCTGAATAAACAATAGGTTTTCTTGAATCTTAAGTATAATGTAAAGAGCACAGCCAAGATCATTCGACAAGGCCATCCTTGAAAACTTGTTTGTTTGCAGATACTATACTTACTCAATGAAAATGCCCCTACTTAATTTCATTTTTGTATCAAGTAACTTTGTTTATTTTTCCAAATATATATTTTTCTTCTTGGTTTTCACAAAACTTCTACATACATGGGAGTTTCATAATTCAATGGTGATAATTTAAAACATGCATAGTGGTCAATCCATAAATAATCTATACCCCTTCTATAACTCTTTGTCTTAAACTGTTGATGAATAGGTTAATTATGCTGCTGTCATTTGTTAATTTCTTTACCGCTATCTTGAAGAAAAAAAATCCAAACCTACCTACCCAATGATTAAAATCTTGGTCCGGTAACTTCAAACAAACAAATTTTACATACTGGACTACCAAAATTTATTAATCATACCTGTGCAGTAGGGAAGGCATGATCTTTGTCCAGTTTACCAGCTATCGGGACCAACTCCTTGTCTGCAAAGTCTCGACATGTCTGTCTCAACATCTGGTGAGTATCTGGCAGGACAGGCCAACCTTGCATGTGTACCTCCCTTGAACTGAGCCATGTCCCACCTGTAAAACACACATCACACATCTACCAGAGGGATCAAACTCTTATTATACAAAATACAAACAAACACATCAAAACTTGAATCATTGTATTCTATGAAATAACTTGTAGTCCTGAGGCTATATGAGTTGTACCCAGCAATTCTGTGAGCCATATGGATTCTATGAAATGACAAGACATGTTACAGTCACCGTGGTTAATGCCCCAACATTAAAACCTGGGTTATGTGTATAACAGGACAATCTTCTGACTAACTGAGGCTGTGACTTTTAATAGGCTAGAGACGTGGATCTTGCATGTGCCACACATATCTGGAAGCCTATTTGTGCCAAGTTATTTCAAAATTGTTATAAGTAAACCAAAATTTAGAGCCTGGGCACAGAAAAAAGTGCTACTTTTTAATCTTTAACCCGAGATTGTGACATTGACCTTTGCTGATGGGAAAAGGGCCTCCATGATATATATATATATTTTTTTTTATTTTAAATCAATCTAAAAAGTAATCCTGGTAGTCCTTTTTTCAGGTGTTGGGAAAGGGGCTTTAAAATCATATTTTGGGGAATATATGACCAAATTCTTTTTCATTGGGAAAGAAAAGTCCTGGTGTAAGATGCAAATTTTGGGAAACTGCATGAATTTTTCTGAGGGGAGGGCACCTATGAACAGCCCACAATTACAACGTTTTCATGAGAGCGTTGTGCGAATCAAACTGTATCACTTTTAGATTCAATCCTTGCTTGAGTCTTCAGGTGTGGGAGTCAATATGTCTCCCAAAGTTTATCTAGAAATGTGTCTGCTGACACAACTGTCTCCATTTTGTCACATATGTACTGAGCAGACCTTTATCTTTATCTCATGTATTGAGTATGCTCAAAAATAAATAACAGACATGTGCAGAAAATTAATTGCGCTATAATTGATGCATTAGCTATTTTGAGCCCATTTATGATTAATTACCCACTTCTACTCTATATGGACTATGATTGTGTAAAAATAGCTCGCATACTGAAACACTTTTGACAAAATTTAGATGAAGGTCTACTTGTGTAACAGTATAATAGGCGGCGATATCACATGATTAATACCGCAAAAAAAAGGGGTATCGTTGGCAAACATGTCATTGTCGAGATCATAATTTTGCAGAGTGGACGCCTGTATTTTTGAAATTCTGAAAAAAGGTGCATAGTCTTCGATGACAGAATTCATTCAGGAATCAAACCAAACATTTGATTTATGTAAGAAAATAAGCGTTACAGTTATTGACCTTTTCTACCGAATGTCGGCACAAAATATACAGAAAACAGCTAATTTTTTGCTAATTTCTAATAATTATTTCCGCTAATTTTGAATACGAACAATGCACTTTGATGTTATTACTGACATGGATAATGTGTCCTTGCGGCGTTCTTCAAAAGGCTTGAAGTCAAACGTCTGATCGCAGCCATTTTGAAGCCAGAGCAAGGATTATTTCCCCTTGTAGCAGAAAGTTTTAAAATGTTGCGATTGTGCGGTATATCGGTTTAACGTCCCACCGACAGTATTTCAATCATTAAAGACTGTGTCTACTTGAAACAGATATAGTGCTGCCACAATGCAGTATCGCAGTAGACCTGTGACATTATACCACACCCAGTCACATTAAATTCTGACACCGGGCCAACCAGTCATAAGCTGAACACAAATATTGAGCAAGGGAGCCTTAGACCTGTACCATATATGTCGCAGCCGGAAACGAACCCACGACCTCCCGATTATGGGGCGGACGCTCTAACCACTCGACCACCAGGACCAGTAGAATATACAGTGTTGTCGTTAGATTGTTTCAATATTTTACTGTAAAGATTGTAAAAATAATACATTCTATGGGAGGAGGTATCCACCAGCTTATTGCTAATATAATGGTGATAATTATTATTTACAAAATGATTGTTTGGGTCTATAATCTTGAAACAAAATTGCTGTTACTTGAAAATTACACGTTTAACGATCAAGTATCTGTTTGTCATATTTACATTCAAGTGAACGTTCGTACGTTACAAATTTTTAAATGTGGATTCTATAGATATTTAAATAGCAAATGTATAAATGACGGCCCGATAATGCCGCGAGGACACGAAATTGTACAAACTGAAAATATTAGAATTGAATGAAAGAGGATGTATTTTCCCCTTGTTATATGATATATAGCACAAAACGTGAAAACATCGTATATCATTTTGAATTCAATAATGATCATTGAATGCTTATTCTCTGTAACCAAATTGTGGCGCGTACATCTTGTATATAAGCCGGATTTAACATTTATCCTTTATAAAACTATGCATTTGAAGCGGGCCCAGCTAGATTCCATAAATTTTCGAACTTAGCGCAAACTTATATAAGTACTGTGCTAGCCTAACTGCTAAAAATAATGGAGTTTCCTCAGCCTTGTATATAAGTATACGATAAGCCGAATTTAGCATGGATAATCGCAATGTTTTCCGACTGTAACTGTTTTTTTCGACCAAATAAAAAGTGTCTCAATATCTTTTATGAAATGTTTAAATCTGCTGGCACTAATTTTGTGTCTAGACTTTCATGTCAAGGTTCTCTATGGCAAAACCAAGTGTCGAACCACTGTCTTCAAATTTTATTGAAATCCATTGCCCTCAAGATATATTGTGCTGACGTTGACATCTACATTCCATTTTTCATATTTTATATTTTTCATATCATTCACCATCACGTCATCTATACATTTTTTCTATAGAAATTACATGGTTCATAAGCACTGCCCAACGGGGTTTGAACCCACAATCCTCGTATCTGCAGCCGAGAACGTTACCATTAGATGAAGGCCACTTTTTGACCAATTAGCATGAAATGTTCACTGCAGTGAAATGTATCGATCATATGAAGTTCTGTATCATGCATTCCACAAAACAATTCAGCAAATTAATATTTAATGGTAAATGAACTGCTATTTTAGTTACTTTATTGATAATTAATGATTAGGTAGAGAGGTTCTAAGGAAAAATGACAAAGATATTTTTGAAAAGCATGAATTATCATTGTTATCGGAGCCCGTTACAGGTACTTTACGTAACATGTCAATATGACTTAAAAGTATTGATTAGTATGGAAGATATTATTTATGTAAATATTATAACACGCTTACTTTCGAATGCTTTATGAAAAATGACATGTGCTGGCGTGTATGTTTACTTTTCCATGATGCCTTATTGCATTTCTGTTAGACGGTTTTAAATGTCAAGAGTGTACGCTAAATGTTATGTGCTTACTGACTAATATGTCAGTATGTTAAGACTCAGGTGCTAAACACCAAATGATACATAGCAAATGAGAAGCGTGAGCGTACATGTAAACTTGTCGCATTTCTTTTGAGAAGTGTATAGTGCTAAATACTTTCTGTTAACTACCAAATAAGATGTGCAAGAAAATGTTCATGAAATTTGTAAGCTAATGATTGCAGTTCTTAAAATGACTCGTACGTAAACACAAAGAGTTAAACCATAATTCATTTTCAAGTATAACTGTCGAAAACAAATTGACACTTAGCACTAGGCACTAAACATAATATCGAAGCTGGGAACCAAAATGAACATTTACATTTTTTGCTAGGGCCCATTCTTAATGAAGAGAGTTTGCTCTAACATGTACAACGAAGCGTACCATTGCACATGCGAACCTAGACGAATCGTACCAGTGGACGAGGCGTACCACAAACAGGTCAAATCCCGAAAGAAGGGACCGGCCTGGCCTGATTATATAATTTTCTAGGTGACTGAAATTGCCTTGATAGGGTTTATGTTTCTGCTCAGCAGTGGAGAACGTTAGCCAAGTGACCAGTCACCCAAGCCGTCCCCTGCTGATAGCATAACATATCTTTTATAAGCATAGAATTTACACATTTACAAAAAATACGGCAAACGCAAAGAGTGTTACACGAAAAAAGTTAACAGAGATTTAAGTAGTAGTAAGTTGTTGATATATTGTATTTATGAAGCATTACAGAATGTATTATTATTTGATTACTTAATATTTTGAGCTTGTGAGGAGCTGAGTAAAAAAGCGAAATATATAAACTTAGCCAAAATGTTGATTATTCTTGTTGATGAGTTGACATTAAGGGGCCAGTGACAATAGTATTGAGGTAGAAACTTTTTTCTTAATAAATGTACCCTATATTTTGGACAAATCAGTAGAAATTTCTATCATATTCATTGAACAATGTTGACATATCCTCTCAGTCCTGATTTATATTTCTTCCGGTTTCTGTTAAAAGGTCACGTGAGGAAAGTCTAAATTTTGTCAGACTAATTTATATTTATTTATATTTCTGCAATTCAGATATTTTTATAAAATTATCTTTAATTTTTGATATTATTATGCCATGTTTGTTTATATATATCTATTATCCTTTGTTTTATTATATGTGTATTTATCTTATATTTATATTATCTTGATTAAGTCAAATATGCGTCATACCTATTTCGTTGAGTATTTGTTTTACATAAAACGCCCAATTAATTCCGTCATAGTTAATGCTATTATTTGCGTCTTCGCGCAAAAAATTATGAACAAATTTAATAAGAGAATTGTTGTCAGCCTTACTTATTTTTGTCCAGTATTTCATTATTATGATTTTTCTTCTAATTGCCACTGGAAATCGCCCTAAATCGCCATAAATTAAGTCCATCAATATTTGTACTCTTATCAACACATAAGGTTTTTCGCATAAATTTGCAGTGGATCTGTTCGATATTTTTACTTTCAAGTATCCAAAGACCTCGGCGCCATAATTCAAAACTGACCCCACGAGGCTGTCAAATTTATCTTGTGTAGTTAAATTTAATTGATGACAAAAAAAAAAAAGGTTATGTAATGCGAAGAGTGAACGCTCGGCTATAGATTTTGTGCTCGATACCATTTACCGTTTTTAAAAAATACTTAAAATTATTTACAATATTTAATGTTAGATAACCATATTGAAAACTGAATTTCGCATGTCGTCCTTTTTCAAAGATCATGATTTTAGTTTTATTGTGCTAACTTTTAGATGCCAAGTATTACAGTATTGTTCAAGATCATTTAATAAAGATTGTAATGCCTGAGGAGTATGTGCGAAAGGAACAGCATCATCAGCAAATAAAATGATTAATAATTTAAGTTCTTCATTTTCACTGAATAATCCATCGATAGTTTAAGTTTGACAGAATATCATTTACAACAACAACAACAACAACAACAACAACAACAACAACAACAACAACAACAACAAAAACAACAACAACAACAAACTGGAGCACTGGTCTCTCTGTTTAACGCCAAGAAAGTGGAGTACTGACTATTGTGTCGAACACATGCCTAACATACTTTTGATAGCGTTTATAAATTTGGAACTAACATTTGATTTAAACAATTTATGGAAAAGATATCCACGATTGATATTGTCAAAGCATTTTTCGAAGTCTATAAACGCACAGTATAATATTTTGCCGTTGGCAAGTGTTTTTTTAAAAATTCTTTTATTGAATGTATAACAAATATACAGTACATTGTAAATTTACCTTTTTGAAATCCAAATGACTTTCTATGTTTTTGCATGTTTGATGTTCCATTTTGTGTCTATTTAAGATTATTTGTGAATATATTTAGATATTATGTCAATAACGGTAATTTATTGAGTCATCAATATTCCCGCCTTTATATATCGGGCAGATAATCCCTTCTCCAGAACATTGGATACTCTCCCTTGTCTAATAATCTATTGAATTAAATGAGTGTTTATAAATTCATTTCTGCGCATAAGTTATCTAGACCACTGCTTATATTGTTTGTGAGAATACAGTCTCTTTTAATTCGGATTAAGTAATTTGGAAGTCTAGTTCAACATCAACTTTATCTTCAAATGATAAATCTGAAAGATTTGTATCATCATTTTGCTATTTGTACTGTATGATTTTTTTTAAATGTCCATATAGATCTTGGATATTTACTATATTGTGTTTTGATTTTTCTTCAAAATTTCATAGACTTGCTTTTGCTAATATTGTAAGATCTTGTTTTCTTTCAATGATATTGGTATTTGCTCTTTCTTTTTCTTTACAATAATTTGATTTTGCTCTTAAATTATTATCTCTTAGAAGTCCATCTCTTTGTTTCTAAGAAACTCTTTTCTTGCTTTATTGAATAATCTTCTTGTATCATAACAGTTTCCATTAAACCGGATAGAGCATCCGCTTTAAGAATCCGTCAAACGCTTTTAGTGTACTGTGTATGCAAGTGAGCGTCTGAACGTCACAGACAGACATCAATTAAGGCACCGATGGCGAGTGTGCATTTAAATCGTATCCACTTTGCATATTATAGTAAAATTAATAAACGAGGAACAACTCAAACCCAGTGTTATAAACGCGCTTTGACTGCATAAGTACGGTCTTTAAAAGAAAAATCTTAACATTTTTTTAATCGACGGCTTAGTTAAGCTCTCTGTCTCTCCATTCCTTTCTTACAGATTATAAGGTTAACATAAATATGTTTATTTAAAGGAAATGCACAATAACAGATATATTAATGTAAATAAAATTTTATAAAATATAACCCAACAATTCTAAATATTAAGGTAGTACTTCATAGACAAGGAAAAATAACGATATCAATAACTTTCAAATTCGTATTTATGCATTTTTTTTTTTTTTTTTTATTACTAATGAAATTTAATGAAACAACCAGTGTTCAAGCGTGTATTAAAGGCAAACTGACTGAAAATTCTGACGTAGTGCATAAAAGACCACATGGTTTCCCGTTTTGACGCTTTTGACGCGTGGGATTTTTCTAGCTTCCTAGATACTTCGATTTGCCGTTGCTCCATGGTGGGTTCGATTCCCGGCAGTGACATGCCAATCATTGAAACACGAGGGTCATAATGACTCTGTATCGCTCAAATGAGTACGATTGCTCTCAAGCCAATATTCAGCATTATGGTAATTGTGCATGTAAATGTTAGAAGACAGATAATTGTTAAAAAGGAAAACAACTAAAAACAAGATATGTATGTATATTTCCATGTAAAATCAAGTGACCCCTGGGGCGGGACCAATTTTTACCCCAGTGTCATTTGAACAAACTTGGTAGAGATCCACTAGACAATGCTATCAAATATCTAAGTTCTAGACCCTGCAGTTTTGCAGAAGAAGATTTTCAAAGTTTGCAAATTTAAAATCTATTTTTAGCTCATGTGGCCTACTTTTTCAGTCAATCAAAACAATTTGAACAATTTTGATAGAGGGCCTCATAAGGATCAATTATGTGAAATTTGGCCAAAATTTATTCAGTGGTTTAGGACGAGATGTTGTTTAAAGAAAATTTACAGGCCCATCCTAAAAGCTCAGGTGAGCCAACAACAACACCACCACCACTGTGTTAAGCGTGTAGGAGTTGTTCCAGGACTGGTTGACTCGGTGTCAGATTAATATGATAAATATAATATCTGTTCACGGCATGATATCACAGTCAGGCAGCACTTTTTCAGTATCATGTAGGCAATGATTGGAATACTGTCGATAAGCAAACAAACAATTTAAGTTTGAGATGTAAAGTTTTGTTGCAAATTATTGGTACACATGGAATCATAGCGGTAACGTCATGCAGCTCATGATAAGCCTCCTCCATGTCCAGTGTCGGACCTTTCTTCGCGTGGTCCGAGAAGCCAGTTCGAAAACAGGGTCATGACGACTTGCCATAAGGAGATGACGGGAAGCTTCGTTGTCGGAGTGTTAGTTTAAAAATCAAATGACAATGGTTTTATATACGAATATGACATTGACCGTAAATAATATGTGAGATTCTAAGTTGACTAATGTTGATATACATAAATTTGAGTGTAAAAATAATCAAGAGGGCCCTTGTGACCATAGAACGCTCACCAGTGTCCCATCATTCTAATTAAATATCTGGTTACATTCAGTAGTTGTAACATTGGGTGGGGGGCTCCGTGTCCGAGAGGGTAAAGTCGCTGACTTTAACACTCGATCAGCCCCTCACCGCGTGGGTTCGAATCCCGACAGGGTCATTCAGATTTTCATGTGAGGAAGCCTTCCAGCTGGCTTGCGGTAGGTCGGTGGTTCTATCCGGATGCCTCCGTGCATTCGTGGTCTTCCTCCACCTGTAATTAGCTGGACGTCGCTATATGACTGAAATACTGTCGAAGCGACGGTAAACTCAAATAGTCAAATAGTGTAACATTGGGTCTTAAACAAGGAGAACCGTTGTCACATTTAGTATTTATTCTGTTTGTAAATGTTATAACAAAATATTGATATAAAATCACTAACAGATACTGATTGTGAATTACTATCCAAGTACTGACTCTCTTTGCAGATGGCATTATGCTGTTACAACTGATCTAGTAAGTTTTCAAAAAGAAATGAATGCTTTTCATCAATGTTTCTTAAAATGGAGGCTGAAAATTTATGTTTCAAAACAATCAATTAGAAAACAATTAACTCGATTCCTGGTTGGGACTCATGCTTTAGAAATTGAAATTGGTCGTTATAATAATATCCCAAGAGAGAACAGAGTTTGTAAATGTTGTAATATACCATGGTAGAAACTGAATACCTCTTTTCATGTGTTGCCCACATTACACGGTCCTTAGAAAAACTTATTTTGGGAATCTATCTTGGCCATCTATAGGTCCTCAGATACTAAAACCGTTATATAAAATAGCAGAAATTATTAAAGAAGCTTTTGATATTCGTAATGTTTTCAATGCCCTAATTCAGTTACAAGTTTCTATCTGAAATACCTCTTACTCTAAAACATTGAACATAGCCATCAACCTCTTATTATTATTATGTTGTTGTTGTATTGGAGTTTACCGTCGCTGCGATAGTATTTCAATCATATAGCGACGTCCAGCTAATTACAGATGGAGGAAGACCCCGAGTACACAAAGGTACCTGTGTAGAACCACCGACCTTCCTCTTATATTATGTACTATGGATTATTATTTGATACGAAGATTTATAAATAATATCATTTGATTATTCTGATGTATCATTATTTGTGACAATTTGTTCCTGTTTGATTGTTCACTATTTCTCTGTCCTTGCATGTGCATATTTATTTTATATTTTATAAATGACCAAAGACTTTATTGTCGATATGCCAATAACAACTGAAATTGAATCAAGATTCAGATTTCAGATACAAAGGGTTATAAATTTTCTATACAGAATAGAAAACCTGGAGGCATCAATTTTCAGGGGACATGTAATGGTAGAGGGCCACGAGATGATTCAGAGATCCACTTACAACTAACACAGTGATTTTACTGGCACAATTGAATTTAATATAGCAATATTCGAAAAAAAAGAAGAAAAAAGATTAAAATAAATTAAAAAAAAAATGCATTAAAAATGTCAGTGTAATTAATAATGAGATTATTAGTATTGCGGATAATTTCTGATATTGGGGTGGGGGGTAAGTTTTGCTAAAACTGGGAATTTGAAAAAATGTTTTTAAAGTATCAAATGATGGAAATGGACGACCATTAACTTTTTTTAATAATATGGGAAGTATTGATTATTTTGAATCAAAGACTTCAGGATCAATATAATCAACAATGGGATGAAATCAAAATTATATTGATTGTACCGCCAATGTGTTGTTTGCAATCATGTAATTTTTTTTTTTTTTAAACATATCAATTTTATTTCTGACATGTAAATTAATACCATAATCTGTATCACAATTTTTTTATTCGGGAATTTTATACATGATGCAATGAAAACATAGATCGGTCGAAATGCACTGTCTAATTAATTCAGTAGATTACATTTCTGACTGAACACGTTTACCGACATGGCAACAACCACCTATTATTTCTTGTCGTCAAGTTTATGTGCATATAGTACAGGTTTAGGTCTTGGTCAGTCCTGGGTTGAACCAGTACTTTATGCGTTGGATGTCACTTTTTTTTCTTTTTTTTTGAGGCCCCATATGGGTATCCCCATTTATTTTCCCCGTAATAGGTGAACAGAGGTCGGGGAACCATCCTCAGTTGACCGTACAATGTAACATAAATTTCAGTCATTATAAAAGAATTATACAGAGAAAAAATAAACATTATATTTTACTTTGTATTAAATTCAACCATATAGGCACTTTAATTTTTTTTATGGGTTGAAAAATACAAACAAAATTAATAATAATGAAAATAAGAAAAAACTAAATGTAAATTGTTCTTCACATGTGATTAACATTAAAAGTTTCATAATCACATTCAATAAAATACAAATCCTATCTTGATTTTAAATAATATATTAAATCTTCAATTTTCAACTTACTTTTTACAAGTTTCCAATTTGATTTTTTTTTATAAATTCCCAATCTAATTTTACTATCTCTCTGAATCCTCAATTGTTGTAATATATTTTTAATCTACACAAAAATATATATCTTGTAATCAAGAATAGGTTTTATTTTACAACAAGACCAAAACAAATGGGATAAACTTTCAACAGTTTCTTCACAAAAGGTACATAAACTAGTTTGAACAATTTTCATTTTGAATAGTAAGGAATTTGTTGGTAATATTCTGTGTACTATTCTTGTTTGAAGCCATTGAATGTAAGTATTTCTAGTAATGTAATTGTTTGTGCCAATAAAATATACTGACTTTGACTTTTGACTTGACTTTGTTATTAACACTTCAAAGTTAAATTTGAATATGAAAAATATCTGGATTGAGTTGATAATAATAATTTAAACAATTTCGCATATCTTCCACATTCTATAGATATAGAATCTGATGGGTATTTGGGACAAAAATGCAAAATGTGCAGTCAAGATCTTGTGGACTCGGAATACAGTTAAAATTGTGTTGTCCAAGAAGACTCGAAATCAAATCAAGTAGGGCATTTTTATCATTGTATTCAAACTTATTATCAAGGCGTAAAATTAAACCTATTTACAGTATAATAAGATTTTTAGCAACTGACAGATATTGCCGATTTGTTAGTGTAATCATTTCATTTTTTTATTAACATGAACATAAACGTATCAAAACCCAATCTTTAATCAATTTGTAAGTACATATTTCTTTCGTTATTATGTTGTCTTAGCCATATGTAAAAAGAATATGTTGTAGTGGTAAACATACTGGCTTTCACCTTTGCGACACAGGTTCGATCCCAGGTCAGTCCAGGCTCGATCCCAGGTCGGTCCGGTGTTGTATGTCAAAGTGTAGGAGTCGCCGTTCAGACACGTGGGTTTTCTCCGGGAATCCCAGTTTTCCCTCTATATCAAGGACTACGTCAACGCTACCAGCAGTTCCAACGAGAAGATTTTCGTAAGCGATGGCGTTGTCTGCCAAAAGATGCAGATTTACAAAAATATATATTAAAAATGGGCAAAGACATTAAATGAAAACTTGTAATATACTAATCATACCTCCATGCCATTTTCCTGAAGAAAAAAAAAGCCACACCAACTCACCGTGTCCGCAAAATAAATTGCAACGCTATCTTATCTATGCACTTTCGCTCAAAGAATCATGGGATATGCACTACTTTCATCATAGCCGCTCTTTTACATCGTTTATTTCGGCCTCATTTATTCCGGTTGGGAGGATGACCATAGTGTTCCTCTTCTCAACAACTCTTTGCGATACTAGTATCTGATACCAGTCTGACAGAATCTGCCATTGCTAGAAGTGAAAGTGACCGCTACAGCATAGACCGATGCTGTACAATATTTTTGTAAATATTGTGCCAATCTGGTTTAAATCAGCTCCCAACGTCACTTCGCTGTGCTACTGCAGCGTAGCATAGTGAAGTGACGTTAGGAGCTATTTTAATCAGACTGATGTTGTGCTTACTTGAGATGTCTATTTTTGCTAAAATATGTCCAAATTAAATTTTCCTTATGAGAAATTAATGAGATGAGATATCCGAACTCCGATATTTCATGTCGATTAACAACGGATACGTTTGCGTATACGTTTGGCATAATAAGGCGCGCATGTAGAAAAAGCCAGAATCGATGGATGATGAATCAATGTGTAGAGGATAGACGAGGGACGTGACCTCGCCTCTACATGGTAGAATGACACCAACTTATGAAGAACATACCAAGGGATTTCAGTTTTATTTCATTATTTACATAATTATTCATCATCGTGACCCATTCTGACCTCCATACCGGCATAATTACTGTAATTAATTAATAAAAGTACTATTCAAAGACTTCATTCCTGTGGAAGGCATCCGTAAAATCTAGGAAACCGGTATATTTATACACGTGTCTGTAACATTATAGTTGCAGCCGTTGTTTCTGTCTTGTCAGTATGGTACCCAAGGGACGGAGCCCGGGTAATGATACATACGCTGGGAAATTAAATGAATTGAAGAACTCGCCTGTTGCATGTTCAGCGTGATTAAATAATGCTAGCAAGTGTCAAGCCTTGCCGTACTGTCACATGGACCAGAACTCACCATCGGGTTTTTCATCACGATTTCGACTTAATTCATATCTGAATTTAGTTGCTAAATTTATAATCCAGTTTATCAATTAATTACTAGTATACATTTTGATATACATGTATGTTTACGACAGCGTAGCCACCAAAAACCCATTCGCGACATTTTATTTTCTTCTTCAATTTTATGATGATTATTATTAAATTAACTGATGATTTTATTATTATTGTTGTTGTTATTGGCACCATTCTGGTGTCGTCGTCGTTATCGTTAGCGTCTTCGTGAAAAACTTTGACATTGACCAAATCTTCTTAACTATTAAATCGTCTGTCACTAAATTTCACATACTTATTCATTATCACGACGATTACATTCTCATCAAGGGTCCATTTTGACCTTATTTATCTCACTATCTTAAAGAAGACGAATGCGGTGCATTTGTTAAGTTTAGTCATGGTCGGAGGAGTGACTGTTTACAGGTGGCTAGTGTAATGGACATTCTTATTTTCTTCTACAACACATGCATCTTTCCGTCCATCTTTTCTCTCTATCAATATGACGTGCTTTTTGGAGCTGCTCAAATGATCTACAACAGAGTAAAAATTGTTCGTCTTGCGAAAGCAGGATCCACGACATTTATAATTGTTTGTCGTATGTCAACACGGTATGTTGCAGAATCAGCCATCATACCTATTTTAAAAAATGCTATTCTCTTCTGTCATATTCGGTAACACGATACAAATGAGAAACAAAGGTTTGTCGTGTTTCGACTTAACCGGATGACAGATATCAGCTACCATACATGATCACTGAAGATCAATTGCTTAATCAAACCGTATGCATTTCAACGAATGTTTTCATGAGTCAGAAATCATAGAATTAATAACAAAGATAAAGTTACTATAAATCTTAAATAGAAATACTTAGAAACCTTTTGGATGCATTTCATAAACAACATGTCTTATATATAATATAAAAAGTTTAAAACATATCCACTGGTATAGTTGACTGTAAAGGGACGATTTCTATTTGAATATGCCTATAAGGCACATACTGTTTTGGCACACCCATCCACCTTTTTTTAACATAAGGGAGAACTGGAGGGGACAGATGTAAAACATAAAACGACACAATTCTTTAAACATGTTAAAAACGTATCATACCGAAACAGTTTTTTACATTGTATACAAAAAAGAAAATTAAAACTAGTGCAGATAATTTTCTTAGACTTTGCATGATTATAGAGAATCACACTAGAAACATGTTTATGGAAAAATAAGGGTCCCTTTCTACCTTTTGAGTTATCTGCCCCTGAAGGTGAGTTTTATGCTCTTATCAAGGGCAGATTACTCAAATCAAACATATCGATAACTTATTTCATTTCACGCTATTGTTTGCAATTTTTTAAAAAAAGTTCTGTTTAAAACTATGTTTTCTTGAAAATTTTCAGAAAGTTTCTATATGTTCCCGTAAGCGACTATAGTTTAAAATCTGTCGCAAAGAATTTCTGATAAAAAATCACATTGACAGGTAATAAAATACCAAAACATCGATTTGAAATCAAATGATCTGTTGCTATCCAAAATATTGAGTTACCTGCAAAGTTAAATTTTTTTTTTTTTTTTTGCGCTACTTTTTTCTTTTTCGTTAATATAGTAATAACTGTTACTGTAGGATGTTTTACCACGTGACTGAGGCACATATTAAGTTCCAAAAGAAAATGTGTACTTTTTAATTTTAAATATTTCAATATTTAGGTAACATTTCGGTTTCTTTTTTGCACACTATATGTCGTGTGTATTTGTCATTGATCTTGTCCAAAATTTACCAGGTGGCATGGAGCGAATTGGTCTAGATAATAACAAATAACAATATAGTGTGCGAAGATGGAAACTTAATGCTTAATATTTAAATATTTAAAATTAAAAACTGCATACTTTCTTTTGGCATTGAGTGCATACATTTACTCAGCTTGTTTGTTTGCTGGGTTTAACGTCCCAGCGACAGTATTTCAATCATTTGGAGACGATGTCTACTTGAGACAGATATAGTGCTGCCACACTGCAGTATCACGCCGTAGACATGTGGCATGATACCACACCCAGTCACATTATCCTGACACCGGGTCAACCAGTCATTGAACTACATTATGCTGAGCGCCAAGCAAGGGAGCTATACCAGTACCATTTTTACGACTTTGGTATGTCGCGGCCGGGGATCGAACCCACGACTCCCGCCCCCGAGGCGGACGCTCTAACCACTCGACATCCGGGGTCGGTCACATTTACTCAGTTGCAAAAGAAAGTAGGCATCATTTCTTTCAGAAAAACCTGTACGAGATGTTTGGGCTTCAAACATTCTTATTAAAAAATGTTTCAGAAATTGAAAAAGCACGTCACATTGGTTATGCAATACAAAATAAAAACTCTTTTATACAGTACACACTGTATTCAGAGGCTTAGCCAGACTTGAAATATAGATAGGCACAGCGTTTGATTTCATGCCGGGTGTCTGGGTATTTTCCCCTTGATTTTGACTTTAGAATCGCAATGGGGAACTCAAAGATACTCTCAGATGTTCCCAGAGGTGTAAATTTTGTCCTGGAATCTCTTTCACGTACGTGCGTAATGGGCGCTACACCCTTGATATTTCGAAAAAAAAAAAAAAACAAAAACAAAAAAACAACGAAAGTCTGCGTGAACACTGTCCTTTGCAAATAAAATTATACCCTACATGGCCAAATTCTGCGTTCTAAAGCAAGTGAACGTGCAGCTTCATATAACCGAATGACAAATACATGATGAAAGTAAAAAGTAAAAACTTAAGGAACACATAATTTGTTTTTTGCCTAATAAATGTATGAACTCTAGGAAACAATGTATTTTGCTCACATTCTTCACTATGCAGCAACAAATAAAATAGAAGTAGTGATAATAATAGAAATATGATAAAATAATGATGATGATGTTTATGAGGATGATTCCGGTGACGATGTTTATTAGGATCTTGATGATGATAACAACTAATTTCATCATATCGATGACTTTTTCAGGCAATAAAAATAATTGCGTTTCATTTATCTTGATGAAATTATGATTAATATTTATAAAATATACAGAGAGATCGCATATCAATAAAAAAGCAAACGAAACGCGTCCATGATGTTGGCTCTCTAAATATATCGTTTAGGTCGATTTGAAACCAAGATTGTACCACTTTAGTTAATTCCAGAACCAGCCCGGAAAAAAACATTTATTTTTTGTCCACATCCATTTTTTTTCTTCATTGGATAATACCTTTGTCACATACTTGCAATTTTAAGATATATGTAGGTTTATTTTTACGCTCTCATTCCTTGTTCTCCTACATTTTGTAATATATAGTTGAACGAGAGAATTCTTACTAGATATGTTTTGAAGTCATTCGGTCACACACGGTCAAATACTGCGCTTGCGCGAAGAGCGAATGTGATCAGTTATGTGATGGCACACGAAAATAGATTTTTTTTTTTATAATTCTAAATATAGGTTCAATGTTGTTTGTAACACATAGTTTGTAATGGAGAAACCACTCATTTATTTATAATCACGAATTGTTGCATTGGGTGACCATGCGTCTGTAGTAATACTCGTAGGTATTGATAGACGTAAAACACATAGCTTTAAACCAAATTCTTAGTCATTTACCATCTGTGGACAAGCTGCTTTCAAGCCCAATTTAAAACAGACTACCGGCATAAAATAACGGTTCACAAGGTGCGAAATGGACCTTGATTTCATGGGTGCTTTATTTCGCGTTCGTTTGATTTTGTTTTCAAGTTTTACATTGCAAATCTGCTTATATTAAGTTATACGCCATTCACGTTAATTTCCTTATTTGACGCGTTTTTCCGTTTACCCACACCCCATTTATATGGTGAAAATAAATACTTAGTGAAATAAAAGCCCTATATGGTGTCAAATTGACTTTCAATGATTTATTAAAGCTTTGCTGAATGACATGAGTCACATTTATATTATACTAGTCCTCGTGTCATCTCTTTGGTTTGACCATTTTTTTTATTGGAGTCGACCGAGAAATCGACTTTCTCTTTTTATCGTTTGAAAGAGCTGACGTTTTTAAGCGATTAAACAGGCTTGGCTTTTTTATGTCTGCCTGTCCCATATTTGGAATCAGTCCCGTTGTAGCACCATTTCCTATTGCAGTCTCTATCACAGATATCCTATCACTGGCCACTGTGTCCACAGACCCCTCGTTATGGTCCTCTAGAATTATATCACGAGCTGTATGTGGCACTTCCGTGTCACCAACGTCCTTCACCTTCGAGTTATTTGAAGTTATCGTTTTCTTGGGCGAAGAACTGCCTCTTTCGCCATCTTCTGTCGGTATCATTGTCTTTGGAGCGGGATTTGAACTAACTGGATCAACCATGTTAATTTTCTTTAATCCTTTGAAAATGCCATTTACCGCACGACTTTTAATTTTGGATTTTATTCCATCTTTTAAACGTTGCCATTTTTCCGTTTGTTCGAATTTCTTTTTTCGCATTTTTAGTTTTTCCCGGGATTGCGCATGCGTGTAATAAACCGTGAAGTTGTTCACGATAACGGGGACTGACAATGCGATCACTAATACACCGCTGATGGCACAAAGGCTCCCTATAGCATACCCCAGTCCCGTCTTTGGAACCAGATCGCCGTATCCAACCGTTGTCATGGTGATCAGTGCCCACCAGAAGGCAAGCGGAATGTGCTTGAAGTCAGAAGGCTCACTTGAAAATATCTCCATATAGTATTCAATACAAGCAAAAATTACAATTCCAATGATTAACACAATTAACAATAGAAACAATTCCTTCGTGCTAGCTCGAATCGTAAACATAAGGATCTTCAAAGCTAGGAAATGTTTCATTAGTACGAAAATCCGGAAAATTCGAAGAACTCGCGTTGCAAAGAGCACGCGGATAAGTAGAAACACAGTAATGGGATCTGGGTGTACAATGACAATAAAGACGGCAATATAATATGGGATTAGGCATAAAAGCTCCATGATAGTCCACGGATTTTTGAAGAACTTCCATTTGTCAGGCGATGCGAAGAGTTTTATAATGAATTCGACAAAGAAAAAAATGTTACAACCATTGTCGATGAGCAATAGAACATCATTTGGTGAAATATCTGTGAATATTTCCATCTCGTTACGGAGGTCATTA
This sequence comes from Solen grandis, assembly GCA_021229015.1. NCBI lineage: Eukaryota > Metazoa > Mollusca > Bivalvia > Adapedonta > Solenidae > Solen > Solen grandis. The sequence continues at coordinate 7,665,996 of CM037781.1, forward strand.
CTGGAAATGTTCTGTTGATAGTCGTTGACAAAGACAGAGCCGAAGAACGGCAGTGTTTCCAGCACGAACACGGTGATGGAGATCAGTACGACGATAAGAGAAAACACAGCGAACCCCTGGAAATAGATAGGGAGGTGAACATGAAACTGAAATACTTATCATAAAGAATATTAGAGGAAAACCTTTTATACATGTCAATGTTAGAGCGAAGTATTATTGATGAATGAATGAATGAATGAATGAATGAATGAATGAATGAATGAATGAATGAATTAATTAATTAATTAATTAATTAATTCATTATTCATTATTCATATATAAAACAATTAAAACAAAAAATGACTTGCCACTCATATAATTTATATGGTTTAATATTCATATCAATAATATAAGCCTATAGGTCACGTTCAAGCGATAAATTACGACCCATTGCTGATGTTGTCATGCCAACAGCAGTTCTTTAGAATTACTTATGCCATCAAATTATCGAGGAAACTCCCTTTGGGGTCATTACTTTGCAGTTTTTAATCCGCTACTGATAGCGTCGAAAAATCACTTCGATACTTCCACTACATTTAACTAACAACATTTGTAACTCATATATTTCCTTTAATATAGTGTTTTGACCTGCAAATCAAATTATATTACACAGGCAATTTGACCTTGTCAAGCATATCATGTTCTTTGAAGTAAATCCGCGTAAATATGATTTCCACAACGTTGCAGTTGACAAATGGTTGCCGGCCGTAACAATTAATCGATCGGTTAATTTTTGAAATCAATTAATGAGCTCGTGACGTCAAGGAGCGTGGAAACAATATAGCAAATGCCTGTATGTAGTTTATTTGTATGTCAAATAAAATACAGGGTCTCATTACTGAGCAACGTTTTGTATATCATGGCAACATTTTTGTTCTTTTGTTTGGTTTTGATTTGAGCCTTGTTCAATTCATCACGTGGAGACATAATGAAAACCAATATTTGATTCACTGATTCTGATTTGTTTATATAAAATGTAGTCCTCGATATCACTTATGAATTAAATATGTTTAAACTAATTCAAGCCTCCATATCATCACAATGATTGATTGCTTTTCTGGAGGGCTAGACTCGATGAATATCACATGGGGAACATCTCAAATTTTGTACAATGTATTGATAGTACAATTACCCTTTTTATAAAACGTTATTTAATTACATTTGTATATGTGAGATTTCAATATACAAATAGCTCTACCATGAAGAAAGGTCACGTACACAAGCCCTAGATTATACACAAACACATACAAACAGAAAACATGAAATTTATTCAAGCATTTTTGTTGTCTTTTTTAATACATGTACATGTATATTAATCAGAAATGAAGAAGCATTTGTAATCAAAGGTATAAACGGAGCACATAAAAGAATAATATCAAATTATTTATAAAATTATATGGGAAATCAAACAGCCATATTAAATTAATCTATACAGTTTTTTATGCACGTTGTATCAAATAACTTATGGCAATTTTATTGCGACAAGTATTTTCCAACGAATTCCTATATTCGATATCCTTTTCCATAGGAATATCTCATATGTACAACTATGGTTTGCTACAAGATATTGCAATCTTGAAAGATGGAATTAATAATATATGACATAGCACAATAAACTGGTTATTTCCCTATAGGGTTCTCAAGAGGGTTATAACTGTCAGTATCTTGACTAATCAGTTGATGAGATATAAGTAGAGTCGGCAAAACGTCATCACATTCTGTATGTCCTGAAAGCGAATTTATAGACATTGCATATCATTTCTCTCTTTCGTTAGCATTGAAAACCCTACCTAAATAAGTCAATGTAATGCAGATATGTCCCAGTGGTTCAGTGGTAAGCAGGAGGTCGTGGGTTCGATCCCAAGCCACGACATACCAAAATATTTCAATAGGCACTGATGCATCTCCGTTGTGCTTGGTTCTCAGTCATGTAGTATTTCCAGGATTGGTTCACCCCGTCCGTAACCTTGGGGACTTGGGTTCGAATCATATCCGCTAGTTCTGGGTATTGCCAGACTACTTGCGATACAATCCGGGCTAGCAATATGCAGTACAATACATGACAAGTATACTTGTTGGTAGGAAAAGAAATCCTACAGTTTGGTGCGAAAAGACATGTTTTATTTATATAAGTTCAACATTTTAATGAACTCTTACTTAATAATGCTTTTTAGTAAGATGGAGATGCATTTTGAAGGGTATCTTGTGATAAAAGTGATTTTGTTGTTGTTTTTAAATCTGATATATATTTTTGAAACTTGAATGCCTTGGATCTAATGCCTAGGTCCCACTGGGGAAAATCTTGTGGATGTGAAAATACACATTTTTTTTCTACCGAACGCTCCCGATGTTTGAGCCAAAAAAGACTGAGATGTCCCATGAGAATTGACAATGATTGGACTTCGGGATTGGTCAATTGAACGTTTACTGAAATTTCGGCTATGGTACAATGGGCTTGAATCCCGATGTTTGGAAAAGCACCGGGGGACCTTCTCCGATGATCGGCGAAGGTGCCCCGGAGTTTCACCGAGTTTGAAACATCATCGGGGGAGTATCCCCGTAGATTAGGGGATCTTGCGAACCATCCAAAGTGTCTCGGGGAAGATTATGGAGATTATGAGAATTTGATGGTGGAATTAAGCGACAAAGTCAAGAGAAGACTTTTGTGGGTTTAAGGGATGCCTAAACAATATCAAATGGCCTTTTTGACCGTCTTAATCTAGGATTGACCAAAACAGAAACAAATTTCTGAGTGCGCTTTTCAACCCTTTCCGATTTTTTTTAACAAATATTCGGAGATTCAACCACAAGATCGGCACTGTGTCACAGAAAGGTCGCCGAATATCCCCGAATGTCCCCGATACTTCAGCGAGACATCACAGAAGCATCAGAGATTCCTCGGAGGAAAAAAATATTTCGCGGGATCTCCGTGAATGCTTACCCGGAGCGTTTCCCCGGCCGGTTTTCCTGATAAAACATCGGGAAAAAATTCAATGCCAACAATAAATTGTTTTTGCATTTCTCCCGAGGCCTCCCGATGACTCCACATGGCTCGCGACGCTAATTCAATCGGAGTACATCCCATCCCCGAGGCAAAAAATGCCAAACGGGACCGAGCCTTAAGCATTGAGCGATAAAATTTTATTTTTTTACCTGAGCAAAGCCATGTTATTGAATAACTGCTGTGCATTGAGTAATCATCAGTTTTGGACTCAACCGTGTAAGACAGTTTTGTTTAAGACTGAGAAAAATATCAATTTTTACGTTAAACATAATTATTTTGTCAAAAATGTGGAAGGGAATAGGTTCGAACTTAGCTGTCTAATTGTCGATCTGGAAGCATTCTTCACACAGAGATTCTCAGAAAAATAAAACTTCAGGCGCACATTTTAGGGTCGGACGGTTGCAGAAGGTGTGGGCCTCCTCCGCGTGTCATTTTTGTTTTTGTACATACATGTATGTAGTTTTAATTGACGCAATTTGGTTTTTCTAAGTGTTTAATGAATAATAAAACAAACATTATTCAGTAATAAAAGATGTTGATGTTTAATATAAAATCTTAAATATATATATATATCATAAACAAAATCGCCAATTTTTCATATCTGAAATTTCATCAACCTGGCAGTTAATTTGCTCGCTTTTAATTCAAAATTTAAAATATACATGTAGAGAAAAGTGGATTAAAACTTTCGTTCATAAGATTAAATCAAAGGTTATTTTTTTAATCAATAATTCCTTTGGGCTTTAGTGAAATTGTTGGAATTTTTTAATTTAATTTTTTTTTTTTTTTTAGTGGCTAATTTTATGTTATCTATTCTTATTTTGGGGAGGGTTTTTACTTTAAGTTTATTTCTGAAACTGCATCTGTCTAGAATATGTGTGTGTCTGTTGGGGGGGGGGGGGGGGGGGGGGGGGTGGCAAGGCCCCCTCGCCCCCTCCCCACCCCCGCTGAATCCGGGCCTACATTGTCATCATCGCCCTGTCGTATTGTCGCGTTTCTATTATCAGACTTTCGCGTTATTACTATCGTGCTATCCAGTTGTCATGTTTCGCGTTTTCATCATCGTACTGACGATTATCGCGTTTCATGTCAACCCATTCAAAGGCGATGGCCCTAACGGGATTCCGTACATTTAGTCTCGGCCATCTTAATGTTACCTACTCATTATATTAGGTTGCCTAACAACTGATGAAAGAGGATGGGATCCAGAGTTATCTTAACATGGAATCAGTTTGAACAGTGCCGGGAGTAAATGTAATAAAAACAAGTTTGACCTCGATCACATGATCAGATATCGTAATGCCGTTTGCTAGACTGTGGCGATAACATATCACGTGACAATTTAATTTGAGTGCTCACGCGATATATCATAACTATTGATGATCATTAAACTTATCCAATTCAACATCTACAGGACACAATAAACACGAAAAAAAAAAAATAAAAAAAAAATAAATAAAACGTTCGGTATTATAAAAACAAAGTATAGTTCGCATAAATACAGGACAGATCTGCTGAAAAGACTTTCATTTAGTTAACAGAGAGACCAATACGCAGAACTGTTGTAGAAGCACGTTTTTGTATTTACTTATGTCGTGTATTTAATAGTCATCTGTACAATATATTTCAAATAGTTTGATGTCTTGTTTAGCGAGGTTTTCTGTGCTACATGTATACTACTCAAAGTTTGCATCAGTTGAATACCCAGCAAAAAGACACTTTTCAATTCTTTACGTGGAAGTATTATTTTGTACTAAAATGGACAATTTTTGTTATTTAGAACATTTATCACAGCAGTTTTATTTTGTAATTGGATCTTTTAATTGACGAGAATCAAGGTTGTTAAAATAGAAAACAACAGAGTTTTTAAAATTTTTTTTTTTTTTTTTTTTTAAAATTAAACGTTTGCTTTTTTGTGTTGTTGTTTAAGTTCTGATATCTCAAAATTAAGATCTCTTTATATTTTGAGAGGTTTGCATTAAATCAAAGGTTTCGGTTTGTAAAGCATAATTGTGGAATTTTACGAGATATGGATATATATGAATAGAAGTTATGGCAATTTTAATTTCACAGTGACACATGACACAAACTTTAAGTAGTATATAAGTGAACACGGCCATTTTATCGTGCAACCAAAATATAACTCGAACACTATAAACTGGCCAACTACTGTACTATCTTATATAATCACGGTCAGTTTATCGCGCGACAATAATAACATAATATGTTATGGAGACGGAATAACCATATACATGTATGCATATCTTTAGTTCCGACTCATTATAGACATGTAAATTACAAAAAACAACAAGAACTGAACATTAGAAATACAATATACATGAGAGAGAGAGAGAGAGAGAGAGAGAGAGAGACTTTGCTAGAATTGAACAATTTGTTACGTGCTTTTGTGAGGTTTACACAGGTTGCCAATCTTCGATTAAAAGGTATTAAGTCTTATAATGACAATTAGTGAAACTGACTATAATACACTGCAGATATCTATACTGTTCAGTCCGAAATAGGTCTCATTTTGACCACTCAATAGGTACCACATAAAGCCAAATTTAATTGAAACCATTTCCAGACCACTGAGGATCAGCGAACAGCATAAAACCTGATCAGCCTTTGGAGGTTTTATTTTGCTCCAAAAAGTCTCATTTTGGTGTCCTCTATGAGGGAAAGGGTTAAATATGCATCAAAGAGGAGTGATTTGATAAAACAACTGCATATTCACCAAAGAAACTGTAAGTCAATCTGGATACATTATCAAAATTTCAAGAATATGGAGCATATATATATATTTTTGCTATTTCATCTTAATCAATTGTGCTTAACATTGTTCCCTAAGTAGTGGCATTTTCTATCATTGAAAATCATTCAAATATTAATTTGACATTATCTAGAGTATCATTCATAAATAAATCAAAAGAGAGGCTAGACAGCTAGCTACGCAGATAAAAACCCAAGAGAGAGATTCGAACTCAAGGCCTCTGGTTTAACAGGCCGTACCTTATCTGACCAATTTTGACAAAACATCATTTATCGATAGACTCTCGACTCTTTTAGTCCCATACCGGTGTTTACACCGGAGGGGACTATAGATTTGCCCTCCGTCCGTCTGTCTGTCTGTCCGTCTCTCCGCCCGGATGTCCGAGATCTGGATCCCGTGATAACTTAAAAACCGTTTAAGATAATATTTTGAAATCTGGTAAATGAATAGATTGCAGTATGGGGATTCTGCACGTCACTTTTTTTCTCAGACCAAAATTCTGTTTGCTGTGGTAACGGAAAAAATATGCATCTCATCGCTAGGGGACTCATGTGTTGCGTGCAACACCAGTTAGGTACTTGTACTTCTTCAACTGGGTGGTTTCATGTTTAAATAAGAAGATTAAATTGTTATCAGCCATAGACAACAATATAGAAGTGCACCATGAAACTACCATTTTATTTGAAATATCCTTAAATAATTTATGCCAACCAATGAAACAGTTGTTTTTTCTATTGTTTTCGGTTGCTAACAGTTGTTAACAAAGATTGTATTGGTTCAAGAATTAGGTCAAAACATATATTCTACAGCTACGCATGCCCTCTTTCAAGCATCTAAGAATGTCATGAATCTGATTCCGTTTATGCAATTCGGTATTTAATTTAAATTCTAGACAACTTCGCCCACACTCTGTGAATGTACACTTTTTGGTGTCTTTGTATATACTTTCACTGTGATTTGTTTTTCGGCGTAGCTGTCTAACTTCACTTCTAATGGACGAAACCGTAAGACAGTGCCGAATGAGTATTTTAAACAAGTGTCATTAGTAGATAATCTCATTCTCACGTAAAAAAGATTTTTATGTACAATTTCTTTTGTGGAGAAGAAACAAATACTTCATATTCACGAAATCTTTATAAAGTATTCTGACTTAATTACTGTTTCTTTGATAAATTTATAGTCTTTTTATCAAAATACTTCTCGTTGAAGTATATTGAGACGTATTTCGGACCGAACGTTATAAATAGGTGATACAGAAAGACAAGCTTACTTATATTTTAACCCTTTCCCTCATATAGACTCATTTTGACGCACTCAATAGGTACCACATAAAGCCTGATCTGCAGAAAACCACAGTTAAACCTTACCAAATTTAACTATAAAGTCCTCATTTCCAGACCACTGAGGAGCAGCGAACAACATAAAACCTGATCAGCCTGCGAGTTACTCGCAGGCTGATCTGGTTTTATGTTGTTCGCATAGGTCTTTTCATGGTTTCCTCTATGAGGGAAAGGGTTAAAATGATCAAATACCTTGTCAAAATTGTGTATGTTGACAGCAGAATATATCTCCACGACAAAAAATTGACAAAGTGACCCTTCTTTACCAAATAAACGAAACCTATTGGAATTTGCTTTTTTTAGTCTTAATGATTAAATAAAGCAATATCCGGGAATATTTTCTTACGATCTATTCATTTCCTGCGGACGACCTAATGGGAGCGATAGATAATCTGATATAACACCGGCAACGATTGGTGACAAACATGCTTTTGAATGAAGATATCGGAAACACGTTTGAGGGGAATGTTTAAAGTCAATACATTACTGAATATGTGTTTGACTTGACATATCTGTTTCGTGTTTTACGATCATTAATTGGAAAACCATGCACTAGTAATATGGCTTCTGGTCAAGGTTAGACATCCTTGATTTAATGTTTTCCACCTTTTTGCTGAAACTGATAAGCAGCACTTTTGAGACTGATTAATGAATGATATTGAATTTGGTCACATTCTACAAACTATCAAAGATAAACCACTTAATTTGAATTAGAAATAGTTATCATCGCATATCTTTGCAATATGTCTAAATCTTAATTGGAAAAGGTAAAATGTTCAAGAGATATTTACTATCTTTTCAAATGTAGAATCTTTATCATTATTTAAGCTCATAACGCATTGTATAGTAAGACATGTACATTAGACACTTGATTGGCACGTAACAGCAAATTTGTCATTTCCCTGTCATTACACGGTGTATCAGCGCCGTGTATTTACATATGGTGTGGAGGAGCATGTTACCTATTTCTTCCCCGCATTATCACAGAAGTGGAATGCTCAATAGTGGAACCAATATTCAAATCAAGTCTTTTCGCCCAATAGTGTTTCGAACCAACAAATTTATTGGTCAGCTTGCAGTTTTTATTACTGTAATTTTTACTGCTGTAGTAGCATTTTTTTTACTTGTTTCATTCATTGCACGTGGCATGTGTCATTGTCCATAAAAAGGTATTTCTCCAGTGGACTGGCACTAGAAACGTATACCCAGGTCCCTTCTTTTTCTCCTACATTACTTATACCGAAACATGGTAAGAAACGGAATCCGACATCTCTCGATGACGGAGATCGTAACATGATACCATTGACATTATTCACGATTCGATCGGTCTGATATTCAACAAATATATTTTATAGTGAATCATCACCAAAAGGCGTCCTTAAAAGAGAAAAACAACGAAATGTTTAACAGTTTACATATTTTTATAATTAATTACTAATTCAATTTTCTTCGCGGCACTTCTATATTCCTCTTCATCGTTAAGTATTTCAATATATCTATATTCTATCAATAAATAGTTTTCTAACGGAAAATATTAGAATTCATTTTACGTGTAAATGGGAAAAAGCAAATGCGGTCAACGTAAAGAATCTCATAGACGTCATTAGAACTTAACAAACTGGCAACTCATCAGGACAAGCCGGGCTCGATTCCTGGTCGATCCCAGGTTGTAAGGATATTTTCCTGGCTGATATTTCATCACATATCTTGAAGTGACGGGGCTTACTAGCATATCAAAATATGGCGAACTGGGAATGAATCCTGAACTGATATTGCCTTACTGGAAGCTTCCAGCACTGGCTAGACCAAGGCTGATACTACTTTATATTTCCCGACTGATTCACACACTTCAATCTGATCAAGTCTGTCAATATTTTTCACGATTATTATAGCGATCTCTAGGAATCACACGATCGATGCCTCAACATATTGAATAAGTTGAGCAAGAGAGACTTCAAAAGGATCACATTTACGACAATGGTAATCCCCGGAAACACAATCAGCCATCAACTTTAAAGGACATTATTTCATCTTTTTTCCATTTATTAGTTTTATAATTGATCCCTCTCCGAACTTGTAACTATTTCCTGCGTGGCATGCTGGCATGACATTAAACACGACACAGAAAGTGCACCCTAATGCCATTGGAGCATGTGAAAGGGCAATGGACCAGGGCATGCCAGCATTGGTAACTTCCGGCATCTGCTGTTTGTTTCTCATATCGGGTTACGGGTCTTACATTGTGCCTCTATGCCACATCATATAATGTAACAAGTCACGGATTTATCGTGGTGTATTTAATATTCTTCTTGTTTACCGGAATTTCAAGCTTGGTATCGACTTACATATTGCGCCAGGTTATTAGTTACACCATGAATGTTTTTAATCGTTGTTCATAAACTGATCCATGATAACCGATTGGTTAAAGCGTCCATCTAGTGACCGGGGGGGGGGGGGGGGGGGGGATCGTGGTTTCGATTTAAGGTCGCGACATACCAAGGTCGTTAAAATGGTACTTGTATGATTCCCCTGTGTTACGCGCTCGGTCCTTAAGGGAAGTCCCAGGATTAGTTGCCCAGTGTTCGGATAATGATCATGCCACTAGTGTGCGGCGTACGTGGTATCGCAATGGGCAGCACTTTATCAAGTTCATGCAAACAAACGTCCAAGATGAATGACATTATATTGGCTGGAAGTCAAATCCAAGCAAGCAAACACAACTAAATGATATCACCTAAATGTTTTCTTCATGTTAAGCTATTGAATCAATTGTTTTCATGTGAATATTTTTCACAACGCACATTTGCAACATAATTTCTGCATAGAGCAGATTTATGGTAATAATGTCACATGTTGAACTTTTCAGCTCTTTGTTTCAATGTTAAAATGATTACTCTAGTAGTAAAATCGAGAAAAACATGCAAAACAGTGATTTGTTTTCACTTTCATTATATCATATCTGAATCTTGGACTGGATGACAAAAAACATGCAAATCAGTGATTTATTTGAACTGCTCTTATATCATACTCTAGTTTTGCTAGAGAAATGAACTGATAGTTTCCGCTTTCATGTCTTTATCACACAAACACTTGCACGCACGCATGCACACACGATCACATACACATACGCACTTATATAAGTCACACAAAACAGACATGCGCGCACATGTGCAAAAACATATCCGGGGTGGGAATGCCACATGATAATTTGACATTTGCAACATCTGGACAGACGGAGCCAGTAAAAGCGTGAACCCATTATCGGACCTGTGTTCGGGTGAAACGGAAATGGGTTTGAACATATGGGCATGGACATCCATATCGCATGCACCGGATAATGAGCGGGAACGTTACAATATCAATTAGTTTGCGCAGCATAGTCAATTGTAATCGAACCCGGTCCGCCGGCGTGATAGCCCAATACTCTAACAACTGAGCCAAAGAGTCGCAATTGTCAGAGATTGAACTTATACCCGTGACGACGCATCGTCACATTACTTCCCCTTCCGAGAAGTCTCGACCCAAGACTTGGCATGGGAAAACACGTGGGTAAGGCAACTCCGGTATGGCAGTTGACATTATCCCACTTCTGACACCAAATGTAACGAACACGGCCCGGCCCGGAATCGAACCCGATCCGCCGGCGTGATAGCCCAATGCTTTAACCACTGAGCCAAAGAGTCGACTCCCTGACGCAGTTGTCAGAGATTGTATTTGTACCCGTGACGACGAATCGTCACACAATTTAATCTCTTTCTTTATCACATAACATTTACTTTATTGTATAAAATCCAAAATTTGGGATAAAAAAGAGAACTTTCTCTTTTTAATTTATCAATGAATTCATATATACTCTGTACTAATTTGATTGGTTAAGATAGTTATTATGTGTATGAAGATCAACTGATCGGGGGGGGGGGGGGGGGAATAATATAATTAACATAATTAAGTGATTAAATAAATATTTATTAAATAAAATCAAATTTTAATTGATTTCTACTTATTCATTTTCAAAAGATTTCTAGATATACTAACATAAATATGATGCTTCCTCTCTATAAGTTTCTAACATACGTGTAGAATAGTTCCTTCTTAGTTTTACCTTTATGTTTGAATGAGGGAAAACAATATCAAATTAAAAAATTTATAATGAATATCTTAAAAAAAAGCCATTAAGCTCCTGTGGATTTTAACCTCCGACCCAGAATTGTAAGGTTATGGGTTTAATCCTCGGTCGCGACACAACGATTATTAATATACTATCCAGCTCACTTGTGCTAAGCAAGAAATTTAAGGTGCAATATACAAACTTTGCCAAGAGATTATGACCATAAGTATTGTCTCCAAAATATATAAAGATTGTTTGATTAATGTAGATGCTATAGCGTGCAAATAAAGTGTAATCTATCATTTCTTTAATTACATTTGAAATCCAAAGACTTAAATTCTTTTTCTTGGCCATATACAAACGCTGTCAAAGGATTGAGCCATAACTTTGATTTAAATTGCTTGATTATAACCAATGCAACAATGCTACAGTATAAACGAGGTTATGATATGTATCAAAAAAACTAATTCTTGACTTGACATGACTTCGCTTCGACAGTTTTTCAGTCATATAGCGAGGTCCAGCTAATTACAGGTGGAGGAAGACCCCGGATGCACGGAGGCATCCGGGTAGAACCACCGACCTACCGCAAGCAAGCTGGAAGGTTTCCTCACATGAAAATCCGAATGACCCTGCCGGGATTCGAACCAACGCGGTGAGGGGCGGAACTAATTCTTGTATTTGGTGTCTAAACAACTCAATAATTCGCTTGGCAATATCTTAACTTGTCGTGTGGTTTGACTTTTCGACAACACATTCTATAAAGCTTCACTCAGTGGTGAACACCCCTTGCAGTTGGAGACTTCCGTAAAATGCGATTTGCAAAGTTGACATATTAACTGTGGTGTACATGGGCTAATGCCTGACAGATGTTTAAATGCTTAAAACAAACAAAACTTAATGAGCTTAACATTTGACAGTTTATTTGATTGCACAGATATATTGACGAACATTTAATAGATGTGGGAGCTGATGATAATGATACTGATGCTGAGCTGATGATAATGATGCTGATGCTGAACTGATGATGATGTGAGCTGCTGTGTATATCGGACAGTTGAACAACCCATGAACAGATCATGAATCTCAATTGATATGCAATACAGTATGGATATAGTGGAGATTAATTTATTAACAGACAGACAATGGCTGTGAAATATAAAATTTAAATAATTTAAAATTACAGGATCTAAAATCACGTGATTTAGAAATTAATTGGAATTTAATCATTTGAGTTTTAAGTGTAAGTCCTGAGCAATGTCATTATATAAAATATGCTTAGTTTGGGTTTATGTTGATTCTGTCTAAAGGTAAATATGTTGGATTTAATATCAATTAAACATTAAAGTACATATACATATGTAGCTGACATTTATTAAGCCACAAAGTCTTTACCGTCTATCCATTTCTGATTGGTTTTTTATTTCGGTTTCCACATTATGTCCATTTTACAAGTATATTAACTTATAAGTTCATTTGGGAATTCTTTGATAACATGATTGTGGTTCCAGAGGTTGTGGGTTCGAATCCATTTGGGGTCAACCTGATATTACTTTCCCGTACACAAAGTACTGGTCCAATATTTTATGTCACGAGCTTGCTTAAAAACATACTAGTATATGATATTAACATATTTATAAAAGCAATAAAATCAAAACATTGTATCTTACACGATATGTCTTTACGTTCTTACAATACCATTGAATTATAATAATAATAATAATAATAATAATAATAATACTTCAGTTTTCTTGACGTTATCGTACTTTTGCAATCCACTATGGGGATTCTTAATTATACGCTGTGACGTCATTAATTTTTTTTAATATTACTATGACGACATCCGGTTCAGTCGACGCGAAAAATTGCACCCAGGAATCTTTTCTAAAAAAATGGTTTTGATATATTTCATGGTGCATATGATACGATTGATACTTCGCAGATCTGCAGGATCAAACGTTAAGCTGTAATCGGTAAACTTTAGCTTGAACTGTTCACCACGGATTAGTGCATCTGCAAATCGATAAGCAACTGCAATTAACGTGTTGCTATCTGTCTAATTGAATCAATGAAAAAAGTTTTTTCTTGCAATTAATGATGATCAAATCACTAGAATTGTGGCGTATTCTATTCTATCACATACACACACAAATACGTAATTTCAGAATAATTACATTTTATGTAAATTCTTAATATGAATAAGAAAAATGAGAAGCACGTGATTGAAATAGTGTAAGAAATATTGTTTCCCGTTTATTAATTGTTATTACTAAATACAACTAATTAAAAAAATAACAAGTTTGAGTCTAGCAAAAGCTATTTTAACTTGAAACACAAAGACAAAATTTCAATTGTGTTGGATTTTTTTTCAAACTTCTAGAAAAATCAGATAAACACTGGTATGTGAGGTAATACACCCCAAGCATTTAAAAAAAGAACTAAAGATCAGGGGCCGTATTCATAAAGCTCATTAGGAAAAAATTCCCTTAGTTTTTAAGATTTCCCTTAAAATCACATACATTTCCCTTAGTTATTAAGGATTTCCTTTAGTCTTACTTCTAAAACACCTTAGGAGATTTATTCCAGTTAAGGATTTTTCCCCTTAAAAACTAAGGATCTTTATGAATACGGCCCCAGCTCATTCATGACCGAAACCAGGGTCATGACTCGTAGGTTATACGAAGGCGTATAAAAGAGTTTCCTGTAAATTTTCACTAACCCGATTGACACCCTATTTTTTTGTACCGACCATAAACTTTTATTCCTATCATTTGCAAAACGCTGTTTTCGTCAAATCCCCTAAGGAAATAAGGAAAAATAGAAATAAAGAGTTATGAATTAAAAAAATAAATGTTTTGCCGACCTATCGACCCTATTTGATGCGAAAGGTGAAATGTAACGAAACGAATCTCATAAATAAATGGAGTAAATGTCTTTATAAAGTTTTTTTTTAGGGAAACCCCTATTTCAGTATAGAATATTGCACCAGAGGATCGGCAATACCCGGTATAATTCGCTGATTTAATCTCCACCAATCAGTGACTGGGGAAAAATTCAAGCATATGTTTATTTCCCATTGAACAATCAGTACATTTGCAAGGCTTGTTTACGATTAACTGAAAGAAATGTTTTGAATGACTGTAGCTATTGTTTGCGAGTAATAGACCATTTCACTAGAGTATCGGCAATATACTCAGTATAGTTCGGTAATTTGATTGACCAATCATTAACTGGGGAAATTTCAATGTATGTTTATTTCCCATTGAACAATGTGTTGAATTATACAACAGCATGTGATTAGATGTTCGGGAAGTGCTCGTTGATTTACGCAAATTTACGTCTCATTTCGGAGTGAAATGGTCTGATGCAAATACTATTTACGAGTCACTGTTAGGATCTTATGGGTTACGGGTAATTACGAATACAGTTTTTGAGTGACTGCTAGAATTATTTCCGAGTGTTTGCGATTAAGATTTAAAAGCAATAGAGTTCATAATTTAGGTTAAGTCGTGTAATTTCGGAGACGATTTACGAGATTATTTAGTTATATTGAAGACGATAAACACGTGCCTGTCGTTTTGTATCATATCGAGCACAGCGTCAGAAATTAAATTTGGTTCTATTTCTAATTCTACATTTTCTCACCAAAACTCCGCACATGTTTCATAATGACGGTTATCTAAGATCACACATAGTGCATACTGGTCATTATCAATTAATAATAATGATAATAATAATGGAGAATTTAATAATTATATTAAAACAATGATAATATCAATAATAATATAGAGATAAAAATTACGATGATAATAATAATGATAAAAATATTTGTTGTCAAAACTATAAAATAAAATGTCGCCTAAAATTACAATTAAAATCCTAAAATGTGTTTATTTTCTGATAAAATGATCATTGATCGTACGAAAAAAGTTTTGTTTTGCTTTTAGAGTTATGATTTTCATTCAAATTTTATTCCTATATTCAGCGGATTTATCCTTGGAGCTTTTGTCACTTATTCAGATCTTTAAACAGAGTGGTAAAATAAACCATTACCTGGAGGCGTCCTTGAGTGCTCTTTTACATGTAAATTAAGTTTATTGATAAAGTATCTCATTTAGATAATGCATTATGCCACATCTTTATTCATCAATTGATTTGATTCGCAAAAGCTTGTCAATAAGTCGGGTTTTTATATTTCAAAGACCAAAAGCACATTAAAATAAATATTTCATTACATCATAAGCACAGCGCACTGTATATTACAGCGAATGATAAAAATGCACCTTTTTAGTCACGTGACTATGAGACGGCTACATAATGAATATGGAACCCACAGATCCAAGGTTTCGGCTAATCATTTGAAACTCATTATAATTATTTATAATTTAGTTGGACAAAGTAATTTGCTGTTAATGTTTTTAAAAGATGAATTGAAAAAGTTAATACTCCAGTTTTCAAATCATTTTAAAAGTTTAATAAAATAGAAAAAAAAATGAATGAATAAATAATGATAATATAAAAAAAAATGATTATTTTGTTTCTCTTAAGTGTATTGAGATAAAAAAGTGTAATAATTCATTTAAGCGGTTCCGGGGTCGGATCAGTACTTTGCGCCTGGCAAGGTCTAGATATGCTTTATATAAGCTGAGAATAACTGTAACTAGCAACACATTTCACTGATTATATTGATTGAAACCTTTCGAATAAAACACTATCTACTTCATTTTTACGCTTCTGATGAGATGGTTGTTTATTACTAAGTGCAAGATTTACTTCTTTTTATGATTATTATCGGGAAAACAAGAGCGGCATGTCCTATGTATGTAAATACTCCATATTGTACAATAATCTTGTACTTGGAAGGATAAAGTTATGATCAGGTCTGTACTAGAGAAATAAAGAAAATGTCTTTTTTTGCATTTGTCGTGGCCTTAATCATGAACATACAACGATTGCTAAGCGTGTCATAGCTCATTATATAAAGTTTTATTTTTGTTAGAGTGTGCACTTGTCATTTGTTTAAACGATGAAAACTATGGTGTAAAATTATCACCTTTACTGCCTACCCAGCATCATGCTCATTTTACTGAGCATGATGTTGAATATGCAATAAAAACCCTTACCGTACATCATAGAAAACTGGATTTAAAGCCTCACTGTACCTTATTATCTATTCATTGGGATAAAATATTGCTTGACAAACCATACGTTTTAGATTTTATTAATACTCTCAGATCATACCAAATCCATATTTGGAACGAGGGTTTAAGAAAACATTATTTATATCCAAGACATAAACCAAGATTTCTTATTTATTTAAACATATACATATATTTTGATTAATCAAAATTCTTTAACTGTTTTTTTTTATGTTCATGTATCCAATTATTGAATAAGTATCATTAATGTATAAGAATATAACGGTATGTTTAAGTTAACTGGAAAAGGAGAGACTTATAAACTGTTTATAAGTCTGGTAAAAGTATTTCATAATGAGTTAAAAGAGAGATATTTTTACTTTTTTTAATTGTAGTTTGTTTGTTGGGTTTAACAGCCCACCGACAGTATTTCAGTCATTTGGAGACAATGTCTACTTGAGACAGATATAGTGCTACCCTACTGCAGTATCACACCGTAGATATGTGGCATGATACTACACCCAGTTCACATTATCCTGACACCGGGCCAACCAGTCCTGGAACTGCCTTATATGCTGAGCACAAAGCAAGGGAGCTATAAAAGTAACCATTTTTTAGGACTTTGGTTGTCGCTTTTTATTGCAGTACGTGTTTTATAAAATATAAGAATGTTCTCTGTGGAACACACGTGTCATCTGCTGAAGCGTGATGGAAAAAGCGTAACTGTCAGATAGATGGACAGACGGAAAGACAGACCGAGGACAGAAAAGTGATCCCTATGTATCACCTCTGCTTACAGCAAGTGGCACAAAAAGTGTTAATTTTCTTAAACTGCTTAAAATTCTTTGTGTTTATCAAATTTAACAAAATTTGATCTGACATCTAACGTTTTTATTAAAAGATTCTCCGCGTTTTTCTCGAAAATCAGGACATTCAATGAAGTAATGGTGTTAGATCACAAAATGTAATATAAAGCAGGTTATATTTACCATTTTCACAGGGTAATTTATGGCTTTGCTTATAAACATTTTATAGAAGGGTCATACATCTTTTTTTTTTTTCAAATTAGTCTTAACTAGTGAATAAAATCTATGTAGCTATTGCATGGATTAACTGTTACAGACCAGTCATTAATAATAACTTATTAACAAAATGTAACAAATTTGTAAGTTACCAAATACCATACATTCATATTACCCATTTTTTGACATTTTGTTACTATTTTAAATTATCACTCTTATTATTTATATTTGTTTCAAGTAAGCTTTACACTTTAGTAGAGAATTTTGCTGTGATAGATTGTACAAGATAAGTCCAAAATGTTCACGTGGCTATGAGTTTTCAATGCGTTGAATTTTGTTTAATATCATATCTGTACCGCTCACCTTCCCGGTCTTTTTAATATTGCATGGACATCTACAAATATAATCGATACATTTAATTCATTGCTGGTGTCCATTTCATTTTTAATCTATGTTTTAAAATGAGAAAGTTAATCGTTTAATGTTGCAACTACTATTTTCCATTTTGTTGACGCCAATGTGACTTAGTGTTTATGTTTCCTAATTTCTTTTAATTCATCAATGTTTTTATTCTTATACTTCATAAACGAATTATTCAGAGTTTTCTGTAATAACCATGTAAATTTTCATTAATTTTTTTCTATCTTTAAGCCTCCGTCTTCCTCAATTGATCCCTTCAGCACTGCTAATTAAACTAATTACAAGTCTTCATCTTTTTCATTAATGCCATCACAGAGTCATTTCTGTAAGGTAATTCACCAATCTTAGAATTGTTGTATCCAGTTTGTGTTGTGTCGATGTTATATATTTAAATAATTTTATTTTAGTCCTATCCAATAATCTGAAGATGATTTATAATAATTTATAACACTGATATCCCGTTAGGAACGTTTACCATGAAGATCAGTCGCTGTTCTATCATTCAAAATAAATAAGAATTTCTACGCAAAAAGTATAACAGCTTATTACCATAGTTGTTTACAGTATCATCAGTACATTTTCTCTCAGCAGTAGTGATTGTTATTTCAAAATTACATATAAATATAAGATATCAATCATAATCACATGACATGTTCAATTCAATTCAATTCAATTCAATTAATTAATTCAATTCAATTCAATATCTTTCAATCGATCCCTGGCCGCGACATACCAAACTCGTAAGCTCCAAGCTCCCTTGCTTAAGGGCAGTTCAAGGTTTGGTTGGCACGGTGTCATGATAATATGACTGGATGTGGTATCATGCCACATGTCTACGGCATGATACTGCAGTGTGACAGCACTATATCTGCCTCAAGTAGACATCGTCTCCAAATGACTGAAATACTGTCAGTGGGATGTTAAACCCAATAAACAAACAAACAGATATCAACCTACCTGGCGACCTAGATTATATCTCAAAGGGCAGATACTGTCGTTAGGTAATAAACAGGAATTAAATGGACCCAAGTTTTAGTAAATTTATTGGACGCTGTCGTAAGTGTTGAAGTCACGCGACAAGAGGATAACTGGATAGGTTGTCCTTGGTGATATATTTTTTCTAGTCTTTAGTTAGAGGAACACTCGCTCAATTCCTCGTAAAGCTGAGAAATTCGATATACTCGATAATCTTAATTGTTCAATGTGTCTCAGAGAAACATGCGAGAGATAGAATCAGAAACATATTAACCCCTCCAACCACCCCTTTTCACGATAAGAAAAAAAAAATACTCCCTAAAAACAACAACACATACAATCACCCACTCCCCTAAAAAAAAAAACACACACACAAAAAAACAACAAAAAACAACAACAAAAAAACTCGCCATTCTGATGTTAAGTTGTGCTTTGAATGCCACTTTTGAATCGTCATCCCAGAAAACATTAGTAAAACAAATAAAGAAAACAAACTTTTTTGCCGCCGCGTAATATTTAAATGTTACAAGTTTCGTAACAATATTTGTAAATGAATGAAATAGCTGCGTACTTTTAATTGCGAAACAAAAATATGAAATTCGCTCACATGTAAACAAGTATTATTTAGCGTTAAGTATGAGATGTAGAATTAGAGGCAACTTCCGGCAGAGGAAGGCATATAATAAGTCTTAACCGTATAGGGTTTCACTCCACCATACAGTCAAAACAAAAGGAAAAACAAAGACGGCAAAACATGGGTGACACATATTCAATTGTCAAGGACTATATAAAGACAAACACAACCGGTTAGTGCGTTTATTGCTCATAATTTATTCAGGACCTGTAAGACGTCACGGAACCCACTTGCGAGGTTAACGCCGCAAACAAAATGCAAACACCCACGTTGTACTGAGGTAGTTTCCGGGGCAGTGTTTACATATACTTTTTTTCGAGTCTCAATACAAGTGTCATTTCTTATTAGGAAAATAATTTCAAATGCAATGGAAAGTAAAAGAGAATGTCGAACAAATTTGGAATGCTATTGAAAAGGCTATCGCTAAATGGAATGGAAATTAAAAGAGACTGTCGAATAAGTTTGGAATGCTATTGAAAAAAGATATTTGTGTAACGTGAATGTGCTCGGAAAATGATTAAACTTCCGCTCGGCTATCTAGCTGAGCTAGTAGATGATGATTAAACATAAAAATCAACCTATTTTAATATAAACATTTTCCTCGGGCCTATCTTGACCCTCTAACTCAAATGATTATGAAATGATTGGAAGGACAATATTCAACAGAAATTAAGAAAGGAAAGGTCTAAAACTTTCTATGACAGTTATATCGTTGTCGTAACGACTCATCATCTAAATAAATGTGTTTATTCTCTAATAATTCCAATATATTAGATCTAAATTTCATTGCCCAAAGACCAGAACAGATATATTCAAATAATCTTAATGTAGTTCTAATCGATAATGAATTAGACTTTTTTCCGTCTTCCGCTTATATCAATAATAAAACAAATGTTGTCCATAAAACTAATCAAAGTTCTGAAAGTACGAAGCAATATTTGTCACATTTGCATTTAATAAATGTAATGGAAAGAGGGGAAAAGGCTGTCGAATAGAAAGTAATATTAACACATTCTATTAATTGTAGCGAAAACAAGATTGATTTTACTTCTAATCAAAGGATACGATATCAGTGTACGCGTATACGGCTGAACGAGACGCACGTGCATAAACCAGATAAAGACGCGTTTTTTGTTTGTTTTGCAGTCATCTAGCTAAAAAGGCTTTACTTTCAACATAATTTAATTCACCGGCTGAATCAACGATTGATCAATATCTCACTGACGTGCACTAGTCACGTTCCGCATTTTAATCCCTTGTAATGGAATACCACGGGCATTTCGAAACAGCTATCTGAAAATCGTCCTCATTTAGGTAAAACATGATGGTGTTTTTCGATGTAAAGTACATTTCGCTTTGCCATACATTTATATGTACTTATAACTATGCTCTAGGTTGTACTGTTATCTTATATAAACTTTTTTTTTTATATAAAACTAGTCCAGGTAAGTTTCTGTTAAACCTGGTTAATCTAATAATATCCTAGTGGACATCTTTTTTTGTTGTAGTTTAGTATGAAGCAAAATTCATATCTTACAAATTACCGGTATGTACTACTTTCTCTTAGTTTGTGCTGTCTATCTCAATTGGAGAATACATTTTACTTCATATAAATGAATGTAGTTAATGAACACTTTAAAAATAGACTATTGATGTCTCCAACGAAAACAAGTAACTGGTGTTGCACGCAACACATGAGTTCCCTACCGGTGAGGTGCATAATTTTTCTGTTACCATGGCAAACGGAAGTTTGGTCTGAGAAAAAAAAGTAACGTGTAGAATCTCCATACTGCCATCTATTCATAAACCAAGTTTCATAAATATCTTAAACGGTTTTTAAAGTTATTGCGGAATCCAGATTTTCGGACATCCAGATGGACGGCAAACAAAACATTTGTAAATAGTTACCCAAGGAACACTTTTGTCAAAAAATCTAAAATTTGGCCTGCAAGTTTTGGAGAACAGGTCCCTGTAACTTTTACTATATACATATAAGGCAAATATAAAGCCCCGCCCCTGGCGACCATGTTTCTTTTTTTACTGATCGGAATAATTTTAGCAATCTTGGTAGTGAGTTACACAAGGAAAATCTGTACTAAAATATTTTGAGATCTGGCCAGTAGTTTTGAAGGAGATAATTTTTTTTCATTTTTTTTCTTTTCCTTGCCATGGCAACCAGAGTTTGACATGGATCAAGTTTATTTTAGCACCTTTTTTAAAGGTTCACCTAATGATAATCCCTGCCAAGTTTAATCAAACCCTGTTTATTGGTTTCAGTGGAGATATTGTTTAAAGTTTTCATCATATATATACATATAAGGCAAATATAAAGCCCCGTCCCTGGCGGCCATGTTTTTTTTACGGATCGGAATTATTTTAACTATTTTTATAGACGGTTACCCAAGGAACATCTGTACAAATTATGTTGAAATCTTGCTATTAGTTTTGAAATAGATGTTCTTTTTTTTTTTTTTAAGTTTTCATTTTTTTCTTTCCATTACCATACCAACCAGAATTTTGGTCCGAGAAAATTCAAAGAGACGTGCAGAATCTCCATACTGACATCTATTCAGTATTTTTTTCTGTTTGAACCAAATATTTAGAGAATTTAAAGGCCCATTATTCTTTCAAAAGCAGTTTGTATTATGACGTAGCAGATTCGACGACGGTCCGATTACAGGCCATCCTCGGGAATATTTGCAAATGCAAAATGTAAACAATGAGAGTATTTTGACATCCATCCAAAATACAAAATTGCGTAATTTGATCAACATTTTCAATGCGTTTAACTGCTATTTTACAGCAGGTATTTGCACATTATGCACCATTTATTTAAGTCTACAATATGTCATTGTTATTTTATTTTTAATTTTTCATGAAAAATGAATCATTATAAAATATAATGGACCTTTAATTTTCATCATTTGCGATCAAAGGATATCATTCTTTGATATGTGTTATAGTTATCATTTGCATTTTAAATTTTATGGAATTAATCGCAAGCGACGGGAAGCGGAGCGCTGCGGTAAATCCATTAAATTTCAAATATAAACGATAACTTGTCACTTTTCCTTTGACCTCGCATCGTGGACCCGCCTCCCGTTTGATTGACAGTACATGTGATATTTTATTTTCAGTTCAAAGTCAGTGTCGCTGGGTACCATATATATTTTTAGCTAACAAAATATGACCTTATCATAATGCTCTTTGGTCACATTGGCACCATATTTTCTCCATATCATGATATCACGGTTTAATATATTTTTCAAATTTTGAACGAAATACAAGCATTTCATTGGACGATTAAGTAGGAGAAACTGTAAATAAACATCTACTAGTACATGTGTCTTGCACACATTTAATTATATTGATCTAAGGTTTGCGGGAAAAACGTAATGGTGATTGTGCATCAACAGTATAAAGCAGATTCATTGATTTTTCCCAGATTCTCTTTTTCAGTATAATATGCTTTCAATCAATTCAAATTGTTATATGACAATCTACTTACACTGTGAAACAGTTGGTGTCGTGCAGACCACATGGCCAGACAGTTTTCCTACTGAGACACGATAATAAGGCTTATGATAAATGAGAACGTGGAAATCAAATACAAGTTTAAGTCCGTTTACAACTTATTGTTAGCATAACGTCTTTTCTATTTTCGCTATAACTAATTAATCTTCAGCAAGTTAGTTCCCATGTAAAGATATATAATCGTTATATAATATGATATGTATAATCATTATATGCATGTATATGATACATCTATATGTAATCGTTATATACATATATTTGATATATATAATCGTTATATCCATGTATATGATATATATATGTATATAATCGTTTTATACATATATATAATATATAAAATCGCTATATACATGTAAATAATATATAAAATCGTTATATTCATGTATATGATATATATATCCGTTATGTACATACATATGATATAAATAATCGTTATATACATGTAAATAATATTTATAAGCTTTATATACCTGTATATAATATATATATTATGCGTTATATGCATGTATATGATATATATAAAATTATATATAAACTCGTTATATAATACATGTATATAATTTATACAAGCGTTATATGCATGTATTTGAAATATATAAGCATTTTGTACATGTATATGATATATATAAGCGTTTTAAAAAATAATATAATATCTTTAATGATTAATTCTACAATAATTGTTCTGATTCAAGCAATTATTACAGGAAAACTTGGGTAGATATTAATATATAAACTTGCTATGATCATTAGTCTATTTAAATGATGTTTAAAAGTTTCAGCTCTAATAATTTCCAATTAATAATGTTTTTTAATTAAAAGATAAGCATTGATTGTTTCGGCTTTTCACATATTTTTATCTAAAAAAATGAATATATCCGATTGGCTGAACATGTTAGCCTATGGCAGATCAATATTATGGAGAACTAATATTTTCTGGGTGTAGATGATTTCAGTTTTCTTTTCGACATCTGAAAACCTCTTTTTCACCATAGTTAACTTAACCCTTTCCCTCAAAGAGGACACCATGAAAAGACCTATGCGAACAGCATAAAACCAGATCAGCCTGCGAGTAACTCGCAGGCTGATCAGGTTTTATGCTGTTCGCTGCTCCTCAGTGGTCTGGAAATGAGGATTTTGTAATTAAATTGGGTATGGTTTAACTGTGGTTTTCTGCAGATCAGGCTTTATGTGGTACCTATTGAGTGCGTCAAAATGAGTCTTTATGAGGGAAAGGGTTAAGGAAAGGTGAATGATTTGGCATTTCACTCATTAATATTAATAGTTTTCTGTCTTTCCTATAAATAACCTGTTTCAGTTTACCTAACACATACATTAATGTTCGTTGCCATGGACAATTAGGCAACATTAACAAACACGACTGTGTTGTATACTGAATAATACAGAAACAACTGTATCAATAACAGAAGGGATAGATCTTGGCATGTGCCTAACAAAATCTGTTACGTTATTGATTCCGTAAACTTTGTTCAACCCGACAAAAAGCATGACCCGTCCGTACATGTGTAAAAGTATTTGTATATTTATGCATACAAACAATGCATCTTCATTAATAATTCTGTATAGATTCTACCTAGATTCTAAGAGATAATCAATAACTGTTCGCCCTCCGTGAGTAAATCATGCAGTTCCATTCGATCAAATTTTATTCAAACAGTCAGTTTTGTCTTCCCCAGCAATTCTTAGAGCCGAGTAATACTAGGTTGAAACACATCCACCATTCCTTCTTAACGAAATATTTAAGTATACACATGTATATGATTGAGTTGACGCCCCCCCCACACACACAGAGTATTTAGGTATTACTTGACGTTAAGTATTGTTGGTGGAAAAGAAGCATAAAACTGCCCTAAGGTAGGATATGTATGTCATTGATATTCAAATGTAAGTCCTAGATGAACTACAGTGACGGTATATTCTTTCATTGTATACTTTTTATTATCCTCTTCAGTTATGTGATTATTTTGAAACGGTCTTGAGAATGGACACGCGCAATGGTGATCCATTAGGTATTGTTTCATAATGGTCTCACGAGACGTCAAATCTTAGATGCATGCAGCGTGTTACTATAGACGTGTGTCCATCATCTATAGAACGTAAGATTGTGATGCTATTTGAGGAGAAAATGCGTTCTCTGTATACATTTTATAAATTCAGGTCAAACCTATTCATTACGAGCGTTTATAGGTATTGAAAGCATTGCATTGGTCCCTTTTAAAGTGTCCCTCTAATAGTTAGATATGAATGGAAAACACCACTTCTGGACATAGCATTTAAATACGGACCAAAGCTTATACTTGTTTAACATTATTTACATAGACAAGTTAATAGATTGAAAAGCTTACTAAGAGTTTTTCGCGAGTTGGAATTCAAACACTGTTTTAAACATTCAATATTTGTGTGTTGGGTTTAACGTCCCACCTACGGTGGATCGAACCTATTACTCGGCACTAATGAGAGCGACGTTCTATCTCCTCGGTCACCGGGTATGGTCCTTTATAACTGTATTCTGTAAGATGACATATAACCGTTCAATTGTTGCACGACCAAGTTATTGGAGTGGATAATGGATTTTTCACTGAACATGAATAAATAAATAAATTGAATTGCAGCATTCGATCTATTTTATAATTATATTATATATAACCATATTTTGCGCAGGCTGTTAACCCTTTCCCTAATATAGACTCATTTTGACGCACTCAATAGGTACCACATAAAGCCTGATCTGCAGAAAAACACAGTTAAACCTTACCAAATTTAATTATAAAATCCTCATTTCCAGACCACTGAGGAGCAGCGAACAACATAAAACCAGATCAGCCTGCGAGTTACTCGCAGGCTGATCTGGTTTTATGTTGTTCGCATAGGTCTTTTCATACGCAGTGGTTAATTCTCACTTCCGATGCCGAGAAACAAATAAAAACGAAGAGAATTTGTTCCAAGCCTTGCGATTTATAGGATTTTTTCAGCAATCTTCAAATTATCACCATTTTGCTGTAATAATTCAGGTGTTTGTTTTCCCCACATTTTCTAAAATCGCGAAAAATTAGATCAACGCCTTTTTTCATCAAAGGCAACATAGATAAAACTACTTTTGAATTTTCGAATCATCATATTACGAATTGAAAACAATTACATAATTTTGACCCCAGTTACTTCTTCGTTTACAGTCGTTTCCACAGATTTACATGCAATCTGCAGTAACTGTACTAAAAATGAAAATGATGCATCAAAGTGAAAACAGTTACAGTGTTTCTAGTTTCTGTTATATTTTAAACATTTATCAAATGACTTGACTTGACTTGACTATTCGAGTTTACCGGCGCTTCGACAGTATTTCAGTCATACAGCGACGTCCAGCTAATTACTGGTGGAGGAAGACACTGAATGCACGGAGGCATCCGGGTAGAACCACCGACCTACCGCAAGCCAGCTGGAAGGCTTCCTCACATGAAAACCCGAATGACCCTGCCGGGATTCGAACTGAGTGAGGGTCTGAGTGAGTGTTAAAGTCAGCGACTTTACCCTCTCGGCCACAGAGGCCCCTAAAATCTTGTTTGATATCAGAATATGTGAATTATGTGTTCAATAATAATAAAGTGTAATAATAGATATAACAAGAAATATCTTTAAAAAATATATACGGCGTAAAAAAGCAACAACAAAGATATGAAAGTTAAAGGAAGTGAAAGCGTTACAATATAATATATTTAATATAATTAATGCTGGCAGTCTTAAATTGTCTGTGTTTTTTTTTAAATAATGCAAAAAAAGCGTATTTGTCGTTAAATTTAGGAAATGCACTATATCAGCCAGTAAAAAGAAAAGAAAGAAAGTGAAAAAATGTAATATAAGCAAAACATAAAAAAGGTCCGTCAATGGGAATCGTTCTCGAGGCCCTTAGTTTACGAAGCGAGAACTAAACCAAGAACGCTACGAAGGCTGCTACCATTGCGAGTTTTTATGACTTAGAGGGAAGAGTCCACTATAAAGGTTAACTACGTTTTCTAAAGACTCACAGATGTTTACTTTTTTCAGCTGGGTGGTTTTTATGTTTGCATTTTTTAACTGGATGGTAATTTATGTTTAAATAGATTAAATTGCTACTTGCCATTTGTCAATCATGCAAAAAGATATGCACCCCGAAACTCCCATTTTATGATGTAATATCCTAAAATAATTTATGCAAACCAATGAAACGAGTGCTTTTTCGAACTCTTCTGTTGTATACCAAGATTAGATTGGTTCAAGAAATAGGTCAAAATCCACTTTTTAAGCTTACGCCGAAAAACATCATTTTTGAACTGTATTATGAATGTTCAGAATGCAGTCTCATTGTTATTATGTCGTTCTCAGGAATTTGATGACTCGTATATCAGTGTAAATGCTCCCTACGAAAATAGGGCAAATATAATATCGTGATGTGTAACTGTTTCAGAAAGTGTTGT
>CM037781.1:7693548-7743548 GCA_021229015.1 Solen grandis
TTATTAAAAACAACTCTTTGATATATGTCGTAAAATCTCCCTGGCTGGACCCCAAATCTCCCTGTGAAAATTTCGAAACCTCCCTGGGAGACATACTGAAAATATGGCATGTATGCAACAACAATATTTGATTCTTTTTATCTGACTAAGATGATAGACTTGTGACATATTATGCATATTTTCAAAAGCAAAAAAAAGTAATAAGTGTCACAAGTTATTTTACAGTCTGAGAATATTTACACATGGAAAAAAAACAAAACAAAAAAAAGTATCATCATGGTTCCCTTTTCCACACTGATGTAATGTACATGGATTTAAATGCAGGAAGGAAAAACCATGTCCCATGACAATAAATCCAAGGAAATTTGCTATGCTAAGGAGCGACCTCTTTATCCTTTTCCAGAAAAAAAAAGAGATGATGTTCTCATCGCTTTAATGGAGATGTCATGTTTTCACACTTTAATAAATATTGATCTCATTTTTCAGTTTTAAAATGAATATTTCATGGCTTGAACAAGAGCTATTATGGTATTCACCACAATATGAAGTGTTTACCCTTAACCTCTCCGATTCCACTGTTTCAATCCAGGTTGGACCTCAAAGAGGTCCGATGAATCTGAAAACAATTCTCCCTCCAACACTTTATACATCTCATTGTAATGCACTGGCAAACACAGCAGACCCAGATCAAGCCACTCCTTCCTTTCAATTACAATAATTTGAGGCTGACCATCAAACTATTTTAAATGCACAAAGAAATAGAAGGAAATGGAACAGTTTCCTGGTCAGCCCTCAATTAGGTTCTTAACCCTTTCCCTCATATAGACTCATTTTGACGCACTCAATAGGTACCATATAAAGCCTGATCTGCAGAAAACCACAGTTAAACCTTACCAAATTTAATTATAAAGTCCTCATTTCCAGACCACTGAGGAGCAGCGAACAGCATAAAACCTGATCAGCCTGCGAGTTACTCGCAGGCTGATCTGGTTTTATGTTGTTCACATAGGTCTTTTCATGGTTTCCTCTATGAGGGAAAGGGTTAAGGTTAAACCCATTACCTTCATCTACTTGCCTTTTAATTCATTGGTAAACAGAGCAGACCCAGATCAAAGAGCTCTGTGATGGAGCCTTCCAGTTTGAATCAAATAATTAATTATATTCATCCATCAAAAATTAATATCCATTTTATTATGTTAAAAGTTGTTTTTTCTTGCTGAATTGCTGTTAATTTAAATAGCTGCACTGTAGAGTGGAAACACATATTACATCTGACTGTCCCACCATTTTTTTTTTTTTCAAGTTAATTATTTAAATTTTTTTTATTTTTTTTTTCAAGCAAAATAATGTTTAGAATGAGATGGGGTCTATCATATGAGGTTTATTGCAAGGTTAATAGGTAAAAACTTGAGTCTGGCTACTACAGGTTCTAATTACCCTGCGTTTCTTTTTCCTTTGAGTATAGAACATTAAGATTACCAAGCAATTGTCTTCCAATTGCTTTCATTCACAGGATTTCTACATCTGAGGAGGATGGCCATGAAGTGATAATTCTTTTACCAATGACAACAAATGAATGTCAACATTCAGTCTGATATTTGCGTATTTTCTGTAAAATATATGCCATGATGTGCTTTCGCCACTTCTGTAGAAAGTTCAATGGTCTTTTAACCCTGAATAAGTCTGTAGAGGATTATGATATATCTTCTCTAAGTAAAGTAGGATAGAAAATAATACAAAATGACTACTTTTCAGCTGAAAAATGAAACGAATGAAAAAAAGATATAAATTGATCATTCTCTGTTAAACAATACCAATCTGTTTGAAAAACTAAATCTTAAAATCTTGTCAAGAAAATATTTTTATGTGGGGTGGTGTTATTTTAAGGCTTTGCAAATTATTAGACTGGGAAAGTATACCCTATAACTTTTCTTAAAAACACCTACTTCTTACCTCCAGAGACTGAAAACAAAAACAATATAAATCGATCATTCACTATTAAATATCACCCACCTGTTAGATGAGTTTCTTGATTCCCTATCCAGCATCTGCAACAGGGTATGGACTTTCCTCATTAAAAACATGGCGAGAAGAAAGCATGTCTCATCTGAAGTATCTCCTTCAAACCCCTATTTATTTACACCATTTTATTTCCATCCAATGCCTAGCTGTCATGATGAATCTGATTTAATGCATAAAATGATTTAATGACAAAGAAAACCCAACACACTGTAATATGTAAATTCCATCAACACAGTTTCACAGTGACTGTCGAAATTGAAACATTGAATGTATTGTTTTTAATTAAGTTTCCTTTTCCAAATAAACCAATAAGAATTTCTCACATGATGAGATCTTGCACATTTCCCTGCCTTATTTGATTACTTAAATGTTTTCATGGCCCAACAAGGAGTCATCCAATGGTTACAAGTAATTGTTTCCCCCTAATGCATTTCCCACAAGAGAACTTTCAGATCACCTGAGTTTAACAGAGAAATTTGCAGCGCTGGTACAGAGGGGTGGTGGGTTGGTGGGGGAGACTGGTCACATGACCACAGAAACTAATCACATGATCCCCTAAATGAATTTCCTCTGTGAAATATTGGTGAAAAACCATTGACGACCTCTGTGATCCTGCTGGCTGATGACAGTTGCTCTTGAAGTGCCGGAATGTAAGCGTACACCAAAAAAAAACATCCGTCATCTGCTGGGACTAATTTTCTCTAATTCACTAATTTTATTTCCTTTCTAGGGCATAAGTCAACAGTGGGGGTTCAGCTGGTAGGGTTTGTATTACTTCCCTGCATTGTCATACGAATGTTTGTCTATCACAAATGGATGTCTAACCCTTGGAGTGAGAGGTTTAACAAAGCCATGAATATCAACAGGTCAAATTTCTTGAATTTATTTTTCTTTTCTTATGTTGTTATCCTCATTTTTTCTTTTTTCTTTTTTTTTTTTTTTAACGTGTTGCTATTGCCACTTTTTTCTCCCTTTGACAGCCTTATTCTGTTGGTCTATATCTGTTTATGACAAAAGAATGTATTTACAGTCTCCAATTTGAAGCAGCTGCTAGTGGAATTTACAGCAGGATGTTTTTCTTATCTTCGTTGTCAATATTGTTCAAAATAATTCATCCAGAATTTTTCCCACCTAAAGATTAATGATCCACTGTTCCTAAACTTTCTGAAGATACAGCATATGTTTACAGAGTGATTGAGGCTTTGGGCATAAAATGATCTCATTAGTAAAGCATTAAGAAAATTGTATTTCAGAAACTATACAATGCCTAAAGCTTCGATGATAACAAAGGGATTGCAGGAAAATGGTTTTAATAATCAAATCATATAAATTGTGGTTTGTCTATTTTATAACATATGGAAGGTTACAGAAATGCTTTCCAGCCTGTAAGTAATATCATAAGATTAAAACTTTGAGGTTTGACTTCTTTTTTTTAAATTTATATCATGAAGAAAACAAGAGGGCCAAGACAGCTTTGAAGTTGTTCACCTAAGACACAGTGCTTTCAGTGCCTTCATTGCTTAAGAAATGAAAATGTTGGAGTGAACAAGAGCCATGTTGACATGGCCATCTCCCGCCGTACGATTGCTCTTTAGAAGATGTGTTGGAGAGTAGAATATTTCATTTTAAAAGAAAATTTTTAGTAACGAAGACTGATGTTTAAAGTGATTATAGATATGAAACCCATGTGAAGACCTACTAATTCCACTATTTTGAGGTCTACAGGTAAAATATCAAGGCCACTGTGATAAAAATTAGTGAATTATTATCAAAAATGCTGTTAACTCCTGATCTTATTTGCTTGATAAATTAGGAAGCTAGGATGCCAGAGTGTAAACAAAGTGAAATCTGGCTTTTTATTTATGTTAAAAGAGCCATAACGCCTCACCTAAGAGGCAGATATCAGCCAACGTTGTACTTGTCCAAGAGATGTTATCTATAAATACTGTCATGAAGTTTGTCAGGACATTTTAAGATGATTGCCTAAGAAATGAATATACTACAGTGTAAACAAATTGAAATGGCATTTTTTATATTAAATGTGCCATAACTCCATTACTTTATAGGCTGATATCAGCCATAATATAACTTGGCCAAGATTTTATGGTTATTAACATTGTCATGAAGATTAAAGATGATTACTTAATAAATGAAGTATTAGAGTGAAAGCAAAGTGAAATCTGGCATTTTTATTTTAAAAGAGCCATGACTCCTCACCTAAATGGCAGATATCAGCCAATATCATGCTTGTTCAAGAGATTATATCTATCAATGGGCAGGTCATATAGTTCACATGCTAGACCATCCTCTTCCAAAGAAACTTCTGTTTGGCAAACTGCAGCATGGCAAATGATCTCAAGGAGACCAGAAGAAGTGTTACAAAGACACCCTGAAGGCTTCTTTGAAAAACTTTAGCATCAGCCACGCCTAATGGGAGGTTTCTGAGAAGATTTTTCAATTTTTTTCCTATATTAGCCTATGTAAAATCAAGTGACCCCTATGAAGGGGCCAAATTTGACCCCAGGGTCATGATTTTAACAAACTTGGTAGAGATCCACTAGAAAATGCTACATAGCAAACATCTAAACTCCAGGCCTTGTGGTTTCTGAGAAGAAGATTTTTCAAGTTTTTTCTATATTAGCCTATGTAAAATCAGGTGACCCCTATGGCGGGGCCAAATTTGACCCCAGGGCCATGATTTTAATAAAATTTGTAGTGATCTACTAGACAATGCTGCACACCAAATCTCTAAACTCCAGGCAGTGTGGTTTCTGAGAAGAAGATTTTTCAAGTTTTTCCTATATTAGCCTATGTTAAATCAAGTGACCCCTGGTGCGGGGCCAATTTTGACCCCAGGGTCATGATTTGGACAAACTTGGTAGAGATCCACTAGACAATGCTACACACCAAATATCTAAGGTCTAGGCCTTGTGATTTCAGAGAAGAAGATTTTTTAAGATTTCGCTTTTAAAATCTATTTTTAGCTCCTGTGACCTAATTATGCGATGAACCAGAACCATTCGAACAATTTTTATAGGGGATCACTTTAGGAAAATCCTTGCAAAGTTTGATCACCTTCCTATCAGCAGTTTCAGAGAAGAAGATTTTTAAGTTAATTGTTGACAAGTGATGACTTACGACTCATGATGACGGACGCTGGATAAAGGCTGGTCCCAAAAGCTCACCTTGGCACTTTGTGCCAGGTGAGCTAAAATGGCATTATCAACATCACAAAAAAAAAAAAAATTAAAACCTATCATCAAAACAGGAATAAGCAAACAAATCCATTTACTAATCCATGATCACAATTAATAAATCTGCCTCACTGCAATGACACACATTCATAAAACAACAGTTTTATTGACAAAAAACAAAAAACAAGTAACTGGTGTTGCACATGAGTCCCCTACTGGTGAGGTGCATATTTTTTCCATTACAATAGCAACAAGAATTTTGGTCTGAGAAAAAAAAGTGACATGCAGAATCTCCATACTTATGTACATATCTACATAATCTATTCATATACCAAGTATCATAATATTATCTGAAATTGTTTTAAAGTTATCGCGGGATCAAGATTTCCAGACATCCGGACTGACAGACAGACTAAGGGCAGACCTATGGTCCCCTCCAGTGTAAACACCGGAAGGGAACTAAAACAAGAGGCCCATGATGGCCCTAAATCGCTCACCTGAGATAAATAGGTTGACCCAAGGAACATCTGTTCCAATTTATTTTAAAATCTGGCCAGTAGTTTTGAAGAAGATGATTTTTAAAGTTTTCATATTTTTTTTCTTTTTGTAGCCATGGCAACCAGAGTTCTATATGGATCAAGTTTATTTTAGGAACTTTTGTGAAGGTTGACCCAAGGATCATTCCTGTCAAGTTTAATCAAATTCTGTCCAGTGGTTTCAGAGGAAATGTTGATTAAAGTTTTCCCTATATACATATAAGGCAAATAAGCCCCGCCCCTGGCGGCCATGTTTTTTACGGATCGGATTTTTTTTTAGCAACTTTGGTAGAGGTTGACCCAAGGAACATCTGTACCAATTTATTTTAAAATCTGGCCAGTAGTTTTGAAGAAGATGATTTTTAAAGTTTTCATTTTTTTTATTTTTTTTTGTTGCCATGGCAACCAGAGTTCTACATGGATCAACTTTATTTTAGCAACTTTTGTGAAGGTTGACCCAAGGATCATCCCTGCCAAGTTTAATCAAATTCTGTCCAGTGGTTTCAGAGGAGATGTTGTTTAAAGGTTTCTCTATATACATATAAGGCAAATAAGCCCCGCCCCTGGCGGCCATGTTTTTTACGGATCAGAATAATTTTAGCAACTTTGGTAGAGGTTGACCCAAGGAACATCTGTACCAATTTATTTTAAAATCTGGCCAGTAGTTTTGAAGAAGATGATTTTTAAAGTTTTCTTTTTTTTTTCCTTTTGTTGCCATGGCAACCAGAGTTCTACATGGATCAACTTTATTTTAGCAACTTTTGTGAAGGTTGACCCAAGGATCATCCCTGCCAAGTTTAATCAAATTCTGTCCAGTGGTTTCAGAGGAGATGTTGTTTAAAGGTTTCTCTATATACATATAAGGCAAATAAGCCCCGCCCCTGGCGGCCATGTTTTTTTACGGATCGGAATAATTTTAGCAACTTTGGTAGAGGTTGACCAAAGGAACATATGTACCAAATTATTTTGAAATCTGGCTAGTAGTTGTGAAGGAGATGATTTTTAAAGTTTTCAAATTATTTTTCTTTTTGTTGCCATGGCAACCAGAGTTCTTCATGGATCAACTTTATTTTAGCAACTTTTGTAGAGCCTCACCCAAGGAACATTCCTGCCAAGTTTCATTAAATTCTGTCCAGCGGTTTCAGAGGAGATGTCGTTTAAAGCAAATTGTTGACGACGGACGACGGACGACGGACGACGCACGACGCACGACGCACGACGACGGACGCCGGACGAAGGGCGATCACAAAAGCTCACCTTGAGCACTTTGTGCTCAGGTGAGCTAAAAATAAATGTTTGGTATGATACTTATACTCTCGAAATGTCCTAAAATTATTTTTTTCAAGGACCATAACTCTGTCAAAAGTGTGCAAATAAGAACAAATTGCAAAGCTGGCCTGAAATGTATATTAGTTTACCTACAAACAAAAAATGATTTCAATATCCAAGAGTAAGTTTAAATAAATCCTGAAAATTTATCTACTTCAAGATGCCATAAAATTAATGTCAGGCAAAAAGAAAAACTATATATGTGCAAGCTACTCAATGGCAAGTGCATAAAAATAAAAACACACTTTTTTAAACCAGTCAGTATCTCCAGATAAAGTTGCATTAAATGTCAGATTAAAAGCTGCCTAGAGAAAATAAACATTATCAGATCTCAACAACAACTCAATAAAAACAAAGTTACTTTCTAAACATGATTACAGCACCAGTGCTGATGCACTCAAAGAAGTTTTGCTTCCTTCAATTTTTCTGTTACATTTGATTAACATGGCCACCTTTATACTGATCAGTGTCATGGTAGTCAGTGTCATGGTAACCATTGTCATAGCAACCACCAATGTGGTCACCTGTGTCAGGAACATCCCCATCACTAGTCAACACCATGGCCATTAAATAGCATTATGTTACAAGCATTGGAAAGGAAGCTATATGTCACTGATGAAAGGTCTTCAATATGGAAGGAAACTCCAGACATTTATAATTATAATCATAGCCATATTCATAACCATGTCATAATTATAGCCATGTCATAATCATCATGCTTCTATAAGCTAGTTTCATAATCATAGTCTTATTCAGAGTCATTTACATAATCATAGCCATGATCATAGTCATAGCCATGTCATAATTATAGCAATGTCATAATCATAGCTGCCATATTCATTATCACAGACATTTCCATAATAATAGCCATGGTCCTAATCATGTTACCATAGTAATTTTCAGTGATCATTGTCATACTAACATTGTCATAATCATAGCCACAGTCATACCATTAGCAAATGCATGATTATAATCATAGCAACAGACATAAAATTATCACATTCATGATATATATGGTCAAAATCAAAGCCTTGATTATGATATTACTATAGGCTAAAGTGATCTGATTTACCTCTTAACCCTTTCCCTCATATAGACTCATTTTGACGCACTCAGTAGGTACCACATAGAGCCTGTTCTGCAGAAAGCCAAACTCAAACCTTACCAAATTTAATTGAAATATAGAAGTTTTTCGCGTTACAAGATATTTTGAGTCAAATCAGGGCCAATAACTCTGTAATCTTTGAGATAACTCAAGTGAAATTCATGTCACACACCTCTCCACCTGATCATCAATGCACACACAAAATTTGCACAGAATCGGTTAAGAAATATAGAAGTAGTTTGCGTCACAAGTTTTTGGGATGGACAGACAGACCGACAAACCAACAGACCGACTCCTATATACCCCCTCTCAAACTTCGTTTGCGGGGGTATAATGATTACAGAATGGTATATTCAAATTAAATTCACATATCCAATAGCTACACTAGGATATCATATGATCACTGGTTATATTCAAATTAAATCAACAGATTATCCAATAGCTAACTGGTATACCATGTGATCACTGTTATATCAATTAAATCAACAGATTATCCAATAGCTATGCTGGAATATCATGTGATCAACAGCAGACTTTGAATATACAAGATAACACATGCCTTGGTTTTTGATTCTGTTTGTGAGTCATTTTCCAAGTTATAAAGGAAAAATAATCTCCCAGAAATAGGTAAAAAAAGGGTTTATTAAACTTATCATTTTTGAAGTTTGATGTGGCTCTGTATACAGTCTTCTAAGCATACAGAAATAACTGTTCAAGAGGGGGTTATAAATTCCTCCTTTAGTCTGTGCTACAAACATTGTTGTTTCTGCAGTAAAAATGTTTCATAAAAATTCAATTGAAGTCTATGGCAATGTGTCAATGGAAATTTTTTTATCTTCAACTTAGTTTAGATTTAACTCTGTGAATGCCATCACCGGATAACCCGCTGATGCTGATTAGGCTAATATCCATGTAATATCCTATATATCCTGTATATCTACGCCACTGACGTTCTTACTTCCACATGAAAAGTATCCAAAATGTTAATGCATTCAAATTGGCTTAAATATTTTCATGCTTAAAAACTTGCTAGTTGGAAATCCCACAGTTGATGAATGAAGAAATGGGTGTTCGATGATGTGTGAATTCCCAGTAAGATCAACTGTTAAGATTGAAATGCTTCGATAAAAGGTCATTAATCAGCAGCAAAATATCCTCCTGGTTTAATCAAATTTGTAGTTTTAACTGTCAATTTTGTTTGCAGATTTTCAAAGAAATAAATGACAATGATATTTACAGCAACCAATGTGAATGTGAGGCTATAACACGGATTTATTGAATTGTTATTCTGACACTAATGCAGAATGGAAACATGACTGCTTCTCATTAAAAGAGACAAACTTGATAAGTACAGAGTATTGATTTTGACTTACCAACATTAAATTGTACGAACCTGTTGACAAACTGATTACATCCACTTGTAATCTTATTAGAATGTTATTAAAGACAAGATTAAGAAATCAGAAATAGCTTGAAGACACGGTATTGACTGACATTAAAGCCATCATTTAACATGGGTATCCAATAGAGAATTGACGCACCGTTACATCTTAACAAGTTTACTGGAATTAAGGGTTCATTGAAGTATTTAATGATGCCATAAGGATTGGACAAGAAAAGAAAAAAGGGTAAAGTATTGAATCCATTAATTTACAACAATAAAATGATAATCTTTCTCAGCACAGTGAAGAAAGTGCAAATGTCGATTAAAGGCAGTATGTGAATGCGTTTACAGTTTATTCTTTATTTTTCTGTCATATTTCATCTAAACGTGAAATCATCTGGTATAGATATGACATTGTAATTTTATTAATATAAAAGTATTTTTGTCAATATAATACAAATGAATTAATAAATAAATATGAATTTACATGCAAGTATATTATATGAGAAGGTTTTATGGTCATGGACAATGCACTATGACATAGGCAATATGGCTTCTCTAAAAAATAAAAAATATAAAGTGGTTTTGTGATTCCTCTATGTGTGATTCACTGAATACCAGTAATGTCTGAGCTACATGTAGTATTTTAGTTCTTTTAACTCTGTATAAATATTAGGGTGATTCTTCAAACATGCAATTTTGGATTCCTCAAGCTCCGTGCCTGGTCCCTAGATAATATATCCTTAAAAATTTCTGTGCGATTCTTCAAAGTTTTTATCAAACCTACTTGTATGTCCTTGGCCAACAGGCCCCATGACCACCTGTCACTGTGATTAACAACTTGACTGAAATGAATATGTACAGTTCATTTGCGATGGAACGAAGTAGCACCGGACTACACAGTTACTTTTTTGGATGGCATCTTTCATACCATCCTATTTTTTATTCATAAGTAGGATGACTCAATTTCCATTTTAATAACATGTATATGCCATAAAAGGTCAATAGTGTCATAAATAGGCAATGCCGTTATAATTATGTTGAACTGTCATAATGTTTCAAGACACTATATTCTTCAGTTTTCATTCTTTTTTTGTATTATGTACTGATATGCAAAAACAAAGATGATCACCAACATTTATACTGTTGATTACTTGTTGACATAAAGTCATTCAAGTTATCCCTGCTACAAACAAACAAACTCGCTTGTGTGATTCATGTCATTGTGCCACACAGGTGCCATACTGATTGGCTAATTTCACGTCATAATGGCCAACTAGCAAAAGTGACATGTGTCACTCTGGTAGGTGTGAAAAAATGACCGACACTTCCTTCGAGTGCATCATTAATCAACTGTTAATTGGTCCTGGGGACTTCTTAGACAGTTCGCTCAAATGCATCTTTTGTTCCATCAAACTTTGTTCCATCGCATCTTTTTTACAATGAATAAAGAACAAATACTACCGGGACCAGAGACTTACTTCGCATTACAATGTCATTTCGTTCCATGGTGACTGGACTGTATTTGTTTTCAATTTGTGCTAAACAGAAACAAGAAAATATTGGAAATGGGTTATTATCCTAGAACTGCATTGTCCTTTTAAGTGAGCATATGGTTAATATACATGCAAACACTTCTGTAAATTTTCATGAAAATCCAAACATAGATATAGAAATTACAGAGTAGACATGAAAATGTAGCCTATGAAAATGTAGCGTATGAATACCATTGACAATTTCTAACAACTCCTGTGACCTTGACATTTCAAGTGTGCATATGGTTGATGCACATGACTCATCTTTATGTAATGACAAACACTTTTGTAAACTTTAATGAAAATCCATCCATAGATATTGAAGTTACAGAGTGGACACATAGATGTAGCCTATAAATACCAAAAAGAATTTCTAACAACTCCAGTAACCTTGACCTTTTAAGCATGCATACGGTTGGTGTATGCTACACACCCTTGTGTTATGACAAACATTTCTGTTAAGTTTTATGAAATATGGAAGTTCTAGAGTAATACAGTATTATGCACAGAAAACATTAGATTTAATAATTATTGCATAAACTCATGATAAAACACCTGTGTCCCTCTCTTCTATTTAGGATACAATGAGAATAGTGATTGTTCAGACAGAATTAGAGTTTTCATTGGAAGTAATCAATAAGTCGGCTACAACACCAAACTCAATGATTTAGAAAAAATATAATTGTTAAACAACAAAGCCAAATACACATTAAATAGGAGGGTGTTTGATTCTTGCGATGGAAGGAAGGGACCTTAACTTTTAACCTTTACAGTTGTGGTTCC
Source organism: Solen grandis (assembly GCA_021229015.1). Lineage (NCBI taxonomy): Eukaryota > Metazoa > Mollusca > Bivalvia > Adapedonta > Solenidae > Solen > Solen grandis. The sequence continues at coordinate 7,705,437 of CM037781.1, forward strand.
AAAAAGAAAAGGTTTCTTGAGTTAAGATATTGACCTTTTTGTAAAAAGAAATGATAGGCATAAAGCAAAATTCCTTGGTGAAAAGGGGCAATAACTCTTGAAAAAAACTTTTGAAACCTGCACCTTTTAATAGTTTTTTTTTTAAAAAAGCTTAAAGAAACAAGGCTTCCATCATCTAAGGTGTTTGGTATTTTGTGAGGTCTTTTTATTCAGATCAAAATCTCTAAAATTATAATTAATGTAGAAAAAAAGTTATCTGCTATAAAAAAAAATCCACATACACATGAATTTACAGCTTACAAATAAAAGTATACAAGAATTTGTTTTTATTTCTCAAAGAGTTCTCAAGATATTTATTGAGTCATATGCCTTCCACAAAAAATGTGTATACAATGTTTTTATTTTGTTTTTCACTCATTTTACCTCAGTATAACCCTTTCCCTCATAGAGGATACCATGAAAAGACCTATGTGAACAGCATAAAACCAGATCAGCCTGCGAGTAACTCGCAGGCTGATCAGGTTTTATGCTGTTCGCTGCTCCTCAGTGGTCGGGAAATGAGGATTTTGTAATTAAATTTGGTAAGGTTTAACTGTGGTTTTCTGCAGATCAGGCTTTATGTGGTACCTACTGAGTGCGTCAAAATGAGTCTATATGAGGGAAAGGGTTAAGGGGACCTAAACTCTTGAATCCCTTTAGAGAGATAGAGAAATGTGGTTTTCTTGGTAATGGACCTTCTGCTATTTAATAGGAATGCCAAGCTTCATCTCTGTTCTTCAAAGGCTTCCCAAGGTATTAAGCTTACAAAATTTGATGCAATGTAATTGGACATGACATTGTGTAGTCCTAGCAGAGTGTTGATTTCTAAATTGGATTTCCATCATTCCATAAATCATACATGCTGAAATTACAAGTTGTTTCTGAATGGATAATTTGCGATATGCTAGACTGAATTCTCCTAGTTCTTACTTTTTTTTTCTTTATTATTTTCCATTCCTCCCACTGCTGGATAAGATACTGGCTGTTAATAAAACATAATGTATTACCAGTACAACCCATAAACAGTGATCAACTGCTTTTAGCCATTTTTTATCAATTTAAGAGAAATTACAGCTAATAATTATGCAACTGAAGATTTTCTCAATCAATTCAAAAACACTATACGAGAACAGAATAACACATAAAAACGTGACACAATTTAATAGACAGAACAATGCTCCTTTGACATTTCAGAACTTTAAAATTCATGTGGCATCCAAACAGCTTCTTTTGTTAAATTGTGCCATTCAAAAGAAGGCAATGGATATTAAAATAATGAACTTACTAAGCTAATGTTGTTTTATAAACAATCGACAAGACAACTTATAACTGAACTGAAACACATTGTTTTAAGGTCAAACTTCTAGACAGTTATCTACTTTGATAAACCAAAGTAATATAAAAAATTTATAACAAAATTCCATTAGCTAGGGACACCAGTGTGCTCAAAAGATGCCAATCTGCATCTGTCATAACTAACAAAAGTGCATTCTGACTTAAAAAAGATTCTAGAAATATTAGACTGAACAAAAATGGAAATATAGTAAATTTAGGACTAAAAGGGGAGAAGGGATCGAGATGAAATTCAGATAAATGTAATTGTGGCAAAACTAAACATATTTTTTTTCTTTTTCCACAAATGTTCCCTTTAGAAAAACAATATAACTCTACCTTAAGTCTTGAAACAGAGCTGGAATTTGAAATCTTTTCTCAGAAGATTGGAATCTTACAGTTGATGAAAAATGAGTTATCTGAATGACATACTATCCTGTCGTAAGAAAGTTGTGTAGAGAATCACTGTGGAAAGTTTTGTATACAGCTGCATCTAGTAAGGAAAACTTCAGACCGTGGAATAAACATTAGAAAGCTTTGGACAGATTAGCAAAGAGCTGTTGAATAACCTGTAGGAGCTCTCAATGCTTTGACAACTGAATAAACTATGGATATAGCTTAGCACTGCTGACTCAACTGTGGATATAGCTTAGCATTGCTGACTAAACTGTGGATAGCTTAGCATTGCTGAATACAGTTGATAGTTTAACATAGATGAATAAACTGTAGACAGCTTAGTATAAATAAGCTCTTAAATGCTTTGCTCCACTAAATAATCAGTGGATAGCTGAGTGTAGTTGAATAAGTTCTAAAGTACTTTGCACCAATGAAGAAATGTGATTATGTTTGCATGGCTGATTAATCCGTAGAAAGTCTTGTGGCTGTGTAGAAAGATTTGCACAGTAGTCTAATAGACTTAACTATGGACCAATTAAACTGATTTTCAGTCAGCATCATAAGCATACAACAAATTAGATCGCAGTGTACTGTACCTTTATGTACTGAAATGAACTGAATATATCTAAACACAAGGACAGGAGAACTCAGGAGATATGGCTGTAATTATATGCCTGTAGCTGAAATCTTCCATTGGATAGATATCAGCTTCTCCCCTCGGGAAATTAAACATTTAGTTTATATTCTTAGTTTAATAGTTTTATCTCCATTTCAAACCTTGACAACCTATTGAAACAATTTGTTTCCAAGAGATACAAAACAGGAAAATTACAAAAGACACATGAAGCTGATAGATGTTCCCTTGAGAGGGTCTTTCAGAAAAACATACATTAAAGTATTGTAGAGGATATTTTTCTTCCCTATGTATGTCTTTAGAACTGCAGGAATCATTATTACATGGTATTTCATGAGCAACATTTCTTCAGTGTTGTAGTTGATAACACTGGTTTTGAATTGGAGTTTACTGTGACTGTGAAGAGTATTTCAGCTAAACATCCAGCAGTGGAAGCCCCCCAACCCCCAGTGCACTTGAGGTACCTGGGCACAACCATTGAACAACAGGTCACCTGGATTGAGGCTGCCTAAAATGAAAGTCCAAAATGATTTTTCATGTTTTAATCATTTACCTAGTGAATATTAGAATATAGATTTATTATTTAAAGAATATTAATTTACTTGATTTTAGAAAGTAAATGAAATACATTTCTGTGCAGTCTGTGCAGAATTTGAGCTACAATATTGTAGGGGTTTGCATGAGCACTGTCCCCGGTGGTTGTGTGGCTAGAGCGTCTGCCTCAGGAGCTCATGGGTTTGATCCCCAGCAACGACATACCAAAGTCTTAAAAAGGGGTATAGCTCCCTTGTTTGGCACTCAGTATATAAAGGGTAGTGCCAGGACTGGTTGTCCCAGTGTCAAGATAATGTGACTGGGTGTGGTATCATGCCATATGTCTACGGCGTGATACTGCAGTGTGGCTGCACTATATCTGTCTCAAGTAGACATCATCTGCAATCGAGTGAAAAGCGTTATAGAATTTTAGCTGTACAGATATTAGCAGACCTCACCCACTAACTTAGACTTCTTGGTTAAAAGTATGTAGTGGACATTTTCTAGGTAATTTGATGAGTAATTAATTGCTAATCCTTATAAAATGCTATTCTCAATCATTTTTGTTTTGTTTTTTGTTTATAAGATGCTTAATGAGGGTCCATCTACAGTATTAACTGTTTTATGATTCGAACCCCGGAGTGTGACCCAAACTCCTTAAAGATGAATTTGAATGCCGAAATAGGTTGAATTTTGAAAAGCCTCACAGGTGTGAGGTTGGTACTTAATATAATCAAGAATTTTGAAGCCAAAGTGGGAATGACAAACTTGGCTAATTCAGCCTAAATGTTGTCATCCCCTGTGACAAAGGTGAAGGGAGGAGGTGGTCCTGAAAAGGACCGTTTGGGTCAGCTGCCAGAGGCAGACTGGTCGAGTGATGAAGTGGTGACAGTGACCATTTTTATTTAATATTAAAACAAAAATAATGCTTGTTTACTTTGTTGCTATATTTAGCATAACAGAAATAACCGCAACCTACCCACTCACTTTGCCTTATTGTTTCTGTTTGGAAGTCATTTTCTTCCAAATTTTACATGTATTCAGTACATTACTTTTTTACTTATATCAAATGCTATTCTTAATCAATATAATTTGATATTTAAACATTTTTTTTTCTTTTTTCTTTTTTTTTTTACCAACTTGTGGATTTTTAATTCAGTAATCTGACAATTGCTTTCCTTTTTAAACTGCAGACAGCAAGTGACGATGTCAGAATCATATTTCCATGAAAATTATTTAGCTATATTCTTATTTTAGTATTCGACTTTTAATTTGTTGTTTTTTTTATTTTCCAAATTTACCTTTTTCTTTTTTTTAAGAACATAAACAAGAGGGCCATGATGGCCCTGAATCGCTCACCTGAGTACCATTGCTTCAACTGATGTCAAGGTTTTTAAACAGACAAGGATTCTGATATAACTTAATCTAAAACATTTTACCCCTGACAATACTACACACCAAATATCTAAGCAATGGGCCATATGGTTTCAGAGAAGACTTGGGTGCAGGGTCATTTATCACCGTAGGGCCAAGACTTTGAAAATCTTTGTAATGAACCATTAGATGCTACTACATACCAAAAATCTTAGCTCTAGGCCTTATTGATTCATAGAAGAAGATTTTTTAAGATTTTCCTATTTAACTCTATGTAAAACAAGTGACCCCTGGTGCGGGGTCATTTATCACCATAGGGCTATGATTTGTACAATCTTGGTAGTGGCCCATAAGATGATGCTTCATACCAAATATCTAAGCTCTAGGCCTTATGGATTCATAGAAGAAGATTTTTTAAGATTTTCCTATATAACTCTGTGTAAAACAAGTGACCCCTGGTGCGGGGTCATTTATCACCATAGGGCTATGATTTGTACAATCTTGGTAGTGGCCCATAAGATGATGCTTCATACCAAATATCTAAGCTCTAGGCCTTATGCATTAATGGAAGAAGATTTTTTAAGATTTTCCTATATAACTCTATGTAAAACAAGTGACCCCTGGTGCGGGGTCATTTATCACCATAGGGCTATGATTTGTACAATCTTGGTAGTGGCCCATAAGATGATGCTACATACCAAATATCTAAGCTCTAGGCCTTATGGATTCATAGAAGAAGATTTTTTAAGATTTTTCTATATAACTCTATGTAAAACAAGTGACCCCTGGTGCGGGGTCATCTATCACCATAGGGCTATGATTTATACAATCTTGGTAGTGGCCCATAAGATGATGCTACATACCAAATATCTAAGCTCTAGGCCTTGCAGTTTTGCAGAAGAAGATTTTCAAAGTTTGCATTTTTAAAATCTATTTTTAGCTCCTGTGACCTAATTATGCAATGGACCAGAACCATTTATACAACTTTAGTAGAGCTTCATCCAAGGAACATTCCTGCAAAATATTTTTCAAATTGGCCAAGCCGTTTAGGAGGAGATGTTGTTTGAAGCAATTGTTGACGCCGGACGCACGCACGCACGCACGGACGCACGGACGACGGACGACGGACAAAAGGCGATCAGAAAAGCTCACCTTGAGCACGTTGTGCTCATGTGAGCTAATAAAAATATACTGACAGTTTTCTGACCCGTGTTATTCACAAATTTTCCTATCTGTTTTATTTACAAAATGTTCCTTCATTCATTATCTCCCTTAGCGTGGGTTGCTTTAAGCACTTCACCGATTTTGTTTCATTGTTTCTGAGTATGGCTTTGGCAATTTTCATATCATTTTCAATTTTATTGTCTGTATGATGCTGTTTAATGAATATGTGACTCAAAAGAAAATATTACTGTGTAATGAATCGCAGAGACCATAGTTATTTTCAAAATGGAGTTGCCTTGAATTGTGAGCAAAATAGAACGATAACACCTTTATGGAAGTGACAAGTTTGCTAACGCTGTTTAGGGCAGTTAGGAGAAATGAATGAGGTTAAGAATAAACATGAATTCCAATTAAACACTGCCTGATACTTATATAGTTACTTGGCTTGTGTTTGCCACTTGGGCAATTCGAATTAACGGAAGAGTGAATAAGAACAGCATCTTAATTGTTACGATTTATGACAGTTTGCCATCGCTCACGCGCCGATGCGTGCTGATTATTAAGTGAAGGAAGTTAAGGGTTACTGGTCATAGCCTGCAGTGAAATGTGGTAATCCATGGACAACTGAAAACTGCCTGTCTGGGCATGTGTTTGCCCCTTGAACAAATTGAGTCGACAGAAAAGTGAACGATAACAGCATCTTAGATGTTTCGATTTATGACAGTTTGTCATCGCTCGTGCACTCATTATTAAGTGAATGGAGTTTAGGGTGACTGGCAATAGCCTGCAGTGGATGTGGGAAATTACAATAGGTAATCAGTGGACCACTGAAAACCGCTCTTTGTACACAACAAGAGGCCCATGATGGCCCTAAATCGCTCACCTGAGATAAATAGGTTGACCCAAGGCCAGTAGTTTTGAAGAAGATGATTTTTAAAGTTTTCATATTTTTTTTCTTTTTGTAGCCATGGCAACCAGAGTTCTATATGGATCAATTTTTTTTTAGGAACTTTTGTGAAGGTTGACCCAAGGATCATTCCTGTCAAGTTTAATCAAATTCAGTCCAGTGGTTTCAGAGGAAATGTTGATTAAAGTTTTCCCTATATACATATAAGGCAAATAAGCCCCGCCCCTGGCGGCCATGTTTTTTACGGATCGGAATTTCTTTTAGCAACTTTGGTAGAGGTTGACCCAAGGAACATCTGTACCAATTTATTTTAAAATCTGGCCAGTAGTTTTGAAGAAGATGATTTTTAAAGTTTTCATATTTTTTTTTCTTTTTGTTGCCATGGCAACCAGAGTTCTAAATGGATCAACTTTAATTTAGCAACTTTTGTGAAGGTTGACCCAAGGATCATCCCTGCCAAGTTTAATCAAATTCTGTCCAGTGGTTTCAGAGGAGATGTTGTTTAAAGGTTTCTCTATATACATATAAGGCAAATAAGCCCCGCCCTTGGCGGCCATGTTTTTTTACGGATCGGAATAATTTTAGCAACTTTGGTAGAGGTTGACCCAAGGAACGTCTGTACCAAATTATTTTGAAATCTGGCCAGTAGTTTTGAAGGAGATGATTTTTAAAGTTTTCATTTTTTTTATTTTTTTTGTTGCCATGGCAACCAGAGTTCTACATGGATCAAGTTTATTTTAGCAACTTTTGTGAAGGTTGACCCAAGGATCATCCCTGCCAAGTTTAATCAAATTCTGTCCAGTGGTTTCAGAGGAGATGTTGTTTAAAGGTTTCTCTATATACATATAAGGCAAATAAGCCCCGCCCCTGGCGGCCATGTTTTTTAACGGATTGGAATAATTTTAGCAACTTTGGTAGAGGTTGACCCAAGGAACATCTGTACCAAATTATTTTGAAATCTGGCCAGTAGTTTTGAAGGAGATGATTTTTAAAGTTTTCAAACTATTTTTCTTTTTGTTGCCATGGCAACCAGAGTTCTTCATGGATCAACTTTATTTTAGCAACTTTTGTGAAGGTTGACCCAAGGATCATCCCTGCCAAGTTTAATCAAATTCTGTCCAGTGGTTTCAGAGGAGATGTTGTTTAAAGGTTTCTCTATATACATATAAGGCAAATAAGACCCGCCCCTGGCGGCCATGTTTTTTTACGGATTGGAATAATTTTAGCAACTTTGGTAGAGGTTGACCCAAGGAACATCTGTACCAAATTATTTTGAAATCTGGCCAGTAGTTTTGAAGGAGATGATTTTTAAAGTTTTCAAATTATTTTTCTTTTTGTTGCCATGGCAACCAGAGTTCTTCATGGATCAACTTTATTTTAGCAACTTTTGTAGAGCCTCACCCAAGGAACATTCCTGCCAAGTTTCATTTAATTCTGTCAAGCGGTTTCAGAGGAGATGTCGTTTAAAGCAAATTGTTGACGACGGACGACGGACGACGCACGACGCACGACGACGGACGCCGGACGAAGGGCGATCACAAAAGCTCACCTTGAGCACTTTGTGCTCAGGTGAGCTAAAAATGACAGACAAAATGTGGAAATCAAGTGATATATACAAAAAATAAACATTTTTTTTAAGGAAATTATGGGGTCCATGGAGATCCCATGTTAATCTGAGAATACCGTTTTTCCAGGGAGCGTTGTAATGGGGCTATAGTGTATTTCTGTCGGGGATTGAACTCACCCTCGATACAAACCAGATGCTGTAACCACTCAACCATTTATACCTCTTGTTGGGAGATTATTTTCAATTTAATACAAATTGTTTTTCTAATTTGAGTATATCTGTAAAAATTTGTTTACTTATCACAGTATTTTTGACTTTTCTAGAGCTTTCTTTATGTCATTTTCCTATTTGGTTCAAATATGATGTCTGTCCCACCCCAAGTGATTTTAACCATTCCAAGCATTGCAATATGAATAAATATGAACTATAACGTGTTTTTATTCATTTTCTCAAACAGCATGTGACAAATAATTAAAACCTTTCAGTTCACAGTCTGTAAAATCAATCTTCATCCCTAGAGTTAAATAAAATGTTTGCTTTTTTAAAAAAATAAATTCTCCTGAAGCCTTCAAAGCATCATTGCAATATAAGAGCTATAACATAACCTGAAACCTGACAAGTGAAATGTCTACAGTGTGGTTATATAGGATGATTTTTTTTTCTTTGCTTATATCAGATTATGACACAGTTGAAAAAATGCCTTATATTTTCGATTTTTTGCCTCACAGACAGTGTGTATAAAAAATAACCTACGTATAAGACACATTTTTTTGGTATTACGAAATATGAAATATAAGCCATACAACACAATGCTTTGTGATACAATCAATGAAAAACCATTATTTATCAATGACATTTAATCAAAGGAATCAGTTATTAATAAAGTCAATGTACCTTTCTCCTGGAAACAGATGTATTCAAATTAACATTACAAGCTATTCTTAAGCTTGGAGGTAAGCAATGGTTGACTTGGTTTACACAAAAGACCACATGTTTGTTTGTGAGCAGTTAAGCTAGCAATGAAACTTAAATTTTCACTGCTATTAACTGGGAAGGTGAATTTTATAGGTGCATAATTATATTCGTGGTTCTGAGTTCTAGAAAACACAAAGCCTCAATTAACAGTTTTTATGGACAGAACCATCAACAAAATTAACAACATGAGGAAAATCTACACAAAAATGGGACAATGCTATACATAAAATATCTCTTTAGATTTTCAAATTAATACATATAAGGCAAATTAGCCCAACAAGTTTTTAAACTGATCAAAATAATTTTAGCAATCTTGTTAGAGAATCTACACCAAAATATTTTGAAATCTGGCCAGTAGTTCATGAAATGATAACTTAAAAAAACAAAACAAATATGCCCTGAACCTAGTGGCTGCATTTTTTTAGGGATCAGAATAATTTGAGCAATCTTTAGGTTTTTGTGACAAAAATTGTGAAATTCTTAATATATACATAAAAGGCAAATTAGCCCAGATCAAAGGGGCCATAGATAGTATAGTATAAATTAATTACCATCTTAATAATCTTGGTAGATGGTTACCAAGATAACATCTGTGTCAAAATATTTTGAAATCTGGCCAGAAGTTTTAGAGAAGGAGATTTCTGAAGTTTACACTTTAAACATATAAGGAAGCTCTGCCCCTAGTAACCATTTTTTTTTATAGATTGGAAAATGTGTGCAGACTATTATAAAATCTGGCAAGTAGCTAGATTTTGAAAAGAAGATCATTAAAATTTTCACTACATATAAATAAGGCAAAGTAGCCACAACCCTAGCCACCATATTTTTGGGTTGTTTTTTTTTTTTCGTAATAATTTGAATTATCCAGGGTAGAGGGTTACCCAAGGAACATCTTCAACTTTAAAGGTTGGTACATGATTATTAATTAATTTTATTTTTAAACAAGAGGGCCAAGATGGCCCTTGGTCGCTCACCTGAGAAAGATGATTGCTTAAGAAATAAAGATGCTTGAGTGTAAAAGTGAAATCTGGCTTTTTTTTATGGTGAAATGGGCATAAATCCTGAATTTACAAGTCAATATCAGTTATAATTAAACCCGATTGTGAGATTATGGGCATAAACATTGTCTTAAAAGTTTAAAAAAGATTGTTAAAAAAATGAAGTTGGTAGAGAATAAACAAAGTGAAATCTTGCATTTTTTGTATTAAAAGGGGCATAACTCCTGACCTAAATGGCCCATCTCAGCCACAATTAAACTCAATCGAGACATTATGGTCATTAACAATGTCATAAAGTTTGAAGATGATTGCTCAAAAGATGAAGATGCTAGAGTGTAAACAACGTGAAATATGGCATTTTTTTTATATTAAAAGGGGCTTAACTCCTGACCTAATCAACTGATCTCAGCCATAATCGAACTCAATCGAGACATTATGGTCATAAGCATTGTAATAAAGTTTGAAGAGGATTGCTCAAAAGATGAAGATGCTAGAGTGTAAACAAAGTGAAATATGGCATTTTTTAATATTAAAAGGGGCATAACTTCTGACCTAATTTACCGATCCCAGCCATAATCGAGCTTAATCGAGACCTTATAGTCACAAGCATTGCCATAAAGTTTGAAGAGGATTGCTCAAAAGATGAAGATGCTAGAGTGTAAACAACGTGAAATATGGCATTTTTTGAATATTATAAGGGGCATAACTTCTGAACTAATTGACCGATCTCAGCCATAATGGAACTCAATCGAGACTTTATGGTCATAAGCATTGCAATAAAGTTTGAAGATGATTGCTTAAGAAATAAAGGTGATAGAGTGTAAACACTAACAAGAGGGCCAAGATGGCCCTTGGTCGCTCACCTGAGAAAGATAATTGCTTAAGAAATAAAGATGCTTGAGTGTAAAAGTGAAATCTGGCTTTTTTTTATGGTGAAATGGGCTTAACTCCTAAATTTACAAGTCAATATCAGTTATAATTGAACCCGATTGTGAGATTATGGGCATAAATATTGTCTTAAAGTTTAAAAATGATTGTTAAAAAAATGAAGTTGGTAGAGAATAAACAAAGTGAAATCTTGCATTTTTTGTATTAAAAGGGGCATAATCCTGACTAATGACATCTCAGCCAAATTGAACTCAATCGAGACTTATGGTCATAACATGTCATAAAGTTGAAGAGATTGCTAAAAAAGAAGATGCTAGAGTGTAAACAATTGAAATATGGCTTTTTTTTATTAAAAGGGGCATAACTCCTGACCTAATTGACGGATCTCAGCCATAATTGAACTCAATCGAGACCTTATGGTCATAAGCATTGTCATAAAGATTGAAGAGGATTGCTCAAAAGATGAAGATGCTAGAGTGTAAACAACTTGAAAACTGGCTTTTTTGAATTTTAAAAGGGGCATAACTCCTGACCTAATGTTCCGATATCAGCCATAATCGAACTTGGCCGAGATTTTATGGTTATAAACATTGTTTTAAAGTTTGAAGATAATTGCTCATAAAATGAAGATGCTAGAGTGCAAACGAACAAATTGTGGACGACGGACGACGGACGGACGGACGGACGGACGACGGACATTCATCGATCCTAAAAGCTCATCCTGAGCACACGTGCTCAGGTGAGCTAAAAATTGGCCACGGGATCACAATAGCTCACCCTGAGCTTTGCTCAGGTGAGCTAAAAAGTTCATCATGTAATTGAATTGTCCTAAATTCCACATGTACAGATTCTCTTATTTCAGAAAAATACTCAAATATCCTAGCACAATTTTTTTATTTTACCAGTACTGTAATAAGCATTAAATATTTAAACAACATATCTTTTTTTAAACATGAAAAATCATTTTGATTTGTACATCGAAATAAAAAATAACATAAAACCGAACAACTTCATATCTATTTTTAAATGAATTAATACCTAAATTTAACCAGAAATAGAAGCAGCTATTTACTTAACATTTCTACCTAAGATGCAATCTTCTTATGTATGTAATTTATTTCAATAAGTTGATAATGCTGACAAAACATTAAGATCATCATCTAACAATCTCCTGACGGTACCAAAACCATGTGTAGAACATTCAATAAAACTTTGAAATTCTTTACCTGCAAATTTTGCACTGCTTGACCTCTGTTCATAAATTTAAAATTCCTTATATTAATCCCCAGGATGGGACCTTTAATTATACATGTATTGTTTTTTGAGTTTTTGAGGATTTTTTTTTTTTGATACTGCTCTATTTCAAGAATGTCAGTTTAAATGGCATATGGTTTCTAAATACTGTTATATTACTTTTACGTACGTTGTTATATATTGTTGAAATTGTATGTTGTAAATATTTATGTTATTTCTTTTATGTGGACCATTATGAAATATTGGTTTCTGTCAAATATGTTATCTACTATAAATGAAGACTTTACTTACTTACTTACTTACTTACTTACTTACTTACTTACTTACTCAAAAGTGAAACTTCCTAGAAATTCAAAGTCAAAGATGTTGAAGAATAAAAATCCAATTTATTATTCTGAAAAAATAAATAAATAAACAACAAAAACCTGACATTTTTGTGAAAAGATTTCAATTAATTTAAATCAATCATCTACTTAATTCTTGTGGACTGAAATAAGATAACTTTTGTAACTGCAATATATTTCATTAATCTTACTATTTCTCTCTGTCAAGGAAAATGAAACATGAATTATTCATATGAAGATGTCTCCACTGTTCTGATGAATTTACAGCACCTTCTCTCTTATAAACAAAAAAATATTATCCTCATATAGAATCTATGGAAAGAAAACCCATTGCCTAGCTGTCATGAGAATGTTTGATGACAAACTCAACAACAGTACATATTATTGTCAACAAAGTGATTTGCCTGAAAGGATTGTTGGCGAGAACCTACTGTATGACAAGATATCAGCCCACACAGGCCTGAGACAGTAAACACATGCTGTATCTCCACTAATTACAGTCCTCATCCTTCCGAAGGCACTTTAGCACTCCACTTGAAAGAGATAAACTGTTCACTGTTAGACCACACTTTCTGAACTGTCTTCTAGCCCCTGGGGGCAACGAGAATCTTTCTCCTCCGAGTTAGAAAACCACTGTCTGCTCTTCAATGAAAGCAATAATGAAGGAAAACCTTCAGCAAGTGGTGGCGATGCCATTTGATATTTGAAGAGCTAGGCAAAGTGATCAAATGATCCTGGACTCTAAAGATGTCACCTAACACAGCCACCAACAGAAGTCCCTTACCTATCCAGGTGCTTTCGTTAATGCTTGCACAACTGGAACAGCATGACAACTCCGGTATTTCTTGTACAGGCTCAAATCAATTAAAATGTTTTTAATCAATAAAAGAACATTGATTTGTCAATAACTTAAGCAACATTTTGTTTGCTGTTCATTTTTATCAATATCAAATATAGCTAATCCTGCAGATATTCCATACACAAAGATATGTTCTCATAAAAAAAAACGCTCAGGTCAATTTGACATTCAGTGTTTGGTTTTTTTTTCCATTAGCTATAGGCAGATGTCATCTTCGGATGAAGTGACAGACATTGAGATATGGGACTCGGTAAGTTGAGCACAAATAAATATCAAAACAATCCTCAACATCTGATCAAGAAATGATTAATGCCTGATTTGCTATCCTCTATGTTCATCTTTTATCATAGGATTTTTTATACAGTCGACACTCGTTATCTCCAATTTCATGGGACCAAAAAAAATATTTCGAGATATCCGAAATTTGACCAATCCGAAATGCGGTATTATTGGATTATGAAATCGAAATCTTACCTGTATCGTGCTATTAATATGCTGTCGATCTCTTATGAAGATCTCTTTGTGGAATATATTAATAAATAATAATCCATTAGTAACATTTTTCTTTATTTATTCAATCGTTTCTTGCAATAAATACAGAACGGTAAACAAAATAAACAAATAGGGTTACAACAATAATATGGAGCGAAAACATACGAACTGCATTCTACAAATAAAGAGCACTTATAAACATGCACATTTTTCAAAGCACTTTGCACAACGAAATATCACTGAAAATTACATGTAATTACATTCTTACTGTCTATCATTTTTATCGCACACCTCAAAGAACCTTGTGATATCAGTTTGTTTTGTACACAGTTTTCTCAAACTTACGCTCTTAGATGGACAAGTAGGTTCTAGAGGCATTGTGAATTATGACACGGGTTCATTCTACGATGGTATTTAAAGCAAATTTGGCATATTTTGAGCAAAGATTGCCAAGCACAACAGCTTGTGTTTGGCCAGCTAATTGCCATGCAAATATTTCGGCAAAACATAATCCGGTAATTAATGAAAGCCTAACATCACGGATTGTCGTACAGATAGCCATGTGCCAAGCTAGTGTCACCAGTCGACTGATAGGTGCGAAAAATATCGGCGGGCTGATTAGCGTCGGTGGAATTTGAGATAAACAAACAATTATGCATTGTTCTATAGGGTGAGGGCCCAAATTTTCACTTTGAGATAACAGTAATTTGAAATAAATAAACTTTGAGACACACGAAATTAATGTATATAGACAAAGAAGGGAAAAATCGGGACCAAGTCAATTGATTTGACATAGCCGAAATTTCGACATACGCAAATTGGAGATAACGAGTTCCAACTGTATTTAGAAATTGATAAGAAAGGACGCCATGTTTCAGTGATAGTATAATCTATCAAACTGCAGATCTCAAGGTTATGGGGTTCATTCCTTCCAAAGCACAAAGTACTGGTCTAACCCAGGAAGTACTGAGAAAGATTCAAGTAAGAACTTGTTTTGCTACTTATCAAAAGGGAAGTAAGTTTTAAACAAGAGTTCTCTGGAACACGTGTGTCACCTGCTGTCAAGCATGACGGAAAAAGTGTCATGGACAGAAAGACAGATGGACAAACAGGTGACATAAAAGTGATCCCTATGTGTCACCTCTGCTTACAACAGGTGACACAAAAAGGATACCATACAGTGCCCCCACCACATGTAATTTTGTAGAGAAAAATCAGGCAAACATTCCAGGAACTATGTTTATATAAATGTAAAGGAGTGAAAAGTACAACAAAAATATGGTGACTTTTTTTTTTTCAACTTAACTGAAACAGCATTCCAGCTGTATGCCTTTGTTGGGTTTAATGCTTTAAAAACAAACAACTAAAAACAAGAGGGCCATGATGGCCCTTAATCGCTCACCTGAGAAATATTGCTTTCAATGGTTTATAATATGAACATACTTGAAGTGGGACCAATTTTGACACAGAGCAATGATTAAAAACAAACTTTGGTAATGATCCACTAGACAATGCTGCATGCACAATGCCATTTGGTTTCTACATGTTTTTTTTTCTTTAAGCTTACTGATCTAGCTTTGAAATTAATGGAGCGTGTTCTAGACACCTTCATTCACAGGATGTTGAACATCGACTCTATGCAGTTTGGCTTTGTGCCTGGCCAGGGCACCACAGATGCTATCTTCATCTTGAGACAGCTGCAAGAGAAACACTTTGCTGCTAACAGGCCACTGTATCTTGCCTTTGTGGATCCTACTTTTTCAACCAATCATAATAATTTGTACAATGATTCCTGTGAAATTTTGTCAAAATCCCTTCAGCGGATTAGGAGGAGATGTTGTTTAATGGAAAAAGTTGACGCAAGACGCACGCACGCACGGACAGATGGACGGACGACAGACGCCGGACAAAAAGCAATCATAAAAGCTCACCATGAGCACGTTGTGCTCAGGTGAGCTAATTATCTAAGCTCTAGGTCTTATGGATTCATAAAAGAAGATTTTTAAGATTTTCCTATATAACTCTTTGTAAAACAAGTAACCCCTGGTGCGGGGTCATTAATCACGATAGGGCTATGATTTGAACAATCTTGGTAATGAACCATTAGATGATGCTACATACCAAATATCTTAGCTCTAGGCCTTATGGTTTCATAGGAGAAGATATTTAAAGTTTTTCCTATATAAGTCTATGTAAAACAAGTGACCCCCGGGGCAGGGCCAATTCTAACCCCAGGGTCATAATTTGAACAATTTTGTAGAGATTCACTAGACAATGCTACATGCCAAATATCTTAGCTCTAGGCCTTATTGTTTCATAGAAGAAGATTTTTAAAGTTTTTCACTATATAAACCTATGAAAAATAAAATGACCCCTGGGGCGGGGCCAATTTTGACCCCAGGGTCATGATCTGAACAACTTTTGTAGATGTTCATAAGACAATTCTACATACCAATTATTAAAGCTCTAGGTCTTACAGTTTTGCAGGAGAAGATTTTCTAAGATTGCATTTTAAAAATCTATTTTTTGGTCCTGTGACCTACTTATTCACCCAATCAAAATAATTTGAACAACTTTGATAGAGGTCATGATAAGGATGATTCCTGTAAAGTTTGGTCAAAATCCATCCAGTGGTTTAGGAGGAGAAGTTGTTTAAAGGAAAAGTTGATGCAAGATGCACGCACGCACGGATGACGGACGCTGGACAAAAGGCGATCACAAAAGCTCACCATGAGCACGTTGTGCTCAGGTGAGCTAAAAAAACAAGAAGCCGTTGGAAACAAGATATGCTCCCCAAACTACACTTTCTCATAGGATTAGTGCAATGTATCACGGTAGACCAGTTATTGTGGTATGTTTACTTATGATATATCGCAATTTTAATCCATCCGGCTTTTAATATTTAACCTATTAACACTAGAGGTTGGCAATATATCACAGTAGATTGGCTATTGCAGTATGTTTGCTGACAATATGATATTGCAAGCTGAGTTTTGTTGCAGACAAATGGGACACACACAACTTCTCAGAAATCAAGATGTGTGATGGTTTTAGCTCTTTAGCTGTGTTCAAATGACACAACTTAAAGCCGCTATGTACATCTACAAAGTCTCTGTCCGACTAAATTGAATCAAAGCACCTTCCCATGTATGGTAGAATAAACTTTTATAATATTATATATGTACTGTGGTAACAGCTGAACTGCAATATAAATAAAATTTCCTTTTAAAAGGAAGGCTTGCCCAGTTTATTATTAACCGGTCGTTGCTTAAAACCACTCGCTGTTTTTGTTCGAGTCTTGGCCCCAAGCACTGTCGAATGAACTTACCATAAAGTTTGAATACAGATTTCAATAATTGTTGGCACATGCAAGTGTTGTTTAATACTATGAGTATATATGAACAGACTGCATCAAAAGTTTTTATACAGATTTTGTTTTCGAAGAGTTAAATGTTGATTGTTACATCTGCTAAATTACAAACCAAACTGTGATGGCCAATATTAAATACTTAGTCTGAAAATAATAAATCGTTTTTGGGAGTACCAGAACAAGCAGCCAGTCCAACTTCGATCTCCTGTGTTTCTGATTGGTTGTTCCTTCCTACAATTTGTTAAAACTTTGGGAAACCCACATATGACGTGAACACAAATGGATAATCTCAGCTATTTACCAAAAGCAACATGCCTGAAATGTTACGAGAACAATGATTTGGGAATCACAAAGCTGAAATTATTATTTTTTTTTCTAGGTCATTTTTCAACCAGATAAAAACCAGTCTGTTCGTCTCAAGTCTCAATATCCCTTATGAAACTATGCATTTGAAGTGCGTCTAGATGCCATTAATCTTTGAACTTATTGTGCAAACTGAAACATGATAAAAGCATGCCTTTTTCTTATTTCTTAATTTACTGACAAAAAAAAGGCAATTATTGCTTTTTGCTTTCATTTATTCATTACAAAATCATTGAGAGACTGTCTTGATTAATTCTGTGAAGTTTCGCCTAAATCATCACAGAGAAGTCATCAGTTATATTTTAAATGCTTTTCTTATATTCAATGGAGACTTCATAGAAAAAAAAAAGCTTAAAGAAATTAATTGAAAATGGTGCAGTAAATTTTTGTCAATTAACATAGAGCTATTTGATTGAACAGCAAAATTATTATTCAGTTTCAGACAGCAACAATGAAAACTAAGTGTCAAACCTCTTTCTCTTCTTATTTTATCATTATAACAAAAGCTTTATCTGCATAGTAAAATTCCAAATGCAATCTTAATTTTTGATACAAGGCAAAATTCTGATGTTCACCAAGATAGGCCTTTTATTTATTTAATTTTTTTTTTTCATTTGGTTCATGGGGAATTTTCAATTAGATTCCAATACTCCCTGAAATTGTTGATTAATAATTTCAAACAAAATCAAATCCAGTTATTTCATCTAAAACCACACAATTCCAGTAACACTTTATTCATGCATCCCCTTAAGATATTAGCAAAGCAATAATTTTCAAATGATGTTTACACTTCAGCATTTGTGAGGGAGACAAGATAATCTTTTTACTGCCATTTATGAAACAAATTTTCAAACAGTCTTTTCAATAATTCAGCTCCACCTGAAAATTTCCTACGGCATTAAACTGTTGAATTCCATTTCAAAAAGTAGCTTTAAGATGCTTAAAACAAAGATTTAATTCCGCAAGTGTGTCCTATCTCTGACAAACAGTATCAGTGCTATTACAAGCATTAATTTTTTACCATGCACTCTTAGGAAATATCTAGCCCCCCCCCCCCCCCCCCCAATTTGACAGTATAGAAAAGAAGTATTACACCAATGTCAAGTTGGAAATTTTAATGTGGCCTTAATTTGAAGCCACACATCAAACTTTATCATTAGTACAGAGCAGATAAAAACAAGACTAAAATATCACCGTGACAAATGCCCCCAAAGGAAATCACCAATATAAAAACCGGAGTCATGTGTATGACAAGACCATCCTTTCTTTTTGACAAATTGTGGTCTTGACTTTTTACTGCTACAGACATGTATCTTGCATGTGCCATATATCTGGAAGGCTATTTGCTCCAAGTTATTTCAAAATCCATATATGTGGAAAAAAAACACACAAAAAACATTAAGAGCCTGGGCTTAGAAAAAAGTGCCACTTTTCAACCTTTGACCTGGTTCTTGTACACAACAAATTGTCTTCTCTAGAAGAACATTCAAAGTTATTTCAAAACCCATCCATGAATGATGGAGTTAGAACCTGGACACAACAATATGTTCCCCTTTTTGATTTTTGACCCCAAACTGTGACATTGACCTTTGAGATATGGACCCAGGTCTTAATAGCGACACATCGTCTTAATGTGGAGAACATTTCTACCAGGTTACTTCAAATGCCACTCATGTGTTGGAGTTACAGAGTGGACACAAAGTGGAACAGATGGACAGAAAGGCAGACCTACCATTTAGGGGCATAAAAATATCATGGCATGTTACAAAATTAATGTTATCAAATTCTATGATTGGTTTCAGATGAAATAAAAACAGATGAAGAGACAGACTTGACAGATTGAAGACAGAAAGAGCTATTTCTACCAAAGACAATGTCTCTCACATAAGGACAGAGGAAACATTTGAAATAGGCTCCAAATTAATTCTAATCACAGCACTTAAGCCACAAAGAGATTGCTGGCGAGATTTTCAACCTGTTTTATTAGGGACATTTATTGGATTTACTCTTGTGATTCAAGCTGGTTTTTATTCAGTTTTCTTTACACAAATTTGTAGGGAGATCTTTGATGATAGTGTATATCACTTCAAAATATTTCTTCATTGCACAATATATTAATCTCCCCTTCCTCATAAATTATGACCAAAATTAGAACAACCTGTGTCAAAAGCAAGGAAGTTATATTCTCACAATAATTTTTCATATTGATCTGGTGTGAGGATCATGCCCTTGAATCTAGGACTGAAATGGTACAGGACCTTCAAGGTTTGGTATGGTACACGGCACATTATCTTCAGTACGGTACAGTACTGACTACTGTTCTAGGTGTTTCATGTCAACCCTGGCAAAGCTTTCTAACTTTGATATCTTTTGGTTCCATGAAAGTCTTTGACCTGTAGAAGGGGTGAGGGTCAATAATTCTAAGGCCATCTACATCACAGACTACCGGCGTGGGACCCCCCAATGGCACAAAATAACAATTCAAAATACATTTTATAAAAAAATTCACAATTCAAAAAAAAATATTGATATCATAAAACTAGATGCCCAAGAGCAACATGTCAAGCCCTCGGCCTAAGGTGCCCCTTTCACCTCTAATGTGACCCTGACCATGGAGCTAGGGACCCAACTCTTTTGTGTGATACATCATCTCATTCAGGCAAAATCATGTGAGAATCTTCTGATCCAGAGAAAAAGAACAGCCCAAAAATGCAAATCCAGTGTGATGACCTTCACTTCTAAGTACGACCTTGACCTTGAAACTATGGACCTAACTCTTGTGCTTTACACTTTTGATCATTTAGGCAAACATTACTTATTTGAAAATCTTTCTATCCATGTCTAGGTTACAAACAAGCAAATGACCTTTAACTTCTGTGATCTACATCAGGGTTTTCGTTCTAGAAACAATTAGCATGAAAGGAGAACGTCACAATTCACTGGATACCCAGCAGCCATAGACTGATAAAAAATCAGCCTCTCCTTTGGCCCATGAAGATTTTCCCCAGTACATACTGTAATATACTGGATATCAGACTGCAAGACAAAGTATCATGGTACAGTTGTATCATTTGATATCATTTCAGCGCAAATTTACTTTATACATAAGTTGCATACCTCCAATATCTATGGAAATAAGGAACGCATAAATTGCCTTCCTATTTCAACAAGAGGGCCATGATGGCCCTGAATCGCTCACCTGAGAAGCATTGCCCTCAATGCAAATTATTGTATTACAAGTCATAGTGAATACATAATATATGCAAAATTTCAGCAAGATCATCTAAATTCAACACAAAAATTGTACCTGCCATCCAAACTTTGAAGGCCATAGCTCTAATAAGTCTATATAAAATCAAGTGACCCCTAAGACGGGGCCAATTTTGACCCCAGAGCCATAATTTGATCAAAATTGTTAGATGTTCACTAGGCCATGTTACTCACCAAATATCTAAACTCTAGGCCTTGTGGTTTCTGATAAGAAATTTTTTCTAGTTTTTAGCTAAATATAAGTCTATGTAAAATCAAGTGACCCCTGGGACGGGGCCAACTTTGACCCCGGGGCTCCAGGCCTTTTTAGTTTTTCTTATATAAGTCTATGTAAAATCAAGTGACCCCTGCGGTGCGCAGCCAATTTTGATCCCAGGGTCATGATTTGAACAAACTTGGTAATGGTCCATAAGACAATGCCACACACCAAATATCTAAGCTCTAGGCCTTGCGGTTTCAGAGAAGAAATTTTTTAAAGATTTCACTTAAAAATCTATTTTTAGCTTCTGTAACCCAGATATGCAACGGATAGGAACCATTTGAACAACTTTGGTAGAGCTTCATGCAAGGAACATCCCAGGCAATTTTTATCAAATTTGGCCCAGTGGTTTTGGAGGAGATGTTGTTTAAAGAAAATTGTTGACGCCAGACACACAGACGCATGCACGAATGACGGACGCCAGACAAAATGGGATCACAATAGCTCAACATGAGCACATTGTGCTCAGGTGAGCTAAAAAGTAAAATAGCTCTGAAAGGAACTTTTCAACTGCAAAAAGTTGTTCTCATGCAAAAAACTGTGAACTACTTTGGATAAATCATTTATTTTTGGGTGTTTAATGTTGAGCATTACCTTTTCTTTCTCTTTATTTTATATACATATATATATATTTTTTTTTTTTTTGGAGGCGTAGATCTGTGTTTCATAAATAGCATCGTATTTTGCTCAGGATTAAAATGGATGTTTCCTGCACCAAAAACTGTATGATTAAAATGTCCATCTAAAATTTGTTAGCACAGAATCATATATAGCATAGCTACAATATTGGACGATGAGAGATACACTTATTTGATGTCAACAATCTGACAATGCGTGCTTTTGATTTTCAGCTTCTACAAACTGCAGCAAATGCAGATGGTCTAAAAAAACAATTCTTTCACCAAAGACCAAGCATTCTGCAGTTATTTGCAACATTTGTTTGAAGTTTTAACACTTGAGGCTATGTGCATTTCTTCTCTCTTGTGCGTCACTCCTTTGATAGCTTGGACATCAATTATGCCCATCCTGATTTAATTTAAACTGGCTTCCAAGACTGTAATGACATCACTTTGTAACTTCCTCTTGACAATTTTCCTTGTCTTAAATGTAGAAACTTAAAACATTCACTACAGGGCCATCTGTTTCTGTTAAAGTTCTTTAACTTACCTTTATTGAATCCTTTGAGGTACAGATAATTGTTACAAATAGTCCAACATCTATTTCTAAACCAGAACATTCGTGTCTATTCCCTATATTCACTGAAAAGTATATATAATTACAGAGACATAGGAATTCCCTGAAACTTAAGTTTTTGTTAATTTAGCCAAATATCTTTTTTTATATTTATACAATATTAACTACTTAAGCCAAATATCTTTTTTTATATTTATACAATATTAACTACTTAAGCCAAATATCTTTTTTTATATTTATACAATATTAACTACTTAAGCCAAATATCTTTTTTTATATTTATACAATATTAACTACTTAAGCCAAATATCTTTTTTTATATTTATACAATATTAACTACTTAAGCCAAATATCTTTTTTTATATTTATACAATATTAACTACTTAAGCCAAATATCTTTTCTTTTTTTTTTTCTTGTTTGAATTTTAGGAATCTTGACCTTAACAAAAGTGATACCAATTGTCATTCCAGACATTATCTTCACACAAGTTGCATTAAACTTCACTTCTAACAAATTAAGTTCACAAAAATAACGTTTTAATCATTAACATTATCCTTGACCTTGATCAATGAGACCCCCTCCCCACACAAACACATACAAACTTTATATGCAAGCTACATTAATTCCAAATTGTGGTCACAATAACTCATTTCTAACATCCATAGCATGAAAAACAATCTTCTTTTTGGTATTAGTAACATACACTTCAGTGCCTCATTAGTATTGGGTGAGAAACACCTTTATTACCATTCCATTCCAATCTAAAACTTTCAATGAAGGTGACAAACACCTTGCATACCACTTTGACTCAGAAAAAGGGCTATAATTTTTACTAAAATCCTTGACAGAGTTATCTGTACTTGCCTGCATATGGGTTGGTCTTAACCTCATAAATCCTTATTCTAAGTGTGAAGGCAACATCAACAACAGTTACCAAACATTATCAGTATCTGTTCCTTTGTGTAATATGAATACCCAATATTTTGTGGTTCCTTCATTTGTCTGTGATAGTTTGCATTTTATCTGTCATAAACAGTACTATTTTCTCTTAATACATACTAAATAGACATTAAAACATTACCAAATTATGATAAACTTATGAGCAATTCTGACATCCTTTTCCATGCCTATACTTGTCTTATGTCATCATGATTTGTAGTTGGACCAGTTAATCCTTTTATTTCCCTCATATAGACTCATTTTGACGCACTCAATAGGTACCACATAAAGCCTGATCTGCAGAAAACCACAGTTAAACCTTACCAAAATTGATTACTAAATCCTCATTTCCAGACCACTGAGGAGCAGCGAACAGCATAAAACCTGATCAGCCTGCGAGTTACTCGCAGGCTGATCTGGTTTTATGCTGTTCGCATAGGTCTTTTCATGGTGTCCTCTATGAGGGAAAGGGTTAATTTTTAATTTTATTTATTTGTGTACAAATGTTGTTACCATGCACAAAATTGAAATAAATCTATCAACATTGGTAAAAGTAATGGAAATTTAAAAGAAAACTGAAAATCCTGACTTTAGAAATTTTTAATATAGTTTTATATAGAATAAGAAGTCATTTGGCAATATTCATGAAAATTCCTTTTACCCATGTATCTATCTAACTCCATGTAATACTGTGAGGGACGGGATGGGACGTGATGTGTACAAGCCATTATAGCATGCATATAATTCCTATATAAATCCCACTTCCTTTTATGAAGCATATATGATGCATTTTATAATGCGGGGCTGTTATAAAAACCTTGAGTAAATTGCCTGTTTTATCCATTTGGCTGAAATCATCTCTAGATAAAATTCGGAATAGACTTAGGACCTCTGTAAATATATTCTGTAGACTCTTTAAGGCTTCTTACTCAGCAATTCTTAAGAAGTTCAACCAATAAAAGTGTTTTTATGCGAAATATGCGAGTTGATAAATCACTGCAGCTTGGTAAACATGGTATTTTTCATCCATTATTTATCTTGGTAAAGTGCAACTAATACATGAAATTCAGTCAAGAATATGCTAATTTTATGTGTATATTCCATGAGTAGTCATCCAAGATAGAATTAATGTTATATTGTGAAACTAAAACCCCTACATTTTATTTGTGATCCATTTCATTATGCATAATGATAAAATCAATTATGAATATTTTCTATTTTTGAACTGATTCAAACTTGTTACTGTATAATGGTGTTCAAAACTACAAAACATTACAAGACATGGAAAATGAACATAGCTTTCTTTATTTTAACAAATATTTGGCACAGGGATACATTGTAACCTGTTTCAAGAGCTCAGGTGAGTAGGACACTAGACTTCTTAGTTTTAGAATTGTCAAATGCCATAATTTACGTTCAATTTGATGATTTGATGAAGAGTTATCTAACTTGCTTGTTTATGCCCCTGAAGACTGTTACATTGAGGTATATATATTAAATCAATAAGCAAAGCTGATTGCTAATATTAATGCTTAACAGAATTACAAGCAAAACTTCAAACAGGGTTGGGATTTAAATCAAATTAGTCAAGAGTAATCTAACTTGATGATCAAATTCATTTTTAGAACACCTATATGAAGTTTCAATTCAATCCAATAACAGATTACTGAGATATAAGCATGATAGTATGTTGCATGCATAACTTAAGTAAGTTTAACTAAACTCTCAAAGTCCAAAAATGTCTAAATTTAAATCAATTGAAACCAATTTTTATAACTTTTCTTCGGGATAGTAGGTAAAAGGGCTGAGATCCCATGTATGAAGTTGTGCCCTGGTTGTTGCGATAGATTGCCTTTAAAGTAGCATGCACACAAAACATAAACCAAATTTTCAAAATTTAACAAGTGCTACTTTTGAATGAACGCCAGGGGGGGGGGCCCTTAGACACCGGGGGTCAAGGTCATTTGAAGGTCAAGGTCACCTGGCGGGTAGAGCTCATCAAGGTGTATGCACCTGTGAAGTTTGGAGGCTGTAGGGGGAAGGGTCAAGGTTATAGTTTTGTGACAAACAGACAGACCAAAAACAATATGCCCCAATCTATCGATCCGGGGGCATAAAAAAGGTTGGAATTTGAATCAATCAAACCCATATGTCATAATTCTTGTACATGTATCAGGGTTGGGGAGACATGTCATGTTTCAATGTACACTGATTTTTGAGATTATAGCCTTGAATGCAAAATTTTAACACTGACGCTTGGGAATGTAGCTTCTTTGGTTCAGATAAAACATTCTTTTGGGGTTACGATTACACTAAAATAAGTATTGGTGAAGTTAATTCCTTGAAATTGATAGAAAAAAATCCTAAAGTTGGACCCTTTTAAAGTTTATAACTACATTCAAATTAATTTTGCAGATTACCAACTGGCTGCACAAGAAAATCTTGTGATTACAGTGACTAATCTGGTTAACACAAAAACACAGACTTGGGTATATTTGTGAGCAGCTGACTGGTGAAGTCATCAAAGCAATGCAGTCCTGCGTTCAGTTAACATAGTGCTCACAACTGTTACGGATTTGGTCCCCAGCTTACACTCTATATGCTATGATACAACAGGGATACTAATGCTAATGTTAAGGACTTTAAATGGTAACTGAATGCAGGGCTGGTACTGACCTATGTACAGAGAGAGACAGAATACCAAACAGTTTTCCTGTATGCCCTTAACTGAGTAATGTTTGTTGGGAAGACTGGTATGGTCCACTAAAGAGAACCTCACAGTTTAAAACCATGGGCCTTTATATGACTTGTATGGTCCACTAAAGAGAACCTTACAGTTTAAAACCATGGGCCTTTATGTGACTTGTATGGTCCACTAAAGAGAACCTGACAGTTTAAAACCATGGGCCTTTATATGACTGGTATGGTCCACTAAAGAGAACCTGACAGTTTAAAACCATGGGCCTTTATATGACTGGTATGGTCCACTAAAGAGAACCTGACAGTTTAAAACCATGGGCCTTTATATGACTGGTATGGTCCACTAAAGAGAACCTCACAGTTTAAAACCATGGGCCTTTATATGACTGGTATGGTCCACTAAAGAGAACCTTACAGTTTAAAACCATGGGCCTTTATATGACTAGTATGGTCCACTAAAGAGAACCTTACAGTTTAAAACCATGGGCCTTTATATGACTGGTATGGTCCACTAAAGAGAACCTCACAGTTTAAAACCATGGGCCTTTATATGACTGGTATGGTCCACTAAAGAGAACCTTACAGTTTAAAACCATGGGCCTTTATGTGACTGGTATGGTCCACTAAAGAGAACCTCACAGTTTAAAACCATGGGCCTTTATGTGACTGGTATGGTCCACTTAAGAGAACCTCACAGTTTAAAACCATGGGCCTTAATATGACTGGTATGGTCCACTAAAGAGAACCTGACAGTTTAAAACCACGGGCCTTAATATGACTGGTATGGTCCATTAAAGAGAACCTTACAGTTTAAAACCATGGGCCTTTATATGACTGGTATGGTCCACTAAAGAGAACCTCACAGTTTAAAACCATGGGCCTTTATGTGACTGGTATGGTCCACTAAAGAGAACCTCACAGTTTAAAACCATGGGCCTTTATATGACTGGTATGGTCCACTAAAGAGAACCTTACAGTTTAAAACCATGGGCCTTTATGTGACTGGTATGGTCCACTAAAGAGAACCTTACAGTTTAAAACCATGGGCCTTTATGTGACTGGTATGGTCCACTAAAGAGAACCTTACAGTTTAAAACCATGGGCCTTTATATGACTGGTATGGTCCACTAAAGAGAACCTTACAGTTTAAAACCATGGGCCTTTATATGACTGGTATGGTCCACTAAAGAGAACCTTACAGTTTAAAACCATGGGCCTTTATATGACTGGTATGGTCCACTAAAGAGAACCTTACATAAAACCATGGGCCTTTATATGACTTGTATGGTCCACTAAAGAGAACCTTACATAAAACCTTGGGCCTTAATATGACTGGTATGGTCCACTAAAGAGAACCTTACATAAAACCATGGGCCTTTATATGACTTGTATGGTCCACTAAAGAGAACCTTACATAAAAACCATGGGCCTTTATATGACTTGTATGGTCCACTAAAGAGAACCTTACATAAAACCATGGGCCTTAATATGACTGGTATGGTCCACTAAAGAGAACCTTACATAAAACCATGGGCCTTTATATGACTTGTATGGTCCACTAAAGAGAACCTTACATAAAACCATGGGCCTTAATATGACTGGTATGGTCCACTAAAGAGAACCTTACATAAAACCATGGGCCTTAATATGACTTGTATGGTCCACTAAAGAGAACCTTACATAAAACCATGGGCCTTAATATGACTGGTATGGTCCACTAAAGAGAACCTTACATAAAACCATGGGCCTTAATATGACTGGTATGGTCCACTAAAGAGAACCTTACATAAAACCATGGGCCTTAATATGACTGGTATGGTCCACTAAAGAGAACCTTACATAAAACATGGGCTTTATATGACTGGTATGGTCACTAAAGAGAACCTACAGTTTAAAACCATGGGCCTTTATATGAGGTATGGTCCACTAAAGAGAACCTGACAGTTTGAAACCATTGGCCTTTATATGAACAATGCAAATGTTTGTTTTATCAATTTATCAAACTTTACTCAGCATTGAAACATGAGTAACTGTTATAATAATAAATCTTTTTCAGTGATAGAAAAATACTCCTTTGCAAAATTGTAAAACAAGAATTTTTCTGCTCAGTATTGATTAGCACTTAAAATTTCCAAGAGGCAGCACAGTCTAAGGAATTAACTTACTTCACAGATAAATGCTTCAAGGAAAGAGATAATGAAACAGTGACTTGACATGTGAAAGAGGGGAAAAGTGAGAGAAAAAGAATAACACTCCCAAGAGTGATAATTGAAAGAAGAAAATGTGTCTCTGTTACACTAATACCCCAATGGCATATTATGTTGGTCAGAACCAAACCTTGATGTTGTTTTAAATTTATATCATTGTGTTCATTTATACCAAGTTTCATGAAGATATGAAGAAAAAAAAATGCAAAGGTAAACCTGTTGTGTAACGGGCAAAAGGAAAAATGGATGGAATGACAGACGTACAGACCATAAGTCTTAATGCCCCCCAAACAAAGCTGCCCAGGCATAAGAAAGCTCTTCATATCTTATTCAATGGTGTAATGTCCAACATTGTAGAAAAATAGACTACAGTCTTAAATATGATCTCGAAAGTTTCATAAATTTTTGAAAACTTTGTATATTGATAGTATATTATCTGGTCTACTAAAATACAAGAAAGTCAGTAGAACTGACAGATACTCCCCGAAGAACGTCATTATTACAAATAAGGCCTTGGTCATTGGGTGGGAGGATATGTTGAAATCCCCATTCCTAAATCATATCTATTCTCCTCATCAGATGAGATGTTTTACCAACTCTAATTTGGAGACTTAGTAACAGTTTACTATTTAATATGATAATACGTGTTACTCATCAGATCTTTCATTGATTTTTTTAAAGTTTTTATACTACTAAAAATTAAGTCATACATTTCAATGTGTGCTCATATCAAAGAGGTAAACCAACACTCTTGACATATGACTGGATATTTGAAATAGAGTATAATGGCCTAAACAACAATTAGCTGACATGATTATGATTGACATTACTAGCATATTGAATTTTGTGGGGTTTTGTTTAAATGATATCTCCTGTTAAATTAGGCAAATGACATGAATATTACTCAACAACATGGTAGTAGGGGCCATAACTCTCTTAAAAATTGAGGAACCTGGTCACGTCGACGATATGCATATCTACTCTTGGTAATAAAGCTTCCCATAAAGTTTTGTTGAATTCAAGCCATTAGTTCCTGAGAAATAGCCCGGACAAGAATCATGCAATATGTACTATAGGCCAAAAAGTCAATGGGCCTTAACTCTTTGAAAAATTTAGGAATCGGGTCATGCTGACGATATGCGCATCTCCTCTTGGTAATAAAGCTTCCCATAAAGTTTCATTGAATTCAAGCCATTAGTTCCTGAGAAATAGCCCGGACAAGAATCATGCAATATGTACTATAGGCCAAAAAGTCAAGGGGCCATAACTCTGTGAAAAATTGAGGAACCAGGTCACGCCGACGATATGCATATCTACTCTTGGTGATAAAGCTTCCCCAAAAGTTTTGTTGAATTCAAGCCATTAGTTCCTGAGAAATAGCCCGGACAAGAAACATGCAATATGTACTATAGGCCAAAAAGTCAATGGGCCTTAACTTTTTGAAAAATTTAGGAATCGGGTCATGCTGACGATATGCGCATCTCCTCTTGGTAATAAAGCTTCCCATAAAGTTTCGTTGAATTCAAGCCATTAGTTCCTGAGAAATAGCCCGGACAAGAATCATGCAATATGTACTATAGGCTGAAAATGTCAATGGGCCATAACTCTGTGAAAAATTGAGGAACCACGTCACGCCAACGATATGCGCATCTCCTCTTGGTGATAAAGCTTCCCATAAAGTTTCATTGAATTCAAGCCATTAGTTCCTGAGAAATAGCCCGGACAAGAATCATGCAATATGAACTATAGGCCAAAAAGTCAAGGGGCCTTAACTCTGTGAAAAATTTAGGAATCGGGTCATGCTGACGATATGCGCATCTCCTCTTGGTAATAAAGCTTCCCACAAAGTTTCGTTGAATTCAAGGCGTTAGTTCCTGAGAAATAGCCCGGACAAGGAAAGTGTGACGGACGAACGGACGGACGGACGAACGGACGAAGCGGCGACTATATGCGTCACCTTCGGTGAGCATAATGAAATAAAAACAATATGTCATAAGACTTAGAAAAACAATTTTGAGTGTTTTATTTGTATACACTAAATAGCAGCAGCCTCGGGAATGAAATTCATGAAAACTTATTTTATTTTCATTTTTCAAATTAATTACAATTATTAGTGAATATTATGTTATTATATTGGTAAAACATCAAATTTAATGAAACAAAATGAATTTTGGGTTTATTATCCATCTATCAATAAATACACCTTTGTTTTAAAGAAAGAATAAAGCGGGGCCGCCGTGGCTGAGAGGGTAAAGTCGCTGACTTTAACACTCACTCAGCCGGGTCATTCAGATTTTCATGTGAGGAAGCCTTCCAGCTGGCTTGCGGTAGATCAGTGGTTCTACCTGGATGCCTCCGTGCATTTGGGGTCTT
Source organism: Solen grandis (assembly GCA_021229015.1). Taxonomy (NCBI): domain Eukaryota; kingdom Metazoa; phylum Mollusca; class Bivalvia; order Adapedonta; family Solenidae; genus Solen; species Solen grandis. The sequence goes on from CM037781.1 coordinate 7,735,870, forward strand.
CCTCCACCTGTAATTAGCTGGACGTTGCTATATGACTGAAATACTGTTGAAGTGACTCAAACAGTCAAGTCAAAGAACAAAGCAGCAGTATTTTTTTACATTTATTTTTTCCAATGTTCAAACATTCAGATTTGCCTTATTTCTACTATGAATACTATTAAGGTACTATTTATACGCTTAAAGCATAAAAATAATAGATCACCAGGCTTATTTTTTAAGAAAAGGCATATTTTAAGTTTGGTGGTGAAGAATTTACAAGGGAGAAATTCAACTCGGGCGTACATAAATATTTTTGGACTGCTGTCAACTGGTCTTAATAATGAAGTGATCTGATAGTGGAGTTTCAATTGACAGGAAATATGGAAAAGGGGACCTAAAAATAGCAGTCTTAATAGTGAGGTGGTCTTTATATAGGTTTTACTGTATTAGGCCTAATTACCTACTGCCAAAATCCCATGTATATTTCACACAGGAATAAGACGAAGGTGCTGCAGTTTCTGTTTCTCTTAATAATTTTAAACATTCTTCTTGTCATATCAACTGTCCCCATGATTGATATGTACAGTACAGTAGACAAATATGGCACTGTCTATCCTAACACCAGTTAAAATTTGCAGTTTATAAGAGTACTGAATACTTTGTAGTTGAATTATAACACTTACCCCTTTTTCGATTTTGATGTTTCCATCATCTAGAGTGTTTTTTTTTTTAATGAAAACTGTTAAATCTGTCTTACATGTGAAAGTGTAAAATTTACTCTAGTGTAATAACAGAATTTGTTGCAGTCTTCTTTATATATTAACTTCAACCTCGGTGTCATTATTTCCTTTACACTAAAACATATCCTGGTATTGTATAGTTTTGAGTACCAAAAAGTGATATCAATCTGTCAACCTGTTCATGAGTTATTGATCAGACAAAACCAACAGAATAACCAACAAACTAATGCCTATATATGTTTTTACAACATAAAATAATCCCTCTCTACAATTATACGGTTGGACAAGTACTTTGCATTTAGCAATTATAACGATTCTAAGGTACAGTGGTTGCCCATCCAGGCACGTGGGTTTTCTATGAGCTCTCCGATTTCCTCCCACAAAAATGACCACATACGCTGCTATCAGAGCCATCGAGAGTGATTAATATAAGTTGTAGGAACTTGTTTCGTAATCGATGTAAAATAAATAAAGATTAAACTTTATAAAGATTCTAAACCATATCAAGGTGCCAATCCAGAACCTTCAATTCAGCAGTTATGAATGTTACCAAGGGCCAATTTGGGACTAATTGTGTGACTATGTACAAAACTGCATTGCGACGTCTATGTTTCTCAGATCATATGATCTGTGGTGTGTGGACATAATGAAAGAAATTCGCCGACAAAATTGTCAACATATCAACTCTTACGACAACTGAATGATCAAATGACCAATCAAATTCAAGCCAAGTATTGTCCAGAGCATTGCTCATTATGAATATCATTGAGCAGAAATGGGAATCCAGTGTCATTACTGTACTTCAGGTGTCAATTACGGGGTACCAGCGGACAGACTGATGAGGTAATTTCCTCTGAATGTGTGATACTACTGCATCAATACTGGCAACAAGAGAATACTGAAAAGTGTCTGAACTTGTAATGTTGTAATGAATTGTTATTAACTTTTCATCATTCAGATATAGGGGCATAGATAGTGACACAGGTCATACCATACATATATATATAATTTTCAAGATAAAGATTGAAACAATACATTATCTTTTTAAATATGGCAGAAAAATCTATGGTAATTGTGTATAACATGAAAGTTATCCAGCTATACCTGTACAGTGACATCCTTTTTTTTTTTTTTTTGAAAGTCAGAACTGAGCAATAGATAAAAGATGCATCTAAATCTGTAACTGAACATGAGTTTGATTGCAAACTGGATAAAACAAATTCATCTTGCCAGTAATTTGAGGGCTGGTCTTTTATATCCTCCTTCATTTGCAAATAAATCTGAGTTTATGCTGTTTGGAGAATTCATTTCCTTGAAGATATTTTATTTAATAATTGCCAGAAGACATCAGAAGGTTGTCCTCAGATCATTTCAATTTTACTGTACTTTTTCTTTGGCATTTCACCAGCACTGGCTTATAAAAGACTTCGTATGAAAAAAATATCTTTGTTAGCATAAATTCACAGATGTATAATAGTACTTTTCCTGAGATTTTTTTCTAAATTAGGAGTGTTGTGTCTGTATAGTACACAGAACTGTGTCAACTTTCTTATGGTTTTATTGTGCAAAAAAAAAGACATGTAGACAGTATGTAGAACAACAAACTTATGACTAAGATCAAATTTATTTAGTGAAATGAGCCCCAGGTCTCTTTCTCTCATGTCCGAGAAGGGACTGCCATACTGGACAGTCATATTACTAAGGGTGTTTTAAGTAACTGTTAACTGGCATTATCTTTAAGTGTTGCTACAATTTTGTTTAAAACATTTATTGTCACACTATTTTATTTATTTATTTATTTATTTATTCATTATAGATACATATCAATAACAGACAAATGTCTTAACTGATATATCAATAACAGACAAATGTCTTAACTGATATATCAATAACAGATACATATCAATAACAGACAATCTCTGACTTCAACACTCACTTAGCCCCTTACCGCATGGGTTCAAATCCCAGCAGGGTTATTTGGATTTTCATGTGAGGAAGCCTTCCAGCTGGTTTGCGGTAGGTCAGTGGATCTACCCGGATGCCTCCGTGTATTCTGTGTCTTCCTCCACCTGTAATTAGCTGGACGTCGCTATATGACTGAAATACTGTCTAGGCGACAGTAAACTCAAATAGTGAAGTCAAGTCAAGTCAATAACAGACAAATGTCTTAACTGATATATCAATAATATACAAATGTCTTAACTGATATATCAATAATATACAAATGTCTAGACTGATATATCAATAATATACAAATGTCTAAACTGATATATCAATAATATACAAATGTCTAAACTGATATACCAACAAGAAATGTTTATAAAACATATATGCCCCCCTCATATGCCATAATATTTATATAGCTATATTATATGTATGATGTTTGGCTTTATAACGTTGGCATGTTACAAAGTTCAGAACTTATCTTGGTGAAGGTTTACTTCTGATAATTATTAACACTGCAAATGGCTGTGTTGAGTACAAGGTGATACAAATGCAGATTTGGTGTTTTTTTTGTTTTTTTATAGAAGATAGAAGAAAATGATTTGCATTTACTTCTGTATCATAAGTAGGTAAACACAGCAAGGGCACTGCAGTTTTAATGCAATTAGCACCATGAAATTAAGTGAAAACCATGCAGACAATGAACAAGAAGAATAATGTCTCAATTGAATTTTACCTTGTATACTGCATCCAGTAAAGGTGAAAATGCTGAAAAAAATCTGGTGAAAAAGATTTGACCAGAACCCATTTTGATCAGAATCTATCTCGGCATTCAATGTCACAGTGACCTTGACCTTTGACCTAGTTACCCCTAAATCAAAAGGGGTCAGTTACTGGTCATGCACAATCTCCATACTAAGTTTGAAGTTTGAGGTTTCTAGGCCCAGGTGTTCTTAAGTTATTGATCGGAAATGGTTTGGTCACTATTTTCAAATTCAAGGGGGGTATAATCATATACAAATGTCTTAACTGATATATCAATAACAGATAAATGTCTAACTGATATATCAATAACAGACAAATGTCTAAACTGATATATCAATAATAGACAAATGTCTTAACTGATATATCAATAATATACAAATGTCTAAACTGATATATGAATAATAGACAAATGTCTAACTGATATATCAATAATATACAAATGTCTTAACTGATATATCAATAATATACAAATGTCTTAACTGATATATCAATAAAACAAATGTCTAAACTGATATATAATAAAACAAATGTCTAAACTGATATACAATAAAGAAAATGAAACTGATAACAGTGTTGGAGAAATCAATGCGTTGATATTAGTATAATAGACTAAAAAATATACTGATATAAGTATTGGACAAATGGTTTGACTAATCTCTGTTTTGGACAACATATTTTACTGATATATCATTTCTATAAACAACATTAGTAAAATTGATATCAGTATCAAACAAATGGTTACAACAAATTTTTAAATGGATATAAGACCTGACCTGATATCAGCTATCTTTGGAGGCCTCTTCTTCCTTGGAAAACATGGTCGCAATGTGGACTGGCTACATAAACCACTAGCCCCTGAAATAAATAAACAAATAAAATTAGAAAATACTGCTGACAAGAAGGTGTACTCCCTTCATGGATCTGATGTATTAAGATGTTTTTCTCCTCCACTTAATATTTTTATTTTGAAATGTTTTAGCGTGATACCAGGCTGTAGTATCATACCACAAAAAAAAAGTGGTTTAAATACCGCGCCCAATCACATTACCAGGACAACAGGCTCAACAGTTTTGAACTTATCTGAAATATTTCCTGAGCCAAAATACTTAAACTGACAAACAATCTAAATCGCTCTTCACCAATATTTCGGCAAAATTTGCCTTTACCAAGAAAAAAAAATGTATTACTGGTCTTCATTGTAAGCATTTCTGCGGCTCCCATATTGTTATCAATGATGTAAACATCATACAAAATTATAATGTCAGAAGATGGCGTTATACTGAAATGATCCCCCCAAAAACCAGAGATCCTGAAATTTCATAAAGATTGTTTGCCTGGATTTAATATCACCTAGCAGTATTTCAGTTAATCTCTGCCTGCTGTAGTTAATTTGCTCTATAACGCACCTTGTAATATGGTTTTTCATAAAAACCTTTGGCTTCACATGTATTACGGTAGTATATTGTTTCAGTAATCACACTTTAAAAAAAAAAGATAACCTTGTCATATACCCTATCTATAATAACAGAACAGGTTAATTATGTTTCAGTTATAATGTTTTCGCAACTTTTTAATCATGACTCCTTTCATAATATATGATGTAAAGCCAAAGTTATTTTACAGACAATATCAGACTCCTATCGAAGCCTTGAGTTACAGCAAGAAACTGAGAGCATACTTGCCCACCCTGTATGGGAATAGTTTTCTTTTGCTCTGATTTTAATGACTATTCCTATATTTCTATCTCCCTGGTTTCTTTATCAGCAACAAAATCTTTACAATATTTGGTACAGATATTGCTTTTATCATATTCATACCTCTCACAAGCTTTCAAACATATCAACTTAGGTGTGAAAACAGGCCTCTTGGCTGCATTAGCACATCCAAACAGAAAATACTAAAAAAGACAAGAGGGACAAGATGGCCCTAAATTGCTCACCTGAATTTGGTTTGTTGTAGAAAGGTTGGAACCATGAGAAGATACTATAAACCAAATAACAAAGCTTAGGTCAGTATGTTTCTGAGAAAACACATTTTAAAGTTATGCCTTCTGGTTGCCATGGCAACCAAAGTTCTTCATGATCCAACCAATGGTTTCAGAAGTAAAGATTTTTCGTTTTCCTTATATAGTTCCATACATAATCTGGGCGTCGTCCCGGAAGTGGCCTCATGTAAACTCTGATGCACATATTAGTTGAAAGTGTTGAGGCTCCATGAGCTGATGCTATGTACCAAATATCAAATTTGTAGGTCTGTAAGTTTCTGAGAAAATTCAATGTAAAGTTATGCCTTCTGGTTGCCACAGCAACCAAAGTTCTTCATAAAAATCAATAAAAATTAGAAAGAGAAGATTTTTAAAAAATTCCCTATATAATTCTATACAAAAATCCAGATGTGGTTCTGGGCATGGCCCATTGTGACCCAAGGGGCACAAATTTTGCACTGATGTTGAGGCACCATGAGCTGATGTTTTGTACTAAATATATAATTGGTAGGTCTATATATTTCTGAGAAAAGACATTTTAAAGATTATCCTTTCTTGTTGCCAAGGCAACCAGAGTTCTTTCATGGAATTTATAAAAATTAGGAATTTGCATTGGGCTATCATAAGTATCATTTTGGTAAATTTTGATAAAAAATCCATCTGGTAGTTTCAGAGAAGATTGTTGGAATTGTTGACGCACGACGACGCACAGCGATGCACAACAAACGAAGGACAATCAAGGAATCACAAAATTTCACCCTGAACTCTGCTCAGGTGAACTAATAAATATGTAGATTTTCCTGAAAAATAATAAAGTCACTCTCAGCCAATATTTCAGCAAGATAACATGCACTATATGCCTGAGCACAAACGCAAACAACAACAATAGGAGATCAGGACACAGGAGGTTGGCGACATCCATCTAAAATCAAAGATCATTGAATAAATATCTAGAAAGACCAAGAAAGATTACAATCTATCAAAAATTACTGAATTTTCACTGAAGTTAAAATTTCACTTTACAAACTTTGTGAATAAAGCTCATAGGCACTTTTAGTTCTTCTTTCTTAATCTAATTCTGAGCTGAAGACAATTTGATTACATCACCATTAAAAGGCAATTGAATTCAAAGGCACTGTTGCCCAAAGGTTTGTCATTAGATCCTCCTCAAAGCAGCAATAATTATATTTGAAGATCTTCAAAAGCACAAAGTACTCATTCAACCATAAGGAAACATCAAGAAGAATTGATATAATTTGTTAAACCTTGTTTATAATCTATGTGAAATATACAAGACAAATTAATTCAATCATTTCTTACTCAATAAAGACCCATTTTGTTTATAATCTATGTGAAATATACAAGACAAATTAATTCAATCATTTCTTACTCAATAAAGACCCATTTCTTTTTTTTCTTTTTTTAAAGTAGGAAAGACAACTCTTCCTTGAATTCTGAAAAGCTATCCAGAGTTATCTTTCTTCAACAAGCAACAGCCTATTTTTAGGACACTTTACAATGCTTTGAGACAATTCAATTTAAAAACAATTACTTTTTCTTTACTCTTAATTTTGTTCATGAGAGAACCACTGACATTAGCAGGTGCAGCAATTTTCAAATTACTTAACTAATGCTTAAACGATTGATACAAATAAGGCTGTGATGATGACATCATTAGGGAAGCTAAGGTAGAATATTGCCATTACCAGGGAATGAAATTATTACCAGTTATCTGATGTTAACCTTTTCTATTATGATACCTCATGTACCTCTAATCTTTATAACATATATACACATCAATAGCCAATTCATCATGATATAACATAGCATAATTTTAGCTCTGTCAAGAAATTACCTTTGTATTTTCATGTGTGTTCAAGATAAGGCATATTTGTATGAACAAAGACCATATTGTTAAGTGCTTATTGAAATGTGCTAAAATCAACAACTTAGATGGTTTGTTATTACAGATGGTAAATCACTTTTGATGCAATGACCACATCTGCAAGGGCACCTAAGTACCCGCAGGTAATAGTATGACAGGTATCCGGGTAGAAAAAAGACTTGTTTCAGCCTTACTCCACTCGTAGCATTCACTATGGGGAATAAAAGAGCTCTTAAAGACTTTCAGCCCAGTTAATGAAAAAGAAATAAGTATTAATTGTTAAAGTAACTGTAATTTTTATGAGGTAAATTTGAGGTAAATTAAGTGTATGAATAATTAACCATTGAGGTAATACAGTAATTGTTTATTACTGGCTGTAACA
>CM037781.1:7743648-7793648 GCA_021229015.1 Solen grandis
ACTGACCAATCAGCTTGATTATGTTATTGATCAAAATTTATTGAAATAATATTGTATAAATGACATTACTTATACCAGTATCTAAAATACTTTGAAATCTAAGACAGCTCCATTTGAATAGTTTTCGAGTAATTGGTGTATGGTTGCCTATTTTTAAAGATATAGGTATCTATTGCCTTGCTTTACTCCGGTATGGTACCTGCAATGATTGATTATAACACAGGTTGCTTAAGATTCATTATAGAATTGCTATTCGTATCTGTAGAATTGTAGAAGAGGAATACTCACTTCTCTTTGAGTGTAAAATGTGATTAGACATTACGCAATTTCAATCATGTAGGGATGAGCCGCATACTTCTATAAAAATTACAGTTCACATAATTGTAATCATCCTAATAAATTGATTACATATGATATATGATCAATTTATTGGGATGATTACATTACATTAAAATATGCCTTTTTAGCTCATCTGAGCACAACGTGCTTAATGGTGAGCTATTGTGATCGCCTTTCGTCCGTGCTTCTCGTGCGTCCGTGCTCAATGAATATTGACCAAATTTCACAGGTTTGATCCTTATGATGCCCTCAATCAAAATTTTTCAAATTGTTTTGATTGGTTGAAAAAGTAGGTCAAAGGAGCTAAAAATAGATTTTAAAAATGCAATCTTTAAAAATCTTCTGTACAACTGCAGAGCCCAGAGCTTAGATATTTGATGTGTAAAATCATGACCCTGGGGTCAAAATTTGCACCGCCCCAGGGGTAACTTTATTTGACATATGCTTATGCAGGAAAATCTAGAAAAATCTTCTTGTAAAATACCACAAGACCTGGAGTTTAGATAGTTGGTGTGTAGCATTGTCTAGTTGAACTTTGTTTTGTTTAAAGTGATAGTCAGTGCTGAGAAGAATGGTTTATCATCGAACTCAAACTCTCATGAAGCATGTGTTTTTGCAAGGATTTATTCAAATTAAATCATTCCAAGGATTTTTATTTGATTTTAGAAAATGAATCACTCATTTATTTAATTTAGATGTGTTAAATAGTTTGATCTTTGCTAAAAAAGGCAAAAAAGATGTCTCTGGTTGAAATAAATACTGAAAGAGATATGATCGACTGTGTATTTTGTTTTAATCCCCCCCCACACACACACACACATACCGAAGTTTTGGGGTAGAGTGTATGTTGGAATCTAGCTGTCTGTTCGTCTTTCCTTCCATGCTTAGTAATTTATTTTGCTAATTTTGATGAAACTCCACAGGAATCCTCCCTGCTATGGAAACTTGTGCACCTGCAATTTTCATTATGATTCACAACTATTACTGGAGTTATGCTAGTTTAATTTTTCCCCCTTTATAGGTATATAGGAAGACATTTTGTGTGTCTACGTTCTCCTACACTATTATTTGATTTACCCAAACTTATATGTAAAGATCTGCATGTGCTTTTGGAATTTTCCTTAACCATTTAAGCCTGAGTTACTTCCCTTTAAAGTTTCGTCCTATTTATAATGTAGGGAAAAAATATTGGGTGTCCAGCTCCTCCTATAATGTTGCTGGGAATTGCCCAGTATATTTACTTGGTGTATCTGCAATTTTTATAAAACAATAAAAAATATGTCTCCTATAAGACTGCTTCAGGCTTCATGCAAAAATAAATAAATGAAAACATTTTCTGACTTACTATAGCCCCGGCCTTGAATCTTAATTTGGTTTCCTTTACATTTGAAATAGGTAAATGGTACATATCTGCATCTATATGCCTTTTATTTGTACCCCTGCTTTCCCTCATTCATTTGAAATATGACCAAGTACTGCTCACAAGCATTTTTTTCTGGTTGTTTGGGTTTGGGTGGTGGGGGAATGGGGTATGTGGGGGTATCCGTTAGCCTTTGGCTTATAGTTTTAGTTCTATAATGAAATATAAAGTTTTAACGTTATGATATTTATTTCAATTTTACCAAATGTTGTGCTATTCGATTTATATTACCTTTCACACAAAGGTATTATCTGTCAGTATCTGTTACTTAACTACGAGTATTATAGGCAGTCATTTTTAGATCGCAATTACCAGATATGGCAATGTATAGTATACAGTTTCGAATGAATAGAAATATGCTTAAAGATTCGGTAAAAAAAGTCAAAACACATATTGACGAAACATTGCTTTTGTGTCCTTGGAATTTACAAACAAAATTTAACGAATTCAGCATGACTGCCGATTCAGAAATACAGGCGTGCGTTCAGTATGTCAAACCGTATGCAACCGGTCGCTTACAGTTAGCTATGGAGTTGTCTTGGAACCATATACCATGCTATTCACGTGCACTTTATGCTGTACATTGGTATATGTGTACATCGTGGTTTATGACACTGAGACAGTTTCGTAGCTGTCTGTAAGCGTACGGTTGCATACGGTTTGTCATACTGAATGCACGCCAGATGTCTGTCTAGATACGATATGTCTGCAACTAACTTTTTCATAGGACACCCTTCTTTTGAAGTTGGCGATATTTCTGTTCTAAGTGAAAGACAGCATTGACAAGCTCCTGTCTTTCAATTATTATTGGCTTATAGAGTTGTGTTAGCTTTGGTTCCCTGAAAAAAAGAATAGCGTTTCGTAGACATCTTGCGTTTTAATTACTTTCATAGAGAAACAATCAGATATTGATTTTGTAATTTAGTAATATTTTTTTCAATATTTGTGATCTAATCGTGTTAATCTGCTAATCAAAATAAATCCCATTTTGTTATATAATTTAAGGGTTAACGTATTTATAACAAAGACTTAGGGCATAGAAATCATCATAAGAAGGAACGAACTGACAAAAACATTTATTTTATGAAAATGTAAAAGGTCGTTTTTTTACCGCGATATGTTATAAAATAATCACCACTACAAAAAATTCTGTGTGTGCAAGAGAGAAAGAGAGAGAGAGAGAAAATAAAGTTTTGAGAAAAATAGGTAACCGTGTCTGATAGAAAAAAGAAGTGTTTTAGGTAAATCTCTTGTTTATTTGATTTGTTATTCACACGATATTTTATAACTCAAGTCGGGGAAGGTTTGATAAATGTGCTTTAAATGTGTGACTAAAGATAAAGACGTCTGTTGCACAGCTAAGATAGGGAAGGAAATATAAAAGGCTGATTAAGAATTACTGCATCTTGAGTGGGTATACAGCCTTACTAGCTCCTCACTCGACTAGTTAGAGAGTATAGAATCTTTAAACGCGACCAGTTTCATCAGAATTGGCATAATATAGATAGACGTACACAAACCAAAATATTGAATTAAGCATTATGAATAATGCAACAAGTTTCAGTGTCATTCTAGATTTTGGTAATATGATATGAACAAAAGGATTTTAAGCTGGAACACAGCCAATGTTACGGTTTATTCTATTATTTATGCCAGCTGTCAACTGTTTGCATACTCTCTCCCGTTCTTGATTCATTTAAACTTGTTACCGCTAATATCCTTTGGACACTGTTGTTAACTAATAAATAAGTCAGTATGTTAACTAATTTATTAACTCATTTATACAAGTTTAAATCAAAAGTTTGTATCAAATCATTTTAGGTATAATCGACTAATCCAAATTTAAGAGAATAAATTAGGGTACATTAATAAATTACGAATATTACGAGTATTGTTACATAGTATTTGCAGAAGAGTTGATACTTAATACCTCATCATAGATTTATTTTATTAGGTTTTCGCCTCTGCAGGGGGAAAACCTATTGTTCTTCTTCTGTTGATTTTATTTTAGGTTTTCGCCTCTGCAGGGCGAAAACCTATTGTTCTTCTGTTGATTTTTGGTTTTCGCCTCTGCAGGGCGAAAACATATTGTTCTTCTTCTGTTGATTTTTAGGTTTTCGCCTCTGCTGGGCGAAAACCTATTGTTCTTCTTCTGTTGATTTGTTGTTGTTTTTTTTTTTATTATTATTTTTCCAATTCCACCCATTTTTGTGTCCAGCCTAGCGGCCAGATGAGAAAAGCTACAGCTATGAAATTTTGGGCATGGAGTCATCTTTATCTGAACATGTGCCTAATTGGTCAAACTTTTCACATTTATTTCTGATTTAGCCACTAGGGGGCGCAATGCATGTAATCACTGTTTTGCTAATAACTCAAAAATTTGAAACCTGATTTAGATGCGGTTTTTTACATAATGTTCCTTGTTGACAGCCCAATCAAATATGATGGATATCTTATCATCGAGTACGGGAAAAAAATTGTTCTAGGAGAGGTTGAATGTTCGAACCTTGGAAAAAAGTGGAAAAATGAGGGTAGGTCTACGAAAAACCTACCCACTTTTGTTAGAGATCAGATAGAATAATTCTGTTTGCTGCATACGATTTGCAAGACATATACGCACAAAATATTTGGGATGGCGAATTAAGGAAATGCGTGGTTTGTCCTCTAGAAACGGTCAAACTTCACTAAATTTTAGGAAAAATTAAAATTTCAAAAACATGTTTTTGTCGCTCCTGACTTTATTTTCCGTTCATTCTTCATGAAATTTTCACACGATATGTATTGTTATGTTTGAAAGGGCCTCACAATTCAAAAAATAAAAAAGAATTGAAAAGGTCAAGGTCATATTACGATTATTGTGTTTTTATTCGGCCACAAATAGCTCCAAAACTAAAAATATTTCATTGAAAGTATATGAACAAAAGTTTTAGTTTCAAGAGCTCTTTCCAGTGATACTTAGTTTTTGAAGATCGGACTTGATTTGGTCATTATACGGCGGTCCAAAGTTTGATCCTTTTTTGGAATAATTGTAAATCAGGTTTTATGCTTCAAATTCTGATACATAAGAATAAAAAGTTTGACTTGTGCGACTTACGTTAGTATACTTGATTGAACTATTTGCTGCTTTGCTAGGTACCTAACAGTAAAATTTTAATCAATTTTCTTTCTCATTTTGCCGCTAGGGGGCGCTTTTCTTGAAATCATTCTTTTGCTTATAACTCAAAAAGTTGAAGTCCGATTCGAATGCGGTTTTTTGCATTCTGTTCCCTGTTGATAGCCTAATAACATATAGGATTCGAGGGTCCGTGTGGCTGAAAGCTTTGAGCTACGAAAGGTTGAATGTTCGAACCTCGCAAAAAATAAAAAAAATAAAACTGTGCAAATAAGGGTAGGTCTACGAAAAACCTATCCGTTTTTGTTAGAGATCAGATAGAAGAATTCCGTCTCCGGCATAACATTTGAAAGACGTATACACACAAAATATATGGAGTGGTGAATTAAGGAAATGCATTTTTTGTCCTCTAGAAACGGTCAAACTTCACTAAATTTTAGGAAAAATTAAAATTTCAAAAACATGTTTTTGTCGCTCCTGACTTTATTTTCCGTTCATTCTTCACGAAATTTTGACACGATATGTATTGTTATGTTTGAAAGGGCCTCACAATTCAAAAAATAAAAAAGAATTGAAAAGGCCAAGGTCATATTACGATTATTGTGTTTTTATTCGGCCACAAAGTGCTCCAAAACTAAAAATATTTCATTGAAAGTATATGAACAAAAGTTTTAGTTCTTCAAGAGCTCTTTCCAGTGATGTTTAGTTTTTTAAGATCGGACTTGATTTGGTCATTATACGGCAGTCCAAAGTTTGATCCTTTTTTGGAATAATTGTAAATCAGGTTTTATGCTTCAAATTCTGATACATAAGAATAAAAAGTTTGACTTGTGCGACTAGTATACTTGATTGAACTATTTGCTGCTTTGCTAGGTACCAACAGTAAAATTTTAATAATTTTTTTTTTTTAAATTTTTTTTATAATAAAAATTTGTTTCATTGAAGCGTTTTTTGCATTCTGTTCCCTGTTGATAGCCTAATAACATATGATAGGATTCGAGGGTCTGAAAGCTTTTGAGCTACGGAAGGTTGAATGTTCGAACCCCGCAAAAAAAAAAAAAAAAAAAAAAACTGTGCAAATGAGGGTAGGTTTACGAAAAACCTATCCATTTTTGTTAGAGATCAGATAGAAGAATTCCGTCTCCGGCATAACATTTGAAAGAGGTATACACACAAAATATATGGAGTGGTGAATTAAGGAAATGCGTTTTTTGTCCTCTAGAAACGGTCAAACTTCACTAAATATTAGGAAAAATTAAAATTTCAAAAACATGTTTTTGTCGCTCCTGACTTTATTTTCCGTTCATTCTTCACGAAATTTTGACACGATATGTAATGTTATGTTTGAAAGGGCCTCACAATTCAAAAAATAAAAAAGAATTGAAAAGGTCAAGGTCATATTACGATTATTGTGTTTTTATTCGGCCACAAAGTGCTCCAAAACTAAAAATATTTCATTGAAAGTATATGAACAAAAGTTTTAGTTCTTCAAGAGCTCTTTCCAGTGATGTTTAGTTTTTGAAGATCGGACTTGATTTGGTCATTATACGGCAGTCCAAAGTTTGATCCTTTTTTGGAATAATTGTAAATCAGGTTTTATGCTTCAAATTCTGATACATAAGAATAAAAAGTTTGACTTGTGCGACTAGTATACTTGATTGAACTATTTGCTGCTTTGCTAGGTACCTAACAGTAAAATTTTAATCAATTTTCTTTCTCATTTTGCCGCTAGGGGGCGCTTTTCTTGAAATCATTCTTTTGCTTATAACTCAAAAAGTTGAAGTCCGATTCGAATGCGGTTTTTTGCATTCTGTTCCCTGTTGATAGCCTAATAACATATGATAGGATTCGAGGGTCTGAAAGCTTTTGAGCTACGGAAGGTTGAATGTTCGAACCTCGCAAAAAAAAAAAAAAAAAAAAAAAAAAACTGTGCAAATGAGGGTAGGTTTACGAAAAACCTATCCATTTTTGTTAGAGATCAGATAGAAGAATTCCGTCTCCGGCATAACATTTGAAAGACGTATACACACAAAATATATGGAGTGGTGAATTAAGGAAATGCGTTTTTTGTCCTCTAGAAACGGTCAAACTTCACTAAATTTTAGGAAAAATTAAAATTTCAAAAACATGTTTTTGTCGCTCCTGACTTTATTTTCCGTTCATTCTTCACGAAATTTTGACACGATATGTAATGTTATGTTTGAAAGGGCCTCACAATTCAAAAAATAAAAAAGAATTGAAAAGGTCAAGGTCATATTACGATTATTGTGTTTTTATTCGGCCACAAAGTGCTCCAAAACTAAAAATATTTCATTGAAAGTATATGAACAAAAGTTTTAGTTCTTCAAGAGCTCTTTCCAGTGAATTTTATTTTTGAAATCGGACTTGATTTGGTCATTATACGGCAGTCCAAAGTTTGATCCTTTTTTGGAATAATTGTAAATCAGGTTTTATGCTTCAAATTAAAATTTAAAATTTTAAAATTTTCTTTTTTTTCAGCTTTTCTTGAAATCATTCTTTTGCTTATAACTCAAAAAGTTGAAGTCCGATTCGAATGCGTTTTTTTGCATTCTGTTCCCTGTTGATAGCCTAATAACATATGATAGGATTCGAGGGTCTGAAAGCTTTTGAGCTACGGAAGGTTGAATGTTCGAACCTCACAAAAAAAAAAAAAAAAAAAAAAAAAAAAAAACTGTGCAAATGAGGGTAGGTTTACGAAAAACCTATCCATTTTTGTTAGAGATCAGATAGAAGAATTCCGTTTCCGGCATAACATTTGAAAGACGTATACACACAAAATATATGGAGTGGTGAATTAAGGAAATGCGTTTTTTTGTCCTCTAGAAACGGTCAAACTTCACTAAATATTAGGAAAAATTAAAATTTCAAAAACATGTTTTTGTCGCTCCTGACTTTATTTTTTGTTCATTCTTCACGAAATTTTCACACGATATGTATTGTTATGTTTGAAAGGGCCTCACAATTCAAAAAATAAAAAAGAATTGAAAAGGTCAAGGTCATATTACGATTATTGTGTTTTTATTCGGCCACAAAGTGCTCCAAAACTAAAAATATTTCATTGAGAGTATATGAACAAAAGTTTTAGTTCAAGAGCTCTTTCCAGTGATGTTTAGTTTTTGAAGATCGGACTTGATTTGGTCATTATACGGCAGTTCAAAGTTTGATCCTTTTTTGGAATAATTGTAAATCAGGTTTTATGCTTCAAGTTGTGATATATAAGAAAAAGAATGTTTGACTAGTGCGACTTATATACTTGTTTGAACTATTTGCTGTTTTTGCAATTTTGTTTCTAATTTTGCCGCTAGAGGGCGTTTTGCTTAAAATCACTCTTTTGCTTATAATTCAAAATGTTAAAGTCTGATTGAAATGCGGTTTTCAGCATTTTGTTCCTTGTTGACAGCACCACAGAATGTGATGGATTTCAAGGGACAGGGTATGGGAAAATATTTGCGCTAGAAGATTTTGAATGTTCTAACATTGCAAAAATAAAACTGTGCAAATGAGAGTAGGTCTTCAAAAACCTTTTCGTTCTGTTTCATATTGAAAATTGTGGCTGAGTTGAAATAAAGTGTTCAAGTTGATTAGGTTAAAAGCGAAAGCCGAGATACCGCTTGCGGTTCTAGTTTTTTCTCCAATTCCTTCATTTTGTAGCCAGCCTAGCGGCCAGATGAGAAAATCTACAGCTATGAAATTGTGAGCATGGAGTCATATATATCTGAACTTGTGCCTAAATGGTCAAACTTTTCACTTTTATTTTTCTGATTTAGCCACTAGGGGGCGCAATGCATGTGATCACTTTTTTGCTAATAACTCAAAAATTTGAAACCTGATTTAGATGCGGTTTTTTACATAATGTTCCTTGTTGACAGCCCAATCAAATATGATGGATATCTTATCATCGAGTACTGGAAATAAATTGTTCTAGGAGAGGTTGAATGTTCGAACTTTGTAAAAAAGTGGACAAATGAGGGTAGGTCTACGAAAAACCTACCCACTTTTGTTAGAGATCAGTAGGAAGAATTCTGTTTGTTGCATACGATTTGCAAGACATTAACGCACAAAATATATGGGGTGGCGAATTGAGGAAATGCGTGGTTTGTCCTCTAGAAACGGTCAAACTTCACTAAATTTTAGGAAAAATTAAAATTTCAAAAACATGTTTTTGTCGCTCCTGACTTTATTTTCTGCTCACTCTTCATCAAATTATTCACACGTTATGTATTATTATGTTTGAAAGGGCCTCACAATTAAAAAAAATAAAAAAAATGAAAAGGTCAAGGTCATATTACGATTATTGTGTTTTTATTCGGCCACAAATAGCTCCAAAACCTAAAAATATTTCATTGAGGGTATATGAACAAAAGTTTTAGTTCTTAAAGAGCTGTTTCCAGTGATGTTTAGTTTTTGAAGATTGGACTAGGTTTGGTCATTATACTGCCGTCCAAATTTTGATCCTTTTTTGGAATAATTGTAAATCAGTTTATGCTTCAAATTCTTATATATAAGAATAAAAAGTTTGACTTGTGCGACTAGTATACTTGATTGAACTATTTGCTGCATTGCTAGGTACCTAATGGTAGAATTTTAATCAATTTTCTTTCTCATTTTGCCGCTTGGGGGCGCTTTTCTTGAAATCATTCTTTTGCTTATAACTCAAAAAGTTGAAGTCTGATTCGAATGCGATTTTTTTGCATTGAATGTTCGAACCTCGCAAAAAAAAAAACTGTGTAAATGAGGGTAGGTCTACGAAAAACCTATCCCTTTTTGTTAGAGATCAGATAGAAGAATTCCGTCTCCTGCATACCATTTGAAAGACGCATACACACAAAATATATGGGGTGGCAAATTTAAGAAATGCGTGGTTTGTCCTCTAGAAACGGACACACTTCACTTAAGTTAAGGAAAAATTAAATTCCAAAAACATGTTTTTTGTCGCTCCTGACTTTATTTTTTGTTTATTCGTCATAAAATTTTCACACGTTATGTTTTGTTAAGTTTGAAAGGGCCTCACAATTGAAAAGTTAGAAAACCTTAAAAAGGTCAAGGTCATATTACGATAATTGTGTTTTTATTCGGCCTCAAAGTGCTCCAAAACTAAAATATTTCATTGAGAGTATATGAACAAAAGTTTTAGTTCAAAATAGTTCTTTCGTATAATGTTTAGTTTTTGAAGATCGGACTTGATTTGTTCATTTTACGGCAGTCCAAAGTTTGATCCTTTTTTGGAATAATTGTTAATCAGTTTTTATGCTTCAAATTATGATATATAAGAAAAAGAATGTTCGACTAGTGCGACTTATATACTTGTTCGAACTATTTGCTGCATTTCTAGGTACCTAATTGTAAATTTATCAATTTTGTTTCTCATTTTGCCGCTAGAGGGCGTTTTGTTTAAAATCACTCTTTTGCTTATAACTCAAAACGTTAAAGTCTGATTGAAATGCGGTTTTCAGCATTTTGTTCCTTGTTGACAGCACCACAGAATGTGATGGATTTCAAATCATAGGGTATGGGAAAATATTTGTGCTAGAAGGGTTTGAATGTTCTAACATTGCAAAAAAAACGTGTGCAAATGAGAGTAGGTCTTCAAAAAACATTTGCGTTCTGTTTCATATTGAAAATTGTGGCTGAGTTGAAATAAAGTGTTCAAGTTGATTAGGTTTAAAGCGAAAACCGAGATACCGCTTGCGGTTCTAATTCTTGTTGTTCTTGTTTTTTCACATTTATATTGTAATGATTTTTTTCTTCTAAATCTTACTATGGGAATTTTGGCCTGCCTCTTCCTTTTGTTAACTGTGGTGATTTAAACGACACAAAGACAGGATTTAGATTTTTCTTCTGATAAAAAAGCACAGACCTCAAATCCTCATTCGGTATTCTTTCCAGTGTTTTTCTATCCCTAAAATTATTCTTCACCTTTCCTGAGTTTTCCACAATATAATCCCTTGTTTTAGTGTTTATGTCACTAGTTTTCACGACCAAGCATTTATCCATCCTATCTGTTATTTATGCTATCCAAGTCAATATTGCCTAGCCATTTTAATCTATCCCATGTTTTAACGTAGATTTGCACAGTACATATATTTGTAAACATTCACTTTTATAATTTCATATTTTTCTATACTTATTTTAAGTCCAGTTCTTGCTGAGTAAACACATCCGCCAGTTGTGTATTGACTTTGTGCAGTTGCTAAGCAACCATAGAAGCGGCAAGTTGTAAAACTTTGACCTACAGAAAGAAAACTTATGATCTTACTGTTATTTTAAGTTTTTTGAACTTCAGAATATTGTTCTATTTTTAACTTAACCTGGCACGAAGCGCCAAGGTGAGCTTTTGGGACCAGCCTTTGTCCGGCGTCCGTCGTCGTGAGTCGTGAGTCGTCGGTCGTCAACAATTTACTTAAAAATCTTCTTCTCTGAAACTAATAATGGGAAAGTGATCAAACTTTGCAAGGATGATCCTAAGGGGATTCCCTATAAAAATTGTCCAAATGGTTCCGGTCTGTTACATAATTAGGCCAGCGGAGCTAAAATAGATTTTAAAAGTGAAATTTTAAAAATTCTTCTTTTCTGAAATCTTAAGGCCTAGAGCTTAGATATTTGGTGTGTAGCATTGTCTAGTGGATCTCTACCAAATTTATTTAAATCATGACCCTGGGGTCAAAATTTGCCCCGCCCCAGGGAAAAATCTTCTTAGAAACCACAAGGCCTGAAGTTTAGATATTTGTGTGCAGCATTGTCTAGTAGATCACTACCAATTTGTTCGAATCATGGCCCTGGGGTCAAATTTGGCCCCGCCATAGGGGTCACCTGATTTTACCTACTATGCCTAGTAGGCTAATATAGAAAAAAAATTTGAAAAATCTTCTTCAGAAACCACAAGGCCTGGAGTTTAGATATTTGGTATGTAACATGGGCTAATAAACCTCTAAGTTTGTTCCAATTATGGCCCTGGGGTCAAAATTGGCCCTGCCCCAGGGGTCACTTGATTTTACATAGCCTAATGATACCAGGTGAGCGATCCAAGGCCGTTATGGTCTTCTTGTCAGATATAGCTATGGACTGATGAACAGAGTATATATATTGTTCATGTGCATTTCATGGACTCCAAAATTTGTAAAACTTTATTCAGAGACTGAATTTTCTTCTTTCTTTTTTTTTTTGTCTTTTTGTCTTTACTCCTTTGAGTATTTTATCCTAGGTATGGATAAGTTTGTAACACGATTGACTTTCAGCATGCTCTTAAAATTAAATTGTGTTTTAGTGAAACACTACAGTCTGACAAAATATTTTATTTAATTTAGATCTTCAAATAGTGTTCATCTTCAAATGAAATAGGCATCCTCTGATTTAAATATGATTTCTCCTTAATCTATTCATTTTTGCAGTTCCTGATACAAAATGCAGAGCATTAGTTGACTGGCAGTTCCTCTGTACTTGTATCTACGTTTGTTCACAACGTCTCACAACGTATAAGCTTGTTGGTAATCAATTTTTGATTCGTACTACCACTCTTGTTAGTTCCAAGAGTTGTTATCAGATATATTTACTCAGGTTTTATATTTATAGTTCTAGCAGTAATGATTTTATAGTAGTAACTTTTAATTTTTTCACACATCATTTAAATGTAACTATTTTTACCAACTGTTCTAGTTGTATTTTAACCTAACATTCGTTTGGGCCTCCGTGGCTGAGAGGGTAAAGTCGCTGACTTTAAAGTCGCTGACACACACTCATCCCCTCACCGCGTGGGTTCGAACCCTTGCAGGGTCATTCGGATTTTCAGGTGAGGAAGCCTTCCAGCTGGCTTGCGGTAAGTCGGTGGTTCTACCCGGATGCCTCCGTGCATTCGGGGTCCTCCTCCACCTGTAATTAGCTGGACGTCGCTATATGACTGAAAAACTGTTGAAGCGACGGTAAACTGAAATAGTAAGTTAAAGTCTTACATTCGTGAGTCCAACATTACCACTACCATTCATGTACCATACATGTACACATACATAAAGACGTCAAGTCCAAGCCATACTAGAAAATACCAAGGGCAGAGCTTAGGAACAATATGATGAATTTGTTTTATTTTAGCAAACGATTTTATTCTACTAGACAATCATTCTTGGTGTACACCATCGATATTAGTTTAAATGGAAATTTGATAATCAATTCCATGACAATTTTGTATAAGCCAAAATAAATACATAAATAACTTACACGTCCACCAAACCGACTACATTTAATAAATCAGAGACATATCTACACAAGTATGGTTTTGCATCACTGCGATATCACACCGTAGACAGGCGGCAGCATATGCGACTATATCGAATCACAAAATAATATCATGACATCGGGTTAGCCTTATGCTTAGCTCATAGTAAAAGCCAACAGATGTTACTGTACTTCATGTGTACTGATGTTTACAATGTGTATCATATCAAAACCACGATCTATTTAAGCTGTTGGGAATTCAGTCAAGTTTATTAAGTCCAAGTCAATATAAGTCTTCCTTTGATATTTTAAGAATGTCCAAGAGGACATACTTTCTTACCCATTGCAAGCAGTTTTAGAAAATACATAGTGAATATACTCGCAGCGTAGGAAAAATGACATCTCGCGAGACCTGTGTTATATTTCCCATGCTGCTCGTAGCAAAATACAAAGCCATTAAAGCTACTGCAACATAATTATACCCCCGCAAAACAAGGTCGGTGGGTCCGTTGGAATTTTCTTGTCCGGAATATAACTTGAAAACTATTTACTTTATTTACTTGAAACTTAAAATATAGACAAATTGCGACTAGGAGAAGTGTAGTGTCCAAGAACTGAAACTCTACCTGGTCTCATTGTTTATTTTCCTTTTATTATATACCCATAAATATTCAAGACACAGGAAGTCAATTTACACAGGTTTTAAATAGTTAATCAAGTTTTCTCAAGAAGTGAATTCACGGAAATGTTACATTGACGTCACGCTACCACCGTATTTGTCTCTGACATAATACTGAGTTTTTAATCTGTTGAGTTGCAACTGCGCCTCGTGTTTTGCATGTATTTGAGCCAGAAAATGTATAGGTATATAATGAATTAAATGATAGGAAGTGACTCCAGTCATTAGTTTATGTTTCTAGATGTACTTAGTGATGTCACGATAACCTTAGGACGTCAGTCCAAAAAAAGTATATCAGTACAGATGTATATCACTTTTATTTTAATACGCGATATATGTTTCCCCCTGGAATCTGTGATCGGGGGCATATAGTTTTTGCCGGGTTTGTTTGTTGGTTTGTCAGCAACTTTAACATTGGATATATCTTGAAAACTATACAAGGCATTGACTTGAAACTTCATATATGAATAGTATGTGACTAGGAGAAATGCATTGACTAAGAACCATAACTCTATCTGGCCCAAGTTTGGAATTATCTCCCCCTTTTTTCCAATATTTGTCGGGAGCAATGTTCAACTACAGATTATTTTCTTAATAAAGCATTTCATTTCCTAATTACTTGTTACTTGTTTCTATGAATTATAAGTAGTAATAATAGTAATCAATAAAATACACCTGAAACGTTTGTTTAAAAATAAAAAAAAAAATGAAAAAAATATGTGATCAAGTACGTGCAATCTTTGTGTGAAAGAACCACTGTTACAATTTTCCGTTTTACATAAATTTTCAATAGACGCACTTGTGTTACTGTAGTTATGGTTAATTAAGATAACATTGGTTTTTTTATGGAGACTTTTTCGAAATTCAAATATCGCAATAATGCATTTTTCCAGATCTAGGGGAATTCCAAGAATGACGTCTTCGGAATTAATTCGGGAAGATGTTTTCTTTTTAAGCTCACTTGAGCACAACGTGCTTATGGAGAGCTATTGTGATCGCCTTTTGTCCGTCGTCCGTGCGTCCGTCGTCCGTGTGTGCGTGCGTCCGGCGTTAACAATTTACTTAAAACAACATCTCCTCCTAAACCACTTGGCCAAATTTGATGAAAATTGCCTGGGATGTTCCTTGCATGAAGCTCTACCAAAGTTTTTCAAATGGTTTCGGTCCGTTGCATATCTGGGTTACAGGAGCTAAAAAAAGATTTTTAAAGTGAATTCTTTAAAAATCTTCTTCTCCGAAACCGCAAGGCATAGAGCTTAGATATTTGGTGTGTGGCATTGTCTTTAGGACCATTACTAAGTCAAATCATGACCCTGGGGTCGAAATTGGCCACCGCCCCAGGATTCACAAAGAAAAAGAAAAACAAGAAAATATCTTCTTGTCAGAAACCACAAGGCCTGGAGTTGGTGTGTGGCATTGTCTTATGGACCATTACCAAATTTGTTCAAATCATGACCCTGGGGTCGAAATTGGCCACGCCCCAGGGGTCACTTGATTTTACATAGACATATATGAAAAACTAGAAAATCCTCTTGTCAGAAACCACAAGGCCTGGAGTTTAGATATTTCGTGTGTAACGTGGCCTAGTAGACCTTAACCGATTTTATTCAAACAATGGCCCTGGGGTCAAAGTTGGTCCCGCCTCATGGGTCACTTGATTTTACATAGACTTATTTAGGAAAAAAACTAGAAATATTTTCTTATCAGAAACCACTAGGCATAAAGTTTAGATATTTGGTAAGTAACATGGCCTAGTGAACATCTACCAATTTTGATCAAATCATGGCCCTGGCGTCAAAATTGACCCTGTCATAGGGGGTCACTTGATTTTACATAGACTTGTATAGGAAAACCTTCAACAGAATTCTCAAAGCCTGGAGTTAAGATGTTTACTTGTGGACGTCATCCAAGTCTGTGTAAATCATGGCCCTGGTGTCAAAATTGACCCCGCCCTATTAGTCACTTGATTTTATATAGATTTATTAGAGCTATGACATTCTAAGTTTAGATGGATTGTATAGTTTTTGTGTTGAACTTAGGAGATATTGCTGTACTTCTGCATAGATTATGTATTCAGTAAGACTCGTAATACAATAATTGGCATTGCGGGCAATGTTACTCAGGTGAGCGGTTTAGGTTCATCATGGCACTCTTGTTTAAGAAAGGAACGATATTTTTGCACTCAGATAGATGAATACCAATCGAAATTGTTACATTTGATTAACACTAATAAAATATACCATGAATGAAAAGAATCACATTTCGAATCATGGCGCGTTATGACGAAGAATATCGGAAGTTGAGCGATCTTTGCGAAATTTGCCGTAATTTTCCGAACCCATTAGGGTCCATCTGCCTTAAACTTCTATATCTTTATCGATTTTTAGCCTAGTTACATCGCAACATGTAAAACTGTATTAAAGCATGTGCGTGTCAAATGCTATATGTTGAATGCTTAGTTGAAGATTCTGAGGATGAATTTCTTTTTCAGATAGAAATCTGACGGCAACAAAATCATCTTTCGTCATATTTCCCCAAAAGCACATTAATAACCCAAAGCCATAGTAACGTTGCAGCATTTTATTACTTTTAATATGGAATGCACAACCATTCCTTTGCCTTTATCTCCTCTCACAAATTTAGACGAACACTTTAAAATCATTCCCAAAATTTAATGACGTTTGTATTAACGTGTGCGAATGCCCAATATTCATGAACGCATTAAACTGACAATCTTAAAAGTAGTTGTCGAAATTAAGTCATTTAGCGGAGATGCTAAAAAATCATCGTGCTACTAAAGTTAATATCCGACAATGTTTAAGTCTCAAACTGCCTAAAACACGTTTTTTTTTTAATCTAGTTTTTAAAAAAGTTTGTTGCAACTGTCAACAATAGTTTTATTCATAATAAGTATTATAAGATATTTGTTAATGGGTTTGTATTCATATTCTCAAGTGTTATAGATATTATTAAATATAAATTGCATTTTAAATATGTCATATTTTCTCTTTTTCAGCACAAGAGTTTGATTTAAATAAACAGAGGAGGGGGATTGATGTCATACATAAATCTTAGAGTATATGAATACGTTTCGTATACTGGTATTGTTTTAGTTACTAGAGAAGGAAACAGATCGGATGGAAAATATTGATGTAGTCAAAATAGCCCACTTAAATGACAATATTAAATACAACCAATTATAACATCTTACACTCATAGGTATGCACGCAGTGATCCAAAATTGATACCCAAAACCATGTTCGAATATTGTTCGTCTTTGTATCATTCCTGAGATATTACTAAAAAAAAAACTAAAAAAACAAACATGAACTATATTTATAACCAAATATCATCAATGTTGTGAGATTTTAGTTATTTAGATTCCATTTTAATCCATTAACCTAGGCATCGTTAAATCGTTTTGGGAATTTAATCTTAAATCTCATGGAAGGACTCTGAGGAGATTTAAATTACTCAAAGTCTAGATAAGTAAATATAAGTAGTACGATAATAACAAATAGATAAAAGAAACATCCAGTCGAACCGTCCAATATTTGTTTCTATTACAAGAATAATTAGTATTGACAACGAATCATTTTCTACAAATTTTATATAAGTAAAAATAGTTCTCACTTTATTTATTGTGTCGCCTGCATAGCATGGCAGACACATAGGGATCACTTTGTCCGTCGTCGTCGTCGTCGGCGTCGTCGTCGGTGTCGTCGGCGTCGTCGGCGTCACACTTTCTTGTCCGGAGCATAACTCGAAAAGTATTTGAGGTATCACCCTGAAACTTAAAACATGGATAGATCACATTGAGGTGGAGTGCAGTGCACAAGAATGATAACTCTGACTTTCGTATTTTCTGAGTTATTACCCTTTGTTGATTCTGAGATTTTATTTTTGTCCGGACCATAACTCAAAAAGTATTTGAGATATTGCTTTGAAACTTCATAGATGGAAAGATCTCTATTTGTAGTGCAGTGCATATTTTATTTTCTGATTTCCCTTTGTTGATTTTCAGACTTAATTTTTGTCTGGGGCATAACTCGAAACGTATTTGAGGTGTTGACTTGAAACTTCATAGATCTCAATGGTCTGAGTGCAGTGCACATGAATGATAACTCTGTTTCTCTTTTTCCTTGAGTTATTGCCCTTTGTTTATACTCAGACTTCATTTTTGTCTGGAGCATAACACGAAAAGTATTTGAGGTATTACTTTGAAACCTCACAGGTGGAAAGATCTCATGGAGTGCATTGTGCAAGAATGATAACTGTTGTATTTTTGGAGTTATTTCCCTTTGTTTATTTTTTTGGATTTAATTCTTGTGTGGTGCATAACTTGTAAAGTATTTGAAGTGTTGCCTTAAACATTTATAGTAGATAGATCTCATTGGTCTGAGTGCAGTACACAAGAATGATAACTCAATAATGATAATGATGACTACAAACTTGCAACATATATATAATTAACGTCATAAGTGCTTAATGACGTCATAATTTTTCTTACAGTTAATGTTTTGAATTCATAGTCATTCTGACACTCCTCTGATGAAGACTGTATAGTCGAAAGTGCTCGGGAAAATTATTCATCTTTTGAATTTTGAATTCATAGTCATTCTGACATTGTGTGTGTGTGTGTGTGATTTGGTGTTATTTTGTACCTCACAAAATAGATTATGCTTTATCAATAATTTGTCAAAAGATCGATTTTCTAGTCAATTCTTTCATCAAACATGCTTAAATGCAGGCGACACAAGTGTTCCGAGGAACACCCACATCTAGTTATTAGATATACACGTATAATAAAATTTTGGTGTAAGGTTTTATCTTAAAAAATATTCT
Organism: Solen grandis; assembly: GCA_021229015.1. Taxonomy (NCBI): domain Eukaryota; kingdom Metazoa; phylum Mollusca; class Bivalvia; order Adapedonta; family Solenidae; genus Solen; species Solen grandis. Next base: position 7,762,270 of record CM037781.1, read on the forward strand.
TATTACCACTTTGTATAGAAGTCTTTCAGACTCAGCGAATAACAGTAGAAAGAATTGGGCATTTAATGTTAAATTTTTGTTAGATAGTTATGGATTCTCACATGTTTGGAGTAATCCATACAGTATAGAACTTAAGAATTTCATTTAAATCTAGAATGATAGATGTATTTACACAGAACTGGTTTAACACTATGGTAAATTGTAATACGTTATGCACTTATAAATGTTTCAAAAAAATATTTGGAGCTGAACAATATTTGGATATTTTATCAAGTAAATTTAGAACAGTTTTAGCACAATTGAGATTATCTTCACATAAATTAAGAATTGAAACATGACGATATGGCCAAAATAGAACAGAAAGAGCGCATTGATATTGTTCACTTTGTAATGCTAAGGATATTGAAAATGAATATCACTTTATTATGGTATGTCCTGAATATGTAAATCTTAGAAAAAATTTAAACTCAGAAAATTTCTTTGAAGTATGAAAAAAACTTATATAATTTTCGATAATTATGTGTAATTACAGTAGTATTTTTATTTGTTTTCATGAATTAATTTTAATCTTTTTCAAAGTCCATCCTCCATAATTGTATGGTAAAAAAAATATGAAAAAAATAAGTGAATCATTGCATGGTATATTTGATTTATTTATACTTGATCATTTGATTATTTATTTATATTTATACATATATACATGATATGACAAGAAACTGTAAATTTACGTCAACGTTAAAATATACTGTTTGTCTGTCTGTCTGTCTGTCTGTCTGTCTATATTCATAAAATATCGTCGGAGGTCCTAACTGCGCGCCTGTCCTAACTCCGCCACCTTCCTTTTCTATCGTAGTCTCGAAAGATTTTATCACACGCGCAAGCGACTGTGAGATTTTTTCTTACCATGTTTCAGTAAATAAACTCAGATAATTTTTGTTTGAAATTTTGATTCAAACAGAATTAAATATTGCAAATTGTATCTCGTACTCCCTTTTCATGTGTTTTTTTTTTTTCTTATTACAAAATGATTTCCATGCAGAATGGCCCTTTAACACTCAAATTTTAAAGTAAAAGCATCTCAGAATTGTGTGTTTACATAATTATATATAGAAGTCATATGTGTACAATTCGCAACTGCTATGACGTCACCTAGGGGGGCATAGTTAGGAACACACAAAATGATGGCAAAATATTTGACTCGTAATGTACTAAATGTTTGTTGTTGTTTTTTTGAGTGAATAATTATTTATAAAATATTTTTTGGGGGTGGGGGTGAATTTGATAGAATTAATTGGTACGTGAACAGTTTCTATTCTGTGTATTGTATTTATGTTGCAGTTCCTAACTAAGTCTTAGATGGGCGCAGTTTGGGCACTCGAGGATAACTGTTTAAATTTTTTGGACTGTATATATGCATGGATATATAATTAAGTATAATACGTTCATATATACTCGTATATGTATATTTGCATAACTATATATATGTGTATTTGTATAACTTTCTGAATCTGCATGTATAAGGCGTTCGTGATTATCCATGCTATATTTCCTATGTATAAGATTCTTTAATTTTTTAGAGTACATATATTCCAATAACATCTTTCGAAAAGCAATATAAAGCTTTTATAGATATATGAAAGATTAAATGTCTTAACTTAAATCCGAAGCAGGGGAGTCCCAAATAATATTGATATAAAATATATCCTCGACCGACTTACACAAATATGAAACAAAGAATAAAAGTAGTTAGGAATACCTTCTATAACCACCAGATTATTTCTTCTATACGTTTAAGTTTTAATGACTTTATTTAATCACATGCGTGGCTGATGCTATATTTCAAAAGCTTATTTAAGGTTTCTGGAGATGAAATGTCTTTTGAATAATAAATAAATATGAGAATATTATCTACAATTTGAAGATAATTTCTCCCAGAACCATGCTATGGTTTATTACGGAAACAAGATATTTTTGAAAATATCACATGGCTGACAATTCTTAATGATTGTCAAAAGAACAATAAAACGGCTTCACATATAATTACCTACTATCTATGTTACAGGTACCTTAAAGACATACGCGGTTATCGAATTTTCTCAAGATCAAAACCGTTCACTGCCGTTTGATCAAACGCTACATGGCTCAAATTCCACCAATAATACTTAGCGCTAAGTAATACATGAATTATTAAAGTTAGATACACATTCCAACATTACTATTTATGCATATTCAAGTACATGACGAACCTGAAATGCATTATTGGTTGATAAATAACATTAACTGTTAAGAAATGAAATATTTGGGTATTTGTTTAGAGAAACAAGATTAATGAAATGATCGCCCTTAAGTATTTGAGTATCGCCCTTAAGTATTTGAGTATTACTTAGCGCTAAGAACTGTTGGTCGAATTCGACCATGTATTGATTGGTAACTAACACAGCGACACAACTGCTAAAACACCACTTTCAGCATTGCAATTATCACCACTAACAGCAACAATAATGATATTAATTCATATTAAAGGCATCATGGCTCTCTACTTAAGTTGCTGAAATAAAGATAATTCCTTGGAAAGAGCGCTTTTTATAATTATTCTCTGTTCAATTCAGCATAGTTGGGCTAAAATAATCACCTCCTAGCTCATAATAAAAATTGCCAGGGTAATGATAATCTTTAAAATACGAAACTGTTATGGGCTGTAAATTTTAGCTCACCAGGCACGATGTGCCAAGGTGGGCTTTTAGGACTGGCCTTTGTCCGGCGTCGTGAGTTGTCAGTCGTCAACAATTTACTTAAAAATCTTCTTCTCTGAAACTACTGATGGGAAAGTGATCAAAATTTGCAAGGATGTTCCTATGGTGATCCCCTATAAAAATTGTTCAAATGGTTTCGGTCTGTTGCATAATTAGGTCGCAGGAGCTAAAAAAGGGGGTTTTAAAAGTGAAATCTTAAAAAAATCTTCTCTGAAACCACAAGGCCTAGAGCTTAGATATTTAGTGTGTGTGGCTTTGTCTAGTAGATCTCTACCAAGTTTGTTCAAATCATGGCCCTGGGGTCAAAATTGGCCCCGTCCCAGGGCACTTTATTTTACATGGACTTATATAGGAAAAAACTTGAAAAATTTTCTTGTCAAGAACCACAAGGCCTGGAATTTAGATATTTGGTATGTAACATAGCCTAAGAGACCTCTACCAAGTTTGTTCAAATCATGGCCCTGGGGTTAAAATTGGCCCTGCCCCAGGGGTCACTTGATTTTTCATAGCCTAATGATACCAGGTGAGCGATTCAGGGTCATCATAGCCCTTTTGTTAAATATAGTTAGCATTAGCGTTTTGTTTTCGCTGTTGTTTAATTTTACCGTCGCCGTGAGGGTATTTCAGTCATGAAATCACTTTAAGAAATACATGTTCAGCATATACTCATATACTTAAAAGTTCTGCTGTGAAATATCTGCTATATACTTTAATCATCTTGAATGAATTCAGATTAAATGCATTTTTCCAGAGGGATTTTAAAGATTATTTTATATAGTTATTTAGTTGATTTAAATCTAAATGTCCTTTACCAAATACATTGTACAATTCAACTTACATGTATAATTCTAATTGAAATGTTCTTTACCTCTTTCACTGTATGAATATCTACGCTAGACAAAGTAGCACTATATATATTACATTAGTAGATTAAAGAAAAAGGCAATATCGTATATGTGACAATGAATATGTTCGAAAATGTTTAATATGAAAATGATATATATATAGTATTGTGATAGAGAAAACAAAATAAAATCAAAATTCAAAGCTAACACAAAAAAACGTACTCCATTATCTCCTGGTGTTCAACCGATATTATAAAAAAAACTAAGTGTAAACCAAGAAGACGAAAGAAAATGAAGCATTCATTGTTGTTGGGTTTATTACTTAATACAAATACATTTATATTGCAGAGTATTTAAAGCTATGACGCATTATCTCACTGCACTACTTGATTTACTAGGATAGTCGAATTACAAAGTTGACTTTTTTTATATCATTTTAGAACAGTTTATTATTTTGTTCCGTCTAAACATTTTACAAGCACCTTATGCCTCTTATTGTTAGTTAGTTTCAAGACCAAAATAAAGCTTTCATGATATTCCCCAGATTTTGATATAAAGCTTTTCATCTGTTAATCGAAAAAAATCTGATGTGTTCTCCTACCACACTACAGCACCCATATCTGACATTATTTGCATATGATGTTAACGTTAATGGAACAATTAACTAGTTTGGCATTCCCGAGTGTTCTACAATGTATTGCTAAGGATCTCAGACTCAAAATATTGATATGGCCTACCAAGAATGTTTAATGGCACTAATTTCTGGATGAAACCGTTATGATTCCTCTTTTTTCTTCAATATCAGTTATTATGTTCATTTCAACAGGAAATCTCGAGCTACCGGATTTTATATTTCGTGTCAGAAGACGGATTATGATTAAGTCGGTTTTAGAAATGATTCACTGCGTAGTTACGGCTCTTTATATCACTTAACAGTTGTTGTACAAGATATCACTCACAAGCAGTACTCTGCATAATTCAATAGAATTGGAGAAATGATTTTCAGCTTTTCATAAATTTACAGTTTGTGATAAATAAATCAGATCTCAAGTTCGAACTCAAATACCAGTAAATTTTTTAAAAGGGACCTTTCATAGTACTGAACGTCACTATCCTATCTCAGTATAGTATCGAAAATATTAACGTATTTTTCTCTATCAGGTCAATATATCCTGTATCAGGGGGCCACCGTGGCCGAGCGGTTACAGTCGTGAACTACAAATCTCTCAGCCCCTCACCGCTGTGGGTTCGAATCCCGGTAGGGACTTCGGATTTTTCATGTGAGGAAGCCTTCCAGCTGGCTTGCGGTAGGTCGGTGGTTCTACCCGAGTACCTCTGTGTACTCGGGGTCTTCCTTCACCTGTAATTAGCTGGATGTCGCTATATGATTTCAATACTATCGCAGCGACGGTAAACCCCAATACAACAACAACATTCTGTATCATGTTATTATTTAGTACCGTCCTTAATTTTAAGTTTGTTCTACCAGTGTAACAGAGTGACATTGACTTGTAAAACGGACTGATACTGTCATTTTAAACATGAAACCGAAATATCATTAACCATTTTTCTTTTACCAGAGGAAATACAATTGAGAATAAATTTAATAGAGTTTCCAAATATTAATTACTTCAATCAAGTTTTACAAATTAAGTAAGCCGGACACGTGTCTGAAATTACGAGCGACGACTTAAAATTATCATATTGAATTATTGCACGGGTGCATTCGTCAGAAATGTAAGAGATGGAGACATGTCAGCAGAATATATATGTTTGATCTCCTCTTTATGCAACATTCTGTAGAAGAAGGAAATGTGTAACTGAAAACAATCCCTACAATAACTGTTAAAACATTTAAACTTTAAGTTATGTTTTTGCTAGTTTTACATATATTAACTATAATAACACATTTTTATTTCTCAGTCAGTCATAATCATTTACTGCATTACAAGTGGTTCGAGACAAGGCTGTACTCTCTCAATGCTCTCATTTTTGTTGTGTTTTCATTTGTTTGATTTCCATATTTATGTCGTCATGATTCTGATACATTTTTTCATAGATCAATTCAGACTTGAATTATTAAAGAATGGTTTCAAATACATGCTTTAGGGTTGCTGGATTCAGCATGATTTTACTGTTTTACTGGGATCTTCAAGTATTTCCTTCAGATCTATAGTTCTTGGTGCTGTTGTTTTGGAGTAAACTGCGCCTGTCTTTTAGTCATGTAGCGATGACAAGAATATTACAGACAGCGAAACACCCCAAATGTAACAGGGAAACCATTATAGACTAACCGACTACCTTCAAGTCAGCTTGAAGGCTTCCTCATATGAAAAAGGCCAGTGACCAGTTCGGGAATCAAACCGACATAGGAACTATCTGACTGGAAAGCATAGTGATACTTCTGAGATAATTAAATGATAAAAATACAAATAATCTTTTCTTTACATTTAGACTTATTGAAAAATATATAAACTTAAAAATAGAAAATGTAGGCTTATCGCATTAAAATAAAATAAACTTTTGGGAAACGAAATGTCTTAAGTTTTTATACAAGTTAACTTTTATGTTTGCTTTCCGAAGAAATCTTTCACTCGATTTACTTTCCATTTTCTTTTTCAATTAATGTAGTAATTATCAGCTGTCCTAAGTTTTGTTTCAATCGAGGAAATGAAGATAAATCTAAAAGATAACGGTAATAAGTCGGAATGTTCTATACATCACTTTGATTACTTTAGAATAATGTTTTTATGTTGGTTATGCAGATACTGTTAAATACGGAAGCGTATTAGTGTCACATTGACACTTATTATTTTTTTAATTTCGACACCTTAATGTGTAAATTTTACACTTTTTTCTGTAAATTTTACAGTTTAAACTGTAAAATTCACACTTTTTTTTTTGTAAAATTCACTTTTTCCTTTAAATTTTAGTTTTAACTGTAAATTTTACACTTTTTTTCTGTAAATTTTTTTTGTAAATTACACTTTTTTCTGTAAATTTTACAGTTTAAACAAATTACACTTTTTTTGTAAAAATCACTTATTCTGTAAATTTTATAGTTTAACTGTAAATTTTACACTTTTTTCTTCAAATTTTACAGTTTAAACTGTAAATTTTATACTTTAATCTGTAAAATTCACACTTTTGTCTATAAAATTCACACTTTTTTCTGTACATTTTACACATTAATTTTAATAATGCTGGTTATTGCAGATCTCCATAAGCAGCCTTATCACATACATTGAAAAGTATATACGCAAAAATTATAAAATAGCACAATAGAGCATCCTCAAAATAATATTTACTACTTAAGTGGTACCTGCACAATATATCTACAATATATACATACATAATACCTACAAATATACCTACAATATATAACTATAACCTATACCTACAATAAATACATACAATACATACCTACAACATTCACCTACAATATATAACTATAACCTATACCTACAATAAATACATACAATATACCTACAACATTCACCTACAATATATAACTATAACATATACCTACATATATACTAAAACATAACCTACATTTTATACTAACATATACCTACAATACATTTATTACATACATAACCTACAATATATACCACATAATCTAACATATACCTACAACATATTCCTACAATATATACATACAAAACATACCTACAACATATACCTTCAATATATAACTTACATATACTTACAAAATATACCTACAACATATACCTACAATATATACATACAAAACATACCTACAACATATACCTACAATATATATCTATAACATATACCTACAATATCTACCTACAACATATACCTATAATATATACCTACAACATACACCTATAATATTTAACTATAGCATAAGCCTATAATATATACCTTCAATACATACCTACAATATATACCTACAACATATACTGATACCAACAACATATACCAGTACATACAACATATACATTCAATATGTACTGGTACATACAACATATACCTTCATCATATATGTAAAATATATACCGACACATCAAATATATTTAAAATACAAATACAAACAACATATACATACAACATATATGTTTTTAAAAAAATTTTTTTAAAATAAAAAAAAATAAAAATAATTAAAACTGTAAACGTTACAGAAAAAAGTGTAAATTTTACAGTTTAAACTGTAAAATTTACAGAAAAAAAGTGTGAATTACATGTTTATAATAAACATATCCAATATGAAACAAAATACACTGTCGATCTTGAAACGCTTCATGCATTCATTAAAACAAACCTGCAACAATTACGCAGGAATCGAAATCATTAAACGGATTATTTGATCTCTTCAAGTCATTAACTGTATCCAGAGACATTTTTTTTTTCAAATGCTTAAGATTTTTACCACCGGTAAATTATATTAATATGTAATTCATTTTCTCGGAATTTAGTAAAAAATCAAATTTTTGTGATTTTATCTGAATAAATCCATGCAAAATATAAATAATTTATAAGTTTGAGGTCGATGTAACATTATTTTGCTGAGAAATCAACAGGTATTATAACAACAGTTATAGTGAACCTACGGTTCTCTTTTGTTGACTCACTATATTACTTAACTATTGGTGACAGGCATTCTGGAGATTTGACTGTGTTCAGCATTGTAATATATGTACTTTCGAATGATAAGCATATATGATTATAGATTCTGAAAAAGTTGTCCTCAAAACAATTGTTTGTGTGTCTTAAAAATTAAGAAGGTATAATGAATGCAACAATTGATTCAGAGGTACACATGTCTGGCTAGATATCATATATCTTCAACTAACTTCTTTTATAAGACAACCTTCTCTTAAATTCTCTTAAATAAGAAGAGATTTCTATTCCAAATGATAAACAGCGGGGACAGGAGCCTTTCTTTAACTTATTACTGACTTGAGAAACAGTACCAAGAGATTTGGTTCCTGAAAAAAAGATACAGACTGAAGATATTTATCGTTATTTTGGTAAAGTTATAGTCAACCTAGCCGAGTGTTGTTCAGAATTTGATTATGTAATTTTGTAATATTTTTTCTAAAAATCGGTACATACGCTCGTAATCGGCCAACACGAAATAAATCCAATATTACCATCACTTTAAAACCATACGAGGGGCCGCCGTGGCCGAGCGGTTACAGTCGTGGACTACAAATCTCGCAGCCCCTCACCGCTGTGGGTTCGAATCCCGGTAGGGACTTCGGACTTTTCATGTGAGGAAGCCTTCCAGCTGGCTTGCGGTAGGTCGGTGGTTTTACCCGGGTACCTCTGTGTACTCGGGGTCTTCCTCCACCTGTTATTAGCTGGACGTCGCTATATGATTGAAATACTATCGCAGCGACGGTAAACCCCAATTCAACAACTACAACAATAAAACCATACGATTTAAGGGTTAAGAAGGAACGCTTTTAAAGTAATTTATTTTGATGAAAATCTAAATGGTTTATTGTACCATAATGAGTTAAATGAAATAAGATATACTGCTTAATCAAAGAATCTCTGTGTGTGCGAGAGAGAGAGAGAGAGTAAAACACAGAAGCAAGTTTTTGTTTCTTCGAATTTTGATATCTGTGACTGATCGAAAAAGAATTATTTTGGATAAGTCTCCTGCTGTTTCTTTTTTATTTGGTATTCACACGATATGTTATATCTCAAGTCAAGTTAAATTTGATGGATGTATTTGAAATGTGTGAATCAAGATAAGGACTCCGTTGCCCGGCTAAGACAGAGAAGTCTGAAACCGAGACACGGTCTAAATAAGGAATATTGCATCAGCCTTAATAGATCCTCACTTGTCTAGCTCGAGAGAACTGAGCCTTTAAATGCAGCCAGAATTGTTGTAATATAGAAATACGACATCTCGTACACTAATCTTAAAGCAAAACATTGATTTATGCATATTTGAATAATGCAACAAGTCTCGGTGTCACTTTAGATTTTGATAATGTTATGAACACAGCCAATGTAACTGTTTATTTTATCATTAAATCCAGCTGTGGGTGGAGCGATGGCTCAGTGGAAACGCGCTGGGCTGCTAATTCAGGACCCGAGGTTCAAATCCCGGTCGAACCTTGGAAAATTTTTGGGACACTTTTAAGTGTCCCTCGCCTAAGTAGAAGCCTAACGCTGGTTCATCCAGACAGTGGTTTGGGGGACTTCGCGTGTATCCGTGACGTTAAAGAACCAGGGGGTTTATTCGGAACGAGCGCTCCCGGAACCTTGTATCCGTATCTGCCTATGTGTGTAGGTGAATCTGTCTAGAGGTGCTAAGGGTTGGCCAACCTGACAGAAAAAGTCCAAGAGAACCAAACACAGAGGTGCTGGGCCTTTAAACACCAAAAAACCGCACCACCATGTGTGAACGCAAACAACAACAAGCCAGCTGTCAATGTTTTGTTTTCTCTCTCCAGTCCTTTGTTTAAACTTGTTACTGTTTAAAATAATTTGATCACTGTTGTTAACTCATAAATAAGTCGGCATTGTTGTTATTTATTAATATTCGACTTTTCCGGCTTTAACAGAATATATAAGGGGATATATATATAATTACACAAATATCGGAGAATGATAGTACTGTTTAATTGTATTTTCAAAAGGTTTTATACGTTATACCTGATCACATATTTTAGTTGTTTTTTTTTATTTATTTTTTTTTCCAAATATGTTATGATGCATTATTTATATTGGAGAACGATTTATTTCTAAAAGACGGTCATTCTTGGCAAATATGACAACACCATTTGAAATAGTTTTTGTTGTTGTTGTTGTTGTTTTTTGTGAATTTGATAATCATTTTCACGATATTTTTTGTTGTATAAACTAAAATAGTACACACATATTTTGTTTGTTTGCAGGGTTTAACGTCCGCTCAACCGACCGCATTTAATTCATTCAGAGACAACATCTACACAAAGCAATTATGGTGTTGCATTTCTGCAATATCATCCCACTGTAGACAAGTTGCAGAATATGAGACCATTTATTATCTGGACATAGGGCTAGCCCAACCCTTAAAGTACTTAGCTCATAGCAAAAGTCAACAAATCTTATTTTTGCTTAACGTTACTGATATTTCTATCATATCAAAACCGTTATCTAATTGATTTGATCGCAATTCAGACAACTGTCATTAATATAAAAGCGATAAGATTGACATGCAGTGTATTTGGAAATGTTTCATGCTTGTTGTATTTTTTTGTATTTTTTTTTTTTTTTTGGTAGATATTGTCCTTGCAAGTTAAGTTCAATAGTCCTATATTCAAATATATAAGATTCATTATAAATGTTTTTTAAGAATGATCGAGTACAAAGTTTCTTACCCCTTTCTAGCAATTTTGATTAAGATGCGAAACGACACAAATCATTTTTTGTACTAGATACGCAACTTAATAAGAAATAATCCAGACATGTCACGGAATTCTAACAACGCCAGGGGCCTCCGTGGCCGAGAGGGTAAAGTCGCTGACTTTACTCAGTCCCTCACTGCGTGGGTTCGAATCCTGGCAGGGTCATTCTAATTTTCATGTGAGGAAGCCTTCCAGTTGGCTTGCGGTAGGTCGGTGGTTCTACCCGAACTCAAATAGTCAGGTCAAGTCTTACAACGTCAGCTGAGAAACCGTAAAATGTTTACCAGCATCACTTCTATTTCAAGTATAGACGATTTCTTTTCTGGTATAGTCTTCCGTTCTTATTCTAGCAATGCTTAACCTTTCACATTTTGTTTGATTTCAACACCGTAACATGTTTTATAAATCGATATATTTCTATGTATTGTACGTGTTTCAAATATTGCACACACACACACACACACACACACACACACACACACACACACTTGACAATTATCTAAAAAGATATTTTTCAATATTAGATCAAAATGTTCTAAAACATTATAATTATAATAGGTGGTCTTTACACTTACTGATATCTTATGATATTTGATATCTAAGAATGTAAAGAATTCTAAAGCAGTAAATGGATTCTATTGTGCAATTTCGTCTTGGTATTGTAACACGTGTGCTTAAAATTTACTTTGAAGCGATTAAAGTGTTTGCAACTTTGCTAGAACTTCGACAAAAATATATTGCTAATAATGAAAACTGAAACCATTACAGGTTGCTGCAAATTCATTAATGAATTGCTCTTTGTGAAAATGACATTATTGTACATGTAGTATCGTATATTGAAGAAATTTGTTTTATTGTATTGTGTCGTCGTAATTATCCCTTGTAGTATACGAAAACTATATACGTGTAAAAATTAGAATAGTCGTACGCGAAAATATTTGTAATGAAAAATGTTGAATCTTTCTCTGATTTTAATAAGATAGAAGAAGCGATTGGTAGATTTAAAAATACAACTGCATTTATGTCTCTCTTTTCGACTGAAATTATCGAAAGCGATTCTTGAGTTGTGATTAAATAGGTATTAAAGGTCTTTGTCAGTTTGAGAAAAAAGGTCTGAAAATTGCCTCAGATTTCAATCAATGACTTTTACAGAACAGAATGACTTTAGCAGATCATGTATTTATCTTCTTCCCGAAGGGAAAGCATATAGTTGCCGCTTTGTCCGTCCGTCCGTTTGTCCGTCCGCCCGTCATATTTTTGCCGGAGCATAACACAAAAACTATAAGAGGTATCAGCATTGAACTTCATGGGTAGATAGATCTCAATAAGGAGAATTGCAGTGTAGAAGAACCATAACTCTGTTTTGCATATTTTAGGAGTTATTGCCCTTTGTTATTTTTCATACTAAAATTTTGACTGGAGCATAACGCAAAAACTATAAGAGGTTTAAGCATGAAACTTCATAGGTTGATAGATCTCAATGATGAGAAGTGCAGTAAAGAAGAACCATAACTCTGTTTTGCATAATTTAGGAGCTATTGCCATTTGTTAATTTTCGTATGGTATAGTAAAGTACCCATCAAGTGACAAAGCGCGGCTCGGGGAGCATCCACCGGCACTTGCCTTCGATCATCTGATACTAGATGTAATTCATAAAAAAATCATTGAATTTACCAACAAGCAGCGACAAGACAAACATTCAGGATGCAGTAGCCATGTAGAAATGATACTGTATGGCTGACTGGCTGAAGATATTAAGGGGTTCAAGGTGGCAGTTTCAGTTCATTTCGTGGCAAAGTTCTAGTCTGGAATTTTATTTTTGTTTACTGGGCCAAGGTCAATGACCATTGATGCCAGTAGTAGTAGCCATTCATTTGACTAGTCACGTATGCAGCAAGACAACTGATTTAGGAATTACAAATGTCTGGCGACATTCTAGATTATTTCGAACACCTTACTCTTAGATGATTTATTTTCCAAATGATAAATAGTAGAGACAAGGACCTATTTTTGAATTATTACTGCTTTAAAGCATTGTATCCGATAAGCACCGGGAGCTTTGGTTCCTGGAATGAATATTTTAACTGAGGATATAAGCTTACGTTTCGTAGAAAATTTTCGTTTTTGGTTTCTATATTGGTTATATTCAACCAAGCCAAAGAGTTTTGAATAAGGGTCTGTTTCTGTAATTTTGCTGATCAAAAACCATTTTAAGTGTTCGAAATCTAATCGAATGAAGTCATTTCTACCATGCACAGCAATATTAAAACTCTAATATTAGGCCTTATATACTTAAACAGTTCGTACTATACAAATGACTGAGAAAACGTCTCCAAATGAAACGTAATAATGGAATTATGTGGAAGGACTCTTTATCCCCTCTGTGTAACATATAGTAAGTTTTGTTGTTTTTGTTGTTGTTGTTTATATCTTGTTAGCTCACCTGAGCACAAAGTGCTCAAGGTGAGCTTTGTGATCGCCCGTTGTCCGTCGTCCGTGCGTCAGTGCGTCCGTGCGTGCGTCCGTCGTCAACTTTTCGTTCAAACGACTTCTCCTCCTAAACCACTTGGCCAATTTCAAAATTATTTTGCAGGAAAGTTCCTTGGCAGACTCTCTACCAAAGTTGTTCAAATGGTTCCAGTCCATTGCATAATTAGGTCACAGGAGCTAAAAATAGATTTTAAAAGTGAAATTTTAAAAAAACTTCTGCTCCAAATCCAAAAGGCCTAGAGCTTAGATATTTGGTATGTAGCATTGTCTAATAAACCATTACCAAGATTGTTCAAATCATGGCCCTGAGGTGATAAATGACCCCGCACCAGGGGTCATTTGTTTTACAAAGAGTTATATAGGAAAATCTTTAATAATCTTCTTCTGCAAAACGCAGGACCTAGACTTGATATTTGGTATGTAGCATATCTATGGGCATTACCAAGATTGTTAAATCATAGCCCTACGGTGATAAATGACCCCAACCAAGGTCACTTGTTTTACATAGAGTTAATAGAAATATCTTTGAAAATCTTCTCCTATGAATCCAGAAGACCTAGAGCTTAGATATTTGGTTTGTAGCATCATCTAATGGGCCATTACCAAGATTGTTCAAATCATAGCCCTACGGTGATAAATGCCTCGCACCAGGGGTCACTTGTTTTACATGGAGTTATATAGGAAAAGTCTGAAAATCTTCTTCTATGAATCCATAAGCCTAGAGCTTAGATATTTGGTTTGTAGCATCACTTATTGGCCATTACCAGGATTTTTTCAAATCATAGCCCTACGGTGATAAATGACCCCACACCAAGGTCACTTGTTTTACATAAAGTTATATCGGAAAATCTTCTTCTATGAAACCATAAGGCCTAAAGCTTAGATATTTGGTGTGTAGCATCATCTTATGAGCCATTAACAAGATTGTTCAAATCATAGCTCTACGGTGCCGGTTTTTGGTTGTAGTCAGCTTATTGGCCATTACCAGGATTGTACAAATCAAAGCCCTACGGCGATATATGACCCGCACCAGGGGTCACTTGTTCTACACAGAGTTACATAGGAAAAACTTTCAAATATCTTCTCCTATGAATCCATGAGGCATAGAGCTTAGATATTTGGTATGTAGCATCATCAAATGGTTCATTACCTAGATTGTCAAAATCTTGGCCCTATGGTGATGTCTTCAATGCCTGTTCATCAAGACCCCTCAGGTGAGCGATATAGGGCCTTACGGCCCTCTTGTTTTTTGTTTTTTTTTACAATGTGGAAGGGAAGACGTTGGGCACAGAAACAAGTGATTTCTATAGTTTTATAGGTTAAAGTAAGTAAGAATGCGAATGTTTGTATTAAAAATGTGAGGTAAATATGTATAAAAGGAGGACTTTCCAAATTTATTAGAATATAAGAAAGGACATAAATATTACAAAAATTATGGATATTGAAAGTGTTATTGTTTCGCATTTACACAAGGTTGTATATTTTATACCTGACCACAGATCTTTTAAATGTATTTTTTATTGTGTCACCTGCAGAGGTGATACATAGGGATCACTTTTCCATCGTCTGCCTGCCCGTCCGTTCTTCTGTCCGTCAAACTTTTACCGTCACGCTTCAGCTGGTGACACGTGTGTTCAAAAGAACAATTTTGTGTTTTATTTTGCCAGACAATCTTATTATACAAGACCTTCATTTTGGCATCGACTGAAATTATGTACACAACCTTATAAGATCATTAAATTATGAATATTCTAATCAAATCATTTACTAAATTAATTGCGATTGATTCTTACATTGTTTGTTGGGTTGAACGCCCCTCCCAGAGACAGCATTTCATTCATGTGTTGACTTTACGTACACGAGACAATATTTGTGTGTCTCACTGCGATCTCATACCGTAGGCAAGTGATATATATCTTGCGTGGCTTTGTCACAACCTATAGAACTCACTGCGAATTTACATCTCCTGGCATCTATATACGGAGATGTCTTCGTGCAAAACATCCCGGTTAGCTCTATGCGTCGGTTATAGATCTCCCACTAAATGAGGAGCCTTAATCGGGGTACTTGTTGCTTTTATGCTCCCCGAAAGGCGAGCATATAGTTGCTGCTTTGTCCGTCAGTCCTGTTCGTCCGTCCGTCATATTTTTGTCCGGAGCATAACACAAAAACTGTAAGAAAACATGACACTTTATAGGAGAAGTACAGTGTACAAGAACCATAACTCTATTTCGCATAATTAGGAGCCCTTTGTTATTTTTCATACTTTAAATTTGTCCAGATCATAAAACAAAAAATGTAAGAGGTATCAGCATGAAACTTAATAGGTAGATAGATCTCAATGAGGAAAGTGTAGTGTACAAGAACCAAAACTTTGTTTTGCATAATTTAGGAGTTATTGCCCTTTGTAATTTTTCATATTTAAATTTTGTCCTGAGCATAACACAAAAATGTAAGAGGTATCAGCATGAACTTCATAGACAGATAAATCTCAATAGGAAGTACAGTGTACACGAACCATACCTTTGTTTTCCATAATTGAAGAGTAATTGCTCTTTGGTTTTTGGAGGGTTTTTTGTTGTTGTTTTTTTGTTGTTGTTTTTTCATATAGCATAATAAAGTACCCATCAAGTACCCATCATGTGACAAACCGCAGTTTTGGGAGCATTCACCGGCATTTCCTTTCGATTATCTTAGACTTGATGAAATTCATAAAAAAATTATTGAATTTACAAACAAGCAGCGACAAGACAAACATTCAGGATGCAGTAGCCATGTAGAAATGATACTGACTGGCTGAAGATATTAAGGGGTTCAAGGTGGCAGTTTCAGTTCATTCAGTTGTATAGTTGTAGTCTGGATTTTTTTTACTGGGCCAAGGTCAATGACCATTGATCCCAGTAGTAGTAGTCATTCATTTGACCAGTTAAAATCGAAAACTTTGATGGCTCACCATTCAACATGGCATACTACTTTGAATGGTCAGCTGAAAGTGTTCTTTTTATGCTCGCTGACGGATGAACGGAAACAAAACTTTAAGCCTCTTACTCAACGGTGGACATGAATTTATTTGGGCAAATGACTCGAAACCAAGGACATGGTTTTCGTATGGCTTCAGTCATATAATTTGTTTGAACAAAGTGTATACAAGCTGTATTCGACTTTGCATATGCTTTTTGTATGCAGTTCAAGTGCTGTTCATCGAATAAAGCTACCCGGAAAGCTCTTTTAAGCTGAGCTCCTAGCAAGGATTATTAATATTTGTATCAAATCAAAATTATTTCCATCAAACTTGGTCTGAACACAGACAAATTAATATTTTTCCTTAATTGTAGTAAAGGGGTTATAAATCCGTTTGCAACTGAAATGTTTCTACAAAATATAGTTTTGTTTAAACTTATTTATTTTATGTTGATTGGGAAACAAGTTCTTACAACTTATACTAATCCCTCTCGACGATTCCTGGATTGGACCAGTACTTTGCGCCTGGGAAGGTCATGAATAATTCTTGCCTCCAACGGGGTTCGAACCCACAACCTTCGGATCCGTAATTGGATACGTTACCACTGGACCACTGCGCCCTCAAACAAAATATAGTTATGACCAGTTTCTTAGAAACATACATTTGGGTGAATATAGCTAATCAGTCTCCATTGCATTGTACATGAACATCCCGACGTTTCATATATATATATATATATCATTGCTATACAGCTTTAAACACAATGTTTATTTATTGGAATTGAGCCGTGCTGGTTTTATTATCTGGCATATACTTGACCTTGTGACCTTTCATTTGTATACTCAGTAGCCTAATATTAGAGAACTAATGAACTGAATCATTTATTGCCCCCTTCATTTAGCCACATAAAATGTTTCACCTAATACAGGATTTCCTAAACTTGTAGTACAGTATATCATTTTGATTTACAAAACTCCTTAAATCAAGGATGAAAATGGAGATATATATGTTACTTTCATAACCGTTCAAAGCAATATTAGATATTTTATTCATATCGTAAGAAACTATTTCAATCTCCATTTTATAGTACTAGACGTACCACTATGTAAAACAAAACTTGGAGATATCCCGATAACCTTACAACGTACGCCAAAGAAACCATATATCATTGCAGATGATATGTTACCCAACCATTTTTTTTTTCTTATGCACGCGTTTTTGCCGGTACGATATACTTTTATTGTGTCATTAAAATGCAAAACCTACAATATTTTTATTTTTGTAAGGTTTCATTGCCGCACAATGTTTTATGGCTTAATATTTTTCAAAAGTGAGTTTCGTTTATCTTATATTTTCTGGCATCTTAATGAATGTATCAAAGCACACGTGTTTCACGTGCTTTATATTGAAAGCGGAGTCTAAAGTTTTGAGATGAAATCCCTTTTAAGGATAGAAATCTGACAGCAATAAAATCATCTCTCCTTCTATGTTATATATCTATATATCCCCAAAAGCACATTAATAACCTAATATCATAGTAACGTTGCAACATTTTATTACTTTGAAAATGGAATGCAAAATAATTCTCTAACATTTAATTCCTCTTAAAAAAAGTTAAACGAACTCTTTAAAATCATTTCCAAAATTTACTGACGCTTGTAGTAACGCAAGAGAATGTCCGAATTGCATGAATGCACTGAATTGACAATCTTTTAAGTAGTTTTCTAAATTAAATCATGGACCAGAGATGCTCAACAAATATCCTGCAATAAAATTGCATTTATGTTATGTATACTGAAATTAATATCTGACAGTCTTTGGGGTCTCAGAGTGTCTAAAATACATAAGATAATTGGATTTTCTCGTGCAACACTTAATAGTAGTTAAGCATGTGTTTAACCTGTTCTTTAAATGGTAAATCACAACTATAATAATGTGATTATTACGACAGTAATATTATATAAAATAACATCTGAGAATATTGATGTACTGGTATAGTTATATGTCCAAAGTTCATGCAAACAAAACATTTGTCTTGGTAGAACTTCATTTCGTTACTTTTGCTCCTCTAATCATATACCAACCACAATGTATCATTTCTTGTAATTATCGTTAGTTATCGAGGTAGCATTATATGTCAGCTTAGGCATGTTACTTTTTCGTAAAATAGAAACGGTGGAATGCGTTTCTACCTGCTTTTAGAACTCCAGTGTTATTTAAGTACTGTTTGTGGAATGCGAATTAGCCCTTATACTGTTTTAATAAATTTCCAAATTCAAACTTATGTTTTTCTAGATACGTTATTTAATCATGATAGATATTGGATTATAAACTAATTAAACTAAGGAATAAACTCAGGACAACAAAACATAAAGTAATTTCACACTATGTCTGTCATATTTTAAATAGGAACAGTCACATGAAAAAGAAAACTGAAATCTATTTGTAATTTATGTATCTGTCTCGGACAGAAGAGTTCATACATTCGTTTAATTTTATACATAATGAAACAGATACGTTCAATCCTGTAATCTACAAAACATCATATTCACACCGTGAGTGTTTCTGGCGCATTCTCTCAATATCTTACACATACTTTGCTTGTTTGTCTATAAGTCTCTGCGAACAGCCGTTATTTATTTTTCTTAGAAAGGCGAACGCTAGAATACACCTTTCCATCTTTAAACACTAGTCGTCTGGGCCATCCTCGTCACGGTTGTTTATTTGTATCTTATTCCTAATAAAAAACTGTTTTCTAAACTTACGAGCTAATGTAATTGAACTGTCAAAAGTGTCGCTCTTTGTTACAATAGAGATGTTACAACTGGCCAAGTGAGAGCGAAACTAAGCTGAGTAGTGTATGTGTATATATATATATATATATATATATATATATGAAGCTATTGTTTTAGATACTGTATTATTATTCGTCAGGGTTTGAAGTAGCTATTGTTTTCTTGTATATTTTTCAAAATACATGTAATAAGAATATAAATATAATTTTAAATTAGCATTATATCTCAAAGGAAATAATTTTGGCAGCATGGTAATATAATAACTATTTACTTGTTAATCCCCCGCCGCGAAGCGGGAGGGGGTTATAGGAATGCCCTTCGTCCGTCCGTCAGTCCGTCCGTCCGTCAGTCCGTCAGTGTGTCCGAAACATTTTTGTGTCCGCTCCATATCTCATGAACGCTTGGACACATTTTCTTCAAACTCGGCTAAAATGTTAACCTCATTGAGCTGTGTCCGCTCCATATCTCATGAACGCTTGGACACATTTTCTTCAAATTCGGCTAAAATGTTAACCTCATTGAGCTGATGTGCAGAAGGCATGAGGCGGTCACGCTGGCTCAAGGTCAAGGTCATACTTGAAGGTCAAATGTTATTTTCTGTCCACTCCATATCTCATGAACGCTTGGACACATTTTCTTCAAACTCGGCTAAAATGTTAACCTCATTGAGCTGATGTGCAGAAGGCATGAGGCGGTCACGCTGGCTCAAGGTCAAGGTCATACTTGCAGGTCAAATGTTATTTTCGTGTCCGCTCCATATCTCATGAACGCTTGGACATATTTTCTTCAAACTCGGCTAAAATGTTAACCTCATTGAGCTGATGTGCAGAAGGCATGAGGCGGTCACGCTGGCTCAAGGTCAAGGTCATACTTGAAGGTCAAATGTTATTTTCGTGTCCGCTCCATTTCTCATGAACGCTTGGACACATTTACTTCAAACTCGGCTAAAATGTTAACCTCATTGATCTTAATGTGCAGAAGGCATGAGGCGGTCACGCTGGCTCAAGGTCAAGGTCATACTTGAAGGTCAAATGTTATTTTCGTGTCCGCTCCATATCTCATGAACGCTTGGACATATTTTCTTCAAACTCGGCTAAAATGTTAACCTCATTGAGCTGATGTGCAGAAGGCATGAGGCGGTCACGCTGGCTCAAGGTCAAGGTCATACTTGAAGGTCAAATGTTATTTTCGTGTCCGCTCCATATCTCATGAACGCTTGGACACATTTTCTTCAAATTCGGCTAAAATGTTAACCTCATTGAGCTGATGTGCAGGAAGCATGAGGCGGTCACGCTGGCTCAAGGTCAAGGTCATCCTTGAAGGTCAAATGTTTAAGCCTCCACTTTTTCATGTCATCTCGATATCTCGTGTCATGTTCACAATCATACAAATTATGTCATGATACATAAAGTTTTTAATTGAGTTACACATGTATTTTGTGGTTACCTAACACATCCTATACTTCATTGATGTTCACTTTTTGTACTGTTTCCCATGTAAAACTTGTCAGTAAACTTTTAATATATGTGCCTCCGAATTCTGAGATTCATACATAACTCCGGAAAGTTAAATTGTCTTAAACTGATCTTCTATGTCTGCTACAACCATGCCAGGTTAAGGTGAACATAATCCTATGACCAAACAAATTCTAATATTTGGCCAGCGGCGGGGGATATAGCTGTCCTTTGGACTGCCTTGTTTCAATCTTAATGTCGTATTGTAAGAATGCCTTTGGTCACATTTACGTCGTGTTTTACTTGATATAAGGGATATCACAACTATATACATCGATGGTGTCAACAATACTTCGATAAAAACAAATAAACAGTGATTGCTGTTATATTAAAACCCAATGTTTATCTCGGACACCTTTATGAAGTTATACAAATAAACGGCAGATGGAAATGGTCAGATTGCTTGAAAATCGTTGGATGGTTTACGACTCGTGTTGCTATAGTATTTGCGGTGCTTCTTTAGAAATACGACCAGTTTGAATAAACAAAAAACATCTTCTACAATGGAGAAGACATATGGTATTTATTTCATAGCCGCGTGGCTTTCATTTTCTACCTTGATCTCATTGAAAAGTGTGAATGATTCATTAGGATGTTTGTATACTCAGTATACTTGTGTGTTCGTATAGGTGAAAATAAAGGGCAACCGAGTGTATACATCTTTGTTTTAACTAATTCATGAACCTTTATTAAGTTTAAACCAATATGATATAAAATGTAACATGCGGTAACATTTAGCGCCTTGTCATTGTGTTGTGCCAATGATTCTATTGGAAAATTGATCAAGGAGTACTAGCTTGCTTGACTACTGTTGCTCCTACAGTGACCGTTATTCTTCCTCCAGTGGGAAGGCTTGATGCACTTGGAATCATTCTTCAGAAAAGAGCAAACACCATAGAGGATGCATTTTCTTGTTCAAGTGAATTTCTTGTTTGTTGAGAAATAATGACATAGGAGTGTTTGAAAGTTTTTTGAAAGGTATTGATTTCACAAGTTCTTTTATTTGTCTACGAATATGGTGAAACTGACATTAGAAGGAAATGTTTTAAACAAGAATTTCGAATATAATAATGGTTGGATGTGAAACGGTGACGTAAGTTTCATAATTGAAAAAGAAACGACTTATCAGGAGATATTGAATGGCCAAATAATAATACAACACTTTACCGCTAATTTGGATGTGCAAGAAAAAGGTAATTCCGAAAGAAATCCTGAAGTTTTTATATCATAAAATATTGTTGAGATTTTGATACACTTCAGTTCATCTTTATTATTGTAATTACTATTATTATTATAATTAATGTGATACATGTCTCGTGGATTGTAATTTTAATATAATCATACAAATTACGTATACAAAACATATCACGAAACCAAAATGCATAATACATTTGACTATGACTTTCAGGTTGGTATACTCCATTAGTATATTTTAGTTGACATACGAGTATTCTGATTTTCGCGCTCGGTGTTGTTTCGGCGTGTTCTATGATGTTAATTGAATATTTGTTGAATGTCCCTGAGACATCTTAAGTAAATGTTGACACGGTAATATTTGGTTTTTTGACGAACGTAATCACTGACAGGGTCCGTATTTGCAAAGTAAGCGCAGACATTAGTTTCTGATAAAGCTGTGTACTTAAGTAAAATGATGATTTCCAATGAGCGATATCCGAATATAGTGCCTAATTCCTAGTTCATGCGCGAGCTCAATTGTTTCCCATGAAACTAAATATACAATTTTAATATCTATTATCCAGACCTCGTGATTCTCTGATAATTTCATAAAGGAAAAAATTGAATAGCATGGTATTTTCTATAATTATGAACTATATTAAAACTTTAACAAAACTTTATAATTAAATAGTTAATTAACTTATATTCTAATCATGATTTCTAGAAAAAATGTTTAATCCCCCAATCAATCCGCGAAAAATTGCAAGTCTGTGGTACAATTTATTATCATGCCTTTTTCTATAATAAATGAATCAGTAAAACTATTTTATAGAATTTTGTAATTATAATATTATAGTTTATTTTATTTTTAATTGAATCATACCTAAAAGAACATTTAGGTTTTTATAATATATGCTCTTAGGTAAAATTATTAAAATAACTAAATGTATATTTCATTAATTTGTACTTTTGGGTTTGGTTATCATTCTGGTAGCACATTTTGTCGTAACGTAATTTACTGGTGCCATGGATGTAAGTCACGAGGGATGAGAAATTCTTTTAACTCTTTCCCTCATAGAGGACACCATGAAAAGACCTATGCGAACAACATCAAACCAGATCAGCCTGCGAGTAACTCGCAGGCTAATCAGGTTTTATGTTGTTCGCTGCTCCTCGGTGATCTGGAAATGAGGATTTTATAATTAAATTTGGTAAGGTTTAACTGTGGTTTTCTGCAGATCAGGCTTTATGTGGTACCTATTGAGTGCGTCAAAATGAGTCTATATGAGGGAAAGGGTTAAGTTCAGAATATGTTTGAATATAGCTAGTCAATTCTTGTGATATAATCAGTTTAGTTGAAGCAATATTTATATATATATATATGGTCGTTTCAGTAAAATTATTGTGTTCATTCCTAACGAAAATAGTCTTTCTTCTTTCGATGTTCATATCCTTTTTTCGAATACATAATTCGATTTAATATATACATGTAAAAGCTATTCAATATTGTGATGGAATAATCGAAATATATTTTCATTCCAAATTTACAGTTAAAATTAAATATATGAGAATCTTTATATAATTCGACTGTTTCCTAACAATTTTGTATAGCTTTTTAATTTATTCTGCAAATAAGAATCATTTTCATAACGATGGAAACTAACAGCTAGAAACCTTAAAGTTTGAGTTTGAAGTCGTTGACACCAGTAAATATAAATTATCATGAAGTATATAATAATTCGTCTAAGAAAATGAAATATACGGTTACCGGGAAGAGATATAGGTAATTATCATATAATGCAATATGAAAAGTTTAATTCCGTACAATGATACAATTAGAGTATGATCAAGATAAACAAACCTAAACACAATTATTATAAAGGGAAGGGGTCTATAGGGGGAATGTTTTGTATTTTATTTAAAAGTGTTCAACGCAGCGGTTAATTTTTGTCTGCTATTTATTGATAAAATCATTTTTAAAATGCGATACCTAGATACGATACTCTAGTAATAAACATTTCCCATGTAATAAAATTGTTCAAAATGGGGATGAACGATATAAGGTAGACAAACTATACACATAAACTGTGATAATTATGCTTTCTCTTGACTGTAAGTCACAAAAGTGTATCGCTGCGAATGACATGCAGATTTATTTTTGAAAAGGTCATCAATACCTTATCCTATACGAAGAGCTTTCTTTAAACATCATAAAACCTTTTTACGAGAGTACTATACTAATAATCATGCATTTACTGTAGTAAAATTGCTATTTAGAATATTCAGTGCGAAATAAGACGAGAATAAATATTGAGAACATATGGCGTTTTTACGGTTGCCTAGCAACCTTATCAGCACGTTTATAGAAGGGCATTTTATAATAAAACTTCGTATTTGTTCTTATTACAGCAATAATAATGCCCATGTTTGTAATGAATTGATAACAAACAGAAATGTATTGTTAGATTGGACCGTTTTTAGCTCGCTTTGTCACAAATCAATCAAAGAGGAAATGAGACCTCGAAAAATTTCGTATTGTTTCCTTACATCATTTTTGTGTTACCAGCTGTAAGCAGAGGTGACACACAGGGATCACTTTTCGTCGTCTGTCTGTCCATCACACTTCAGCAGGTGACATATGTATTCCGAAGAACACTCTTGTTAAAGAAAACATTAAATCAAGTTTCCTAAATTTTAAATACCCCATACCCCTTTACCTTAATTCCTATACAAAGTTAAGACTTGTTATGAATTAACATAAATTATGCCATTTCTGGTCAAAGGAATGGGGTATAAGTTAAGCTACTTAGCCAATGTATTTTTCTTTATTTCTGAAATTTCGATTTTTTTTTTATCTTCAAGGCACAGTTCCCTAATCATTCTTGATTGGGCCCCTATCAGAAACATACACTGCAGTTGTATATATGATTAGAGCATCCGCCTTGTGAGTAAAAGGTCGTGGGTTGTATACTCGATAGCGACATACCAAAGTCGTTAAAAATGGTACTGGTAGCTACTTGCTTGGCGCTAGCATATTACATTGTAGTTCTAGGACTGGTTGGCCCGGTATCAGGATAATATGGCTGGGTGTTCTGCCACTTGTCTACGGCAGTTTGACCTCAAGTAGACTTAGTCTCCAAAATACTTAAATACTGTCTTTGGGCCGTCAAACCCAACAAACAAACAAATATACTTTGTATATGATATTCATATAACTAAATAATTACTTCGCTAAATCTCGTTTGCAAGAAAGAACAGGTGCCATTTATAAATCTGCTACATTTTTAGAAAAGAATTGATAAAAAAAACAACACTAAATTTACTTATAAGTGATTTCAGCGAGTCCTACTTTAACACATCAACATCCACTTCAACCACAACATTATAAGCAACAGTACTTATACTCATATAAATGTACTGTTAAAACTATTAATTTTACATCTAAGTTTGCTGGCAGATATAATATGAAAATAATAGCTGTTTCTTGTTTTATTATTTCAATCTCTCTTTTCTTCTTTTTACATTTCTTTCCTTGTCTCTTTAGTCTCCACTCAAAATATGTTTGATTATGTAATTCCATTTTGAAAGAGATTATTTTATATTATTTAATAAGTTACCATTATACTGCAAATTAATTTAATATTGATTCTTATATAAAACCATCCTAGCATGGACATTTCATTTAATTCACAGAGATCTAATTTGTCCGGGAATGGTTTTATAACAGAATTTAAACCGGCACCAATTCCTCTGATACGATTAAACAAATATAAACAAAACATTAGTTTTCCCTAAATGTTGCTGCTTTCAACAGTTTTCATTTGTTTTTACCTCGAATGTTCAAATAATTTTATCAGACTGGTGATTTGATTATTTAATCAAATGATTAAAGAACAGATAAAACACATGCATCTGGTTAAAATGCCATATCAAGAAATCCACATGTAATTTATCACCCTTTGGTAACTAGATCTTTTCCTCTAGAACAAAAAAAAAGCAACAAGCAATCAAACAAAACAGTATGAGCTGATTTGTTACTTTAATATTAGCGTTCGTGCATTGTATGCCTGATTTCATCTGTTTGTACCCCTCTCTCTCTCTCTCTCTCTCTCTCTCATATAAGTTCATAAGTTGCACCAGGCAGTGAGAAAAGATACAATTATCTAACATGCAGTCTGCCAGTTACTCACAGGCAGGCTGATCTGGTTTTAAACTGGTTGTACATGTCAAATTCCATACAAGTGATAAATATGTCTAGTGAAGTGTCGGCCCATGACACTGGTTGTCTATGAATACATGTGTAGGTTAATGTTTGTTATCGAGGGTTTAACAAATTAAACCGTTCAAGTTCGGCGCAGCAACAAACAAACATTAACCTACTTAATGTACGGAATTATGTTTTGACGTTACTATCCAAGTCCACCTCTACACGCATGCGCACAAAGACTGGTCGTATATACTAGGTTACCCATTAAACCAAGTGGTTTAACGAGTGATACCGATCGAAAAATTTGAAAAATACTGCAATCTCATTGGTCAAAATATATTTCCATACATTTACCTACTTAATAGTGCACATGAAAATATTTTTCATTTGTACAATTTATGTTTGTAACACATACGTCAAAATGATAATCATACATGTATTTATAATGTGAAATTAATTATCAGTTATTAATATTAGAGGATGTACTTTTCAAGGTCAACACTAAAAGATGCTCTCTGTAGGGAGAAAGACTAAACTCTGTCCAATATTCCATAGACACAGCGTGAAACAAGCGCCTATGTGTTTCTCTGTGGAATTCAAGATAACTTTAGGCATTTCTTAAACTTAACACAGTTTCCTTTTGTTGGACATTTAACACCCCTGAATACGTTATACGTACTTGAAACATTCATGTTTTCCTTCGTATACACAATTGAACAGTACCCTGAGTAAGTAGATAGACCACTTAGATTATTATCGGACTTGAATTGATATACAAGACTGATGCCGTGCAGTATCTTATTTACATTATGCTATATGTAATGTAATGTATTGTGATAATCCGAAGTATTACGAGAAAACGAAACGCTCGTGTAATCGCGAGACTCGGATAATAGGGAATATTTTGATTCCCATGTTTGTTTCTCTATTCTTAAGTAACGCAATCCGCTTCAAGACTTGCAATAAGCCTCTGCGTAGGCATGGTACTTGAATAATCGCTCCTTGGATATCACGAGGCTCTGATAATCGGGAGTTTTCTTCCTATTAAGCTTATTTTCCCGCGCTGTTCTCCTTTATAAAACAATGTGGTCCGTTCCAAGACTTTGAATTAAGTTCAAAGTAGGCACGATCTTCGAATATCGCACTTTAACTGTTAAAGGTTCCATTAAAGATCTTATCAATAAAAGTAAATAATTAAAATTACGTAAAAATTGCTGTAATGGCGAGGCATATCCTAAAAAATAGCTTTACCGTTAAAATTTGGAATTATTTTTAAAAAAATATATACATGTATATAAATTTCGATTCTTTATTTACCATAGTCGAGGCACACGCTATAAATAATAAAATTAATATCGACACTATTGATATTAAATTGAATATACTTCGCCTTATATAAATGCTAACAAAGGTATATTATTCAGAGTAGACTAGAAGTTGAATCATAAAATGATTTAAATTTAGTCAGGGTAAAATTTCCAGAGAGAACCAAAACCCCCAAAAACACAAAAATACACCTGCGACTTATACATTTGTACAAAAATTGGTTTGGCGCTCACGTGTTGAATAAGACAATTAACAAATTGCTTCGAATATTAACCTTTTCACCTATATAATATTTTTAGCAATAAAGCTAAGATAATAGGGCTGAAGTAGGACGTATATATAAAGTTAGTGACGCCTTCGGAAGATAAACTATCAAAATGTCTTAATCAGTGAACACGGGGCGATTTTTTTCTCAAAGTCATTAACCTTGCTGTATCCATAAGAATAGCATTCTGACTGTAATTCCTCGGTCATGGACTTTGGAGTCCTACCTTATATATGTTAAACATGGTTGAGACAACCAAGCTCACAGGAACATATCTAGCCCACGGTCTCCAGGTTACGGAGGCTAAACTAAATGTATAATCCTTATTAAATATGCCAGACATATTTGAGACAACCAGATTCACAGATACATATGTTATATTCAGGTTTAATTATTTCATAGCTTTAAAAGAAATTATTATAATTATGTATATGCATTTTTTCCGATTTCGACACAAAAACATCTAGAAAAAAAGCGAGAAGAAAACACTGCCACGAATTAATTTCCTGTTGTTCTGTAGTTTCTGATTTGTTTGCCAATCTCACGCATTTTGAGGTAATATTATCTGGTCCTTGAAATGCACATTTAATAGCCGACTGGGCTCAGAAAAGACTGTGTTGGCTCATACTTAATTAATTTTAATTACTTTAAATTAAGTTTAAACTGGTCCTTTTATTTCGCAATTTTCAAAATTTTACGGAGTAATTCCCATGGCACTTCCGTTATATCATTTCCTTTCTTCAACATTGCCCATGGAATGAAGACCGCGTTAACAAAATTAGGGCATGCCCCAAGAATTGAGAGAAAACGACTTCATTTTTATTACAGTAAAGATCAGCCTCATACATCAAGTTCTTGCTGTTAATTTTGAACGGGTTTCTCAATAAAAAATCCATCCTTTAAATTGATGATGTCCGGGCGACGTCGGACGTCCGCTCAGGTTGATCTTTTTGTGTCACTTGCGGTAAGCGGTGCTGCGGAGGTGACACAGCGGAATGCCTTGCTCGTCCGTCTTCGTCCTCTGTTGTCTGCATTTTTGTCACGCTCACGGTGACATTGTCCAAATAACACTATTGTTATCTGCATACGTCTGTTATTTGAATTGCTGCAATATCTGGAATGTAGCTTAAGTGGGTGAACCTTTGAATATGCAGTTGACCTTGTGACCTTGACCTTATTCCTACTTCCGATGAAAAAGCGGCGCTTAGACAGGTTTACCTTTTGGTTAATCTGTTGTAATATCTATGTGATTCATTGCATCGCTTTTACGCTTTAAAATTTGGACAGCTGCTTAAGTTATGGACATTATCATAATGCAGTTGACCTTGACTTTGAACTCTTATGAAAAAAAAGCCGGGAAAAAACGTCCATAATACCATCAGGTCTTGTTTAAAAAGATCCAAACTAAAAAAAAAAATCTCGTTCAGAGGTATATAATAAAATTTCAACTTCATTATCTGTTCATATTGTTTAGTCAAAAGGGGTTCAGCGGGAGAATTCATTCCTAATGAAAGCTCAGGCTGGAATTCAACCAAAATACTTAACGCTAAGTTATACCTAAATTCTTAAACTCGTAGGTAGATACACATTCCATCTTTACTATTTTTATGAAGTATTCAAGTACATGACTAAGCTGAAATGAATAATCACCTTAGTAACTAACAAAAAATGTTAAGAAATAAAATAATAGGGTATATTTATAAGAGAAACAAGACTAATGAAATTCGCACTTGAGTATTAAAGTTTTACATATCGCTAAGAATTGTTGGTGGAATTCAAACCTGATTGTAAATATGTCAAGGTGAGAAAAGGGATCATTATAGCAATTCATATCATTTAAAAAAGTTCATACTATGTTATATAATAGGAAGAACAGCTAGTTTGTCAACAAAAGAATATATTTAGAACTTTTCATATGTCAATTTACTTGCCTTCCTTCGCATTAGTTCAGATTAAGTAATCCAGCCATTATTAACTTGTGATCATGGTCCATCAAGTGGTCGTAGGAATTTCATAATAAACTCAAGCCTTTATAGACTATGAGCAAAACAGCCAATGACTCAAACTCAATGGATGCTCACATCTGCACTGATCGTTTTAAGCTATAAAAGAACCATTGTAGTATATAAATGGTAGATGTATTACCGTAAGCCCCATATTTGCGATTGAACTGCTACCGGTAGCAGAGTGTTCGAGAGTCTGTCTTGGGCGCGGGATGCCGTGTGTTCGAATCACCGGCCGCGAAGTACCAAACTTTTAAATGGCGCTCTACATAAAGGTCCGGGACTGGTCCGTCCAGTGTCAGGGTGATGTCATTGTGTGTGATATTATACATGTGTGATATCATGGTACCATGCCTGTTAGCCCTGTTTCTACACTGTATCTGTATCGGTTAGACGTTCTTTACAAAAATCGCAATATGGCAAGTCATTTTCACAAATCTGGCTTTGTATACACAATATATATTAGTACTTTTCTATGTAGTGAAGTATATATTGTGTGATATTTTATCTGAATCAATTCTTTGTATGCTTTCATAGAGTACATTAACCTACTTTTAAAACTACACAATATTATTGTGTTTATTTCGATTGGTCTATACGGTATTCAGATAAATTGTGTTTCGTGTCCCACGTAATATGAAATATAAGACTAACCGACATATAACAATGCATTCAGTAACCAAAATCTGATTATGTATTGAATGAAGCTGGAAGCACGCTTCTTGATGTTATCAATTGCGTTTGTTAGAATACACATTTATTCTGTAAACAAATGATTTACGTTTTGTCGGATGTCAATGTGAAATGAGCTGCGAGGATAATTTATAGTAAAAGCACGATGCATTATTTGAATGATAAATAACTTAATGGAAATAATATCTCTAACATATTTGATTAATAGAATCATGTCGTTATGTTGTTCATACAACAGAAACAGTCTGTCTCCATTGATCGTTGTGACAGCACCCACAGCGGGGGGCCGCGGGCTCGATCACAAGCCCGTGATAGCTTCCTGTTTGGCGCCTAGTGTATTTGGACATGCTTGTCCGGTGTAAGGAGAGTATGACTGAGTGTGGTATCACACCTACTTTTATTTGGCATTCTACTGTAGTATTAGAGCACTATGTGTCTCAAGTAAATACATTTTTTAGTATATCTAAATTGATGAAATGTTGTCTATGGCAAATAAAGTCCAAACACATCTAACAAACAAACAAGAGAGACAATTAAAAATCGCATAAAAGCAATATTTCAGGGTAATACGAGAAGCGACAGGCTATATTACGCACATTTGCACAACGAAATGTGCTGCAACTGAGCAACAGGGCATGACAACGAACATTACCTCTACGCCACATATAACTCCAGACTCATAAATTATGTTCGGTCATTGAATTTCGAGACATTTTCCTTAATATATTTAGTTTAGGTAAAATTAACATTACGTTTAGTGTTTGAATATGCCATCTGAAAGCATGACATAATTTGTTATTCCAGTGTATTTTACACATTTATTTAGAGAATGCTTAATGACTATTATAACGGCGAGATTTTCATGGAGATATCTTAGACCAGACATTTCTTTCTATAGGACTGAAAAATAATTACATTGTGAAATGTGTCACTTTTACTGCACAGTTCTTACATTTAGACGAAACGTATTCTTAAAAGTG
>CM037781.1:7793748-7843748 GCA_021229015.1 Solen grandis
TGGGAAAACAAGTTCTTCCATCTCGTACTAATCGTCTTTGACGGTTTTAGGGTTGGGCCAGTACTTAGGATGTATTCGACTGAGGGCTTTGATGACTAGCTTTTTTCGTTACTTAAAACTTTTAACTCTGAATTATTTTCAAGATGAAAAACTAGTACACATAAGCGATATTTAAAAAGAATATATACTTATTCAAACAACTCATTGTATATTTTTGCTAAACCGAACTCATTACGTTCTAAATTTAACTATTTAGCATCATCCGTTCAACCCTCACCGCGTGGGTTCGAATCCCGGCAGGGTCATTCGGATTTTCATTTGAGGAAGCCTTCCAGCTGGCTTGCGGTATGTCGGTGGTTCTACCTGGATGTCTCCGTGCATTCGGGGTCTTCCTCCACCTGTGACTAGCTGGACGTCGCTATGTGACTGAAATACTGTCGAAGCGACGGTAAACTCAAAAGTCAAGTCATCCGTTCAAGCAGAACTTGAACATTTACTGTGTATAGTTATTAGATAAAAATAAAATAATGTCACGTGTCTTGAAATAAATGTCATGCATGGCCAATTTTATCATTTAGCTTGATTAGTTGGGTTCACTGTAACAGAAAAACTAATAAATTATCGCGATGGACAAGGTGAACGAAATCCTTATTCACATCATTATGGTTTTAACGGTTATTGATATAAGCGAGATCAATGCAAACATCTATTCGACTGCATGGGCATTTTTCGTTGAATAACTTTTTTCTTTGCGCATCTAGCTCCGGCCACTTTTCGTTCTCAACGGAAAGTCCAAGTCGAATAGGCCCTTTGTATTTGGGAACGTCATGAAATAGTTTCGCCCCACCCTACCATCATGTACGCCAATCTGGAAAATGGCCAGACCGAAAGTGTAATTACGTAATTAAGGTTTATTGTGTTGTAATTTCTTTATCAACAATTTAACAATGACAATAAGTTGTTTTATCGCACGCATTTAGGATATATAACGATCTGCGTGTTCGGAGTAATCTGTTGAAGAGAAAACATTTACATTCAAGCGTTGCTATTTTGCCTAATACAGGTACTGATAAACTTGAACTATCATTCAATGTGATTAATACCCCCAGCAGCATCTCATCTTGTAGTCATGTAATGTGTGTAGGCCGGGGCGTGACGGACCGTGACGTGATTAACATGGTTTTATAGCCCTGGGGTATAATAAGCGGTGTGTCGCTTTAGCAGATCATGTGTTTACATTTTGACCGCATGTACTTGTTTAAAAAGTAAATACTTTGTATATGTACAAGTTTTGGGCTAATTAAGCAAAGCTCAAGTAAGTTTATTTCCCAATGGACAATATGTGGAAAATTACACCAGCATATAGATGAGGTGTTCGGGAAGTGCTCGTTGATTTACGTAGGCTTACATCTCATTTAGGAGTAAAATGATCCTATTGCTTATAAAACAAACTTTTTTTAAATATACACCTGATTGACGGCGTGAATTATATAAGCGAGGATGAATTTCGAGGAATGCTGCGTATCATAGCAGGATACAATTAAGTTAGTTGGTTAATGAAACCGACGCCACAAAAAGCCTACCATTTGACTGTGTTTGCCATATCCCCTCGGATAATCCCCAAGCTACTGGCACAAGAAAGATAATCACGGTGTTGTCGGGGCTAGGTGTCCAAACGTACAGAATCACGAACGTCGCTAGGTTTACAAGTCCTGCTATAGCAAACATGACCCTGCGCCCGAGGTATTTAGCCGCAAAGCTCATGGTGAGGGCAAACAGAGTTGTCGCCCCTCCATACGTTGCCATGACAAAGCCAAGCTTCTGAATCCCGAGGGGACAGCTGATATAAGCCTGAATATATAGAGAGTAAAGAAAATATTTTTCATGTGTATCCAAATCGGTTTTTATTACCAAAGTAAAAAAAGGGTCATTTATTGCGTAGATCTGTTCATTTCATACACTTTCCGGTATCTGAGGAGGCACAATATGGAGGGCCGGGAATATCTACGCAGTCCATTAGCATCTTTAAACATATTTCAATATTCAAGCGAGCGTTTTGAGAAAATTGCTTCATAATTTGCTCCATAACGAAAAAGTTAACGTACAGGGGAAATAACTTTGTAATAAAGATATTAACATTCAAAACTATGAAATATATGAAAACACCTACCTTGGTGTAATCTGTCCAAAGAATTGCTTGTTCCATTGCCATGAACATAAACATTGGAACCAGCATCAGCAGATTAATATCTCCTAAGCCCCGCCCACATGCCTGCACGGCTTTGATTATCTGCCCTTTCTTTTGATCAACGCTTCGACGTAACGGCGGCAGAAAAAATATCGTCAGTAAAACTCCTATGACGTCAATCGCTAAAAATATCCCAAGTAGAGTGTAAACAACATGGCGGTCAGGTTCTTCAATTTTTGTTGAGTTGGGATTAACTTCAGCTGGACAATCTTGGCTACCACAATAAAGTGTAGTGTTAGCATTTGTTCCGTTAAAAGAGTCTTGCTGCAGAACTAAGGAAGATATTAGATTTCCGGTTATCTGAGTCGTCTCGTACATTGCGAAGAATACTCCATTGTATTTGCTTAATATGGCTTCTGGTTCAATGTTTTTCCTTTGAGCATAAGACACCGCTTTCTCAGACAGGTAAACGCTTTGGGATGTCCACATAGGCCCAGCTGTGATACCCAAAAGAACAGATGATGGCACCAGTGTCGCAAACGTCGGGTAGAAATTGGTTGCTGTATATATCACGTGACATGCAAATGAGACCACGAGCACGCGTTTTTCACCTAAGAAGTTGATCACAGCTGGCGCAAGAATTCCAGACACAATAATACAGGCGTACATGCACGACAAAGAAATTATCCCCAGACCATCCTCTTGATTAAGACTGCTCTGTAAATTTTGAATGGCCAAATATGCTGTAAATATCGCTGTAAAGGATGCTGAGAGGATCAACAAATGGTGGAACTCGTTCGGTTTCGCCGATTCAGCAGCCATTTTGTAACACACGTGTAAATGTGTTGTTGCTGGTTACGCTAAAACTCGTACGTCACTGGAGATCGCCGATATCGATTATAACTGTTCGTATATGTATATATTCGCATATCGTTCACCTGAAAACAAAAGTAAGAAAGACCGGTTTTACGCTTGTTAACTCGTTATTGTTGAACGAAGGAAAACTATCCTTAACTGATTGAAATTATCTCTTAATTGTCCCTTGAAATACGATATTTGCCTAAAAACAGCAAAGGGATTTATGGCAATCATTCATTGGGTATTAATTAATTGAATAATCAATAAAATAACAAAGTATGACCTTTTCGTGACCTGCTGGTTTGTTAAGACTCTATTGTAAGGGCCTAGCTATTACAACGTGTTTGTTCAAAAGTCCTTTCGTTGATTTAACGCGTGGCCTTGGTCTATTGTTCTAACACGTGTACAAAACATACAAAAACCTGTTCGATTTCCACCATTACTTGGCGAGAAGAAATACTTGAATTCTCTTAGATTAGTTTAAAAATGCATTCCATCATGATTTTCGAAATATTCAGGCACATGTCAAAGATTAGCTGAGTAGCTCACAATATTTGTTAAGAAATCAGTTATTAGAGAAAGAATAATGAAATTAACTCCAAATATTTAAATATTACTTAGCGGTAAGTATGACTGGTTGAATTCGAGCCATGTCTTATATGTGTAGTCAAGGAACAAGAAGAAATGGCTGCAAATCAATCAATCAATCAATCAATCAATCAATCAATCAATCAATCAATCAATTTTTCCCACGTTTCAGCCAGATTTCCATGTCCAACAGACTCTATTCGAGACTTTAGTTCACGTGCGATGACGTAATGTTATGATTTAAGGCAAATTACTACGCAGCTATAAGGATAGAAATCTGAATATCCACATACAATAACAAATAATTAATAACGTAAAATCATAAATTTTCGTTGACATCTAATTTCGTTTAATTTCCAATGAAGCCATTTTCTTGGGTTCATTTATTCGTGAACTTATACTCTAGAAATCATTATGTTAACCACACTATGTTAATTTTGTGGGGATAACATTCGTGGATATAACTTTCCACGAAATCAACGAAAATTACACCCCCATGAAAATGAATCCGCACTTACACGTGAAAAGGTTTAAGATCTACAATAAAAGATATCAGTCATAGTGTTTGCTCTATAAAAAGGAAATCCGGCTTACAGGCTAAGAATACACGCGAGCTTAGAACGAAGGAACCAAATAAACATGTAGAATATTTATAGTCTAGCAAGCGGGAAGCGAATTTCAATGAGGTTTGCTTTTATGAAAATATAAAAGAGGAATATGCAAATCGAACGTGAATGGACAAGGAAATAAAAGCATGTGCTTTATAAAACCTTAACTCTCATAAACAAAATGGATTAGTGATTATACTTTTTATTTATATGAACAATGTATTTATAATACCTTTGCGGTAAGCCCTCGCCGGTCAGGTATTGATCCAAAGAATATACACACATGTACACGCCTGTGGTCACCCGATTATTCTTAGTCTAACCAGTCCTAAGCGGCCAGTAGCTGCTTACCTCAGATGGCCACTAATAGTAGTCAGGTCTTTATCCACAGGTTGCATTTTCCCAACAATTATACAGAAAACTTTACAGATGACTGCTATAAACAGGTTGACCGCTCAATACAGGCGATAGTTAACACAGGTTTAAAAAGATAATCGGAGTTAACACGAGTGATGTGTGGATATCCAGACCCACGTGTAACAGATCACACATGGCATTATTGATCTACATGTATATAGTATACAAAATAAGACAACTGATCCTATTTGTTACGATTTGAATTTGAATTATATATAACCAGTGTCCAGAGGAAACACTTCTTAGATTAACTAATATACATGTAGTACTATATACATGTATATATATATATATACGGTAGGGTCTACTTACATACGTGGAAACCCTTTGCAGCACAGAGTTTAAACTATTCCAAATGTCATGTGAGCTAATGATTTTATATCAATGAAGACAAATTTGTGTTGCTAAATGCTTTAGGGATGTATGGTACAGAACGTGTTGCTGAAGGTCACACAGTTCAAAATCACACACTTCCGTTTCCATTCGGGAGTTTCCGGTTAAGTCCCTTACCACACGGAACTTCACGATGTGTACAACTTGTGAAAGAAAACGTCATAGGTTATATATCATGTTCAATTATGTAATTACTTACCTTCTTTTACATCCGTTGGATAAACACACCCTGAAAATTTCTACATTAAATGTATTGAATTATTATCCTCAATGTCGTTTCCTTCTGTTATAAAATCAGTCTGGAGACGATCCATGTGCGAATGGGAATGGTCTTTGGTGGGGGAAAGGGGGTTGGTCTTATGGTATTTTGCTTGGAAGCTTTTCCTTTGAATGTTCTTATTAGTGACCTTTTCGTTCTACATAATGATAACAATGCACACTCACAAATGACTTTGACTATACATTTCAGATATAATTTCAAGCCGATACTACTATATACAATATATTGTTATTGTTTCCTTTGTGTGTTTTAAATTTACACTGATAAACCAAACAGCGTAGCCTAATTCAAATTTAAAATAGTCAATAATTACAGACTTTCTTATGTTCCCAGTCGAAGGATCTTGTTTGTCTGGTATGACTCAATGATTGGGGGCAGGTAAGTCGGTACACATTGAAGAGAACATATAATTTAAAGTTTTTTCCCTTTAATCATCGATATTGTTAATGTTTATTTTACAGTCAACACTTAAATGTGATATGAGGAAAAGGAAATTAACTATGACCAGGCTGTGAAAGGTCAAATGATACAGATTCCACATTCAGCAAAACACAACAACAATATGATAACATTATAACATTGTTACTAGTTAGGCAATTTTGACTTTAAACAAGGCATAACATGAGGGAAAAAATATAGATGAGCATTTTCGAATATACACCCGCATACCAAAGGGGTCTCGAACGAAATTTTGGTCATATTTTACTAAATAATAATAATAATAATAATAATAATATATATATATATATATATATATAAGAGAGAGAGAGAGAGAGAGAGAGAGAGAGAGAGGAGAGAGAGAGAGAGAGATGACTCACCTTTCCGCATACATACATACATACATGGGCAACGTGTTAAGTCATGAATACATATAAATTGTATATGAAAGGAAAACAGAGGATGGAAAGGGCAGTGATAGTTCATTATGATACGATTGGGAAGCATTTTATTTATATTTTAATCGAATTTAATGGATTTACTATGGTTTATCAGTCTACTAACATTTGAACTGTAAAGTGTTCTTAATGACACGCTTCACTGTCAATGATTTCTACATTCTCATACTGCTTTTATCCCCATCGTCGCCGCATATCTTTTTTTTAAAAATATAGTTCATGGTATATTTAAAACTTATCTACCGGTATAAATGAAGTGCATACAGTCTGTTTATTTGTTGGGTTTAACGTCCCACCGACAGTATTTCAGTCATTTGGAGACGATGTTTACTTGAGACAGATATAGTGCTGTCACACTGCAGTATCACGCCGTAGATATGTGGCATGATACCACACCCAGTCACATTATCCTGATACCGTGCCAACCAGTCCTGCAACCATCCTTATATGCTGAGCACCAAGCAAGGGAGCTATAACAGAACCATTTTTAAGGACTTTTGTATGTCGCGGCCGGGGATCGAACCCACGACCTCTCGCTCCCGAGGCGGACGCTCTAACCAATCGGCCATCGGGGACGGTTGTATTCAGTCAATACTAGTAGTTTATTTGGGGTACAGAGAGTATATGACAATCATG
Organism: Solen grandis; assembly: GCA_021229015.1. NCBI lineage: Eukaryota > Metazoa > Mollusca > Bivalvia > Adapedonta > Solenidae > Solen > Solen grandis. The sequence continues at coordinate 7,800,613 of CM037781.1, forward strand.
GTATTTTGGGTCGTAACATAAAAGTCAAAGTGTATACGTATGCATACCGTATTTGAAAATTATTGTTTGAAATGTTCTCAAAAAGTATTTTTAACGTCCCGGTCTGGTGCAGTCAGTAGATCTAGGCTTAAAATATAAGAATGTGGTAATATTGTTGAATCTGAGAAAAACTTTCCCGATTTGTGCAGATTCTCTTGTTTTCCTGTGCGTACGTTAGCATATGCGTTTCAAAGAGTGACATTTTAAAAATGCCTACACTCACACTGTTGTCAATAACTGAAGTAAATAATATTTCGAGACTACTAAACAGAATTACGTCTATAGTTTTCGAACTTGTCCATGTCATTATTTTTAAACTAAGTAATTATTGTGCTAATGTATAAGGTATAGTTCGACTTAAACGTATATTGGTAACAGCAATTCACAATTTAATAAACTATAGTAGTTGATATTTTTATCTTTGCCACTATTTTTATTAAATTACATTGTACATTTGTATATATGATCTGATTCGACCTTTTTCAGCTTCGAGCCAGGGCTCAAATTTAATTTTTTTCCCACTCGCATAAAAAAAAATGCGAATGGTTTAAAACATAACTGTCAAACTTTTTTTTTTCTACTCGCATTTTGCCGAAAATGCGAGTGCTAATTTTGATCCCGGACTTTAAGTTTGACAACCAACTCCTTCTCCTATTTCTTCACTGTCTTTTATCGCCAGTGCGTTAGATCTATGTGCTTTCTTCGGTTTGCCGATTTCAGATTCTGTGCAAAGTTCACTGACATCACAAGATGCAATAAAAAAAAACAACCCTGGATATTTTTCATTTTGACATTGTTCAATTGATGATCGATATCAGCATCAGACGCGTTTACATTGGAAACCAGGACTAGCGTAAGAAAAAGGCTTCTATGGTTATTACGAGGGTGTGGATATCTTTTATTGATTGAAAATTAAATTAATATTGTAATTTTTAACTTTAATAATTAGAATCATGATTAGAAAATAAAGCGGTATCAAGTATTAATATTCATCAGGGGAAATATTAATTGAACAGCAGATGTTTTAACATATATGTGTTCGTGTGTTGTGTACCGTAGTCGACAGACTGGACCCGTGTTTGATACTAGTCAAACAACAAATTACTGGTATAAATTTTGCTTTTGATATTAAAAAAAAGCTAGGAATGTTTAGTTTTGATGATGTTATTGATTATCTTATTGAAATTATCTCATTTAGACATGTTTAAGAAAATGTTTAAGCCAAACTTTTCACTCGCAAAAAAAAAAGTGCTATTGGTTTAAAACATAACTCGCAAACTTCATTTTCTTCTCGCATTTTGCCGATATGCGAGTGTTACTTTTTAGTCCTGCGAGCCCTGTGATCCGACAGTTTTATTGATTACACGTAATATATTAACTTGATATTAAAAACAGATATTCAGAAAGAAGAAACTACTTAGGAGTATAATCTACACGTATAAATAATTATATCAGCCAAATTAAAAAAGTAAAAAATTATGCTAACTGGGGAAATACTGGGTAAATCATTGAGATAAAATCCATATCTTACAGTTTGGATAATACAGATCTACACAAAACAGTTCTATAATATCACCAGCCGTTAGTATAAAATAAAAAGAAAGTTTGTTTGTTTGAGAGGATATCTCGAAGTGATACTGTTATAACATTTCACTATTTTATGAGATATCTTCCATATCTACTCAAAAAAACAACAACTCTATTTCTCTCTTCTCTTTATATATATCGTTTACTTTTGCGGTGAGTTACCGCAAAAGTAAACGAAACGCGCATGTATAGCACTTCTTGTTTAAAATAACCGTTTTGGGGTAACATTAACATACTGCATACACATTTCAATGACATCCTATCGGTCCGTTTCACGCTCTAAGGGACTCGTTTCGGTGAAAAGAAATAATTTGCTCATTCATTGCATATGTACTGCACTTCCTGGTTGATTTCGACATTTTGTTGGTAACTTTGTCTTCAAAATGAAATTCCTATGCACAGTAACGTTTCTGACATTGACAATAATCGGATATGTGAGGTAAGTCAAATCATATTATACATTTTGTATTATTATACCGTATGATTATATATTAAAACGAGATATAAGGGGTTTGATATATGAATATACTGTCACAGCCCAGATTTACCCCGAACAGTAGTTAGCTCCATTGTCCGTATGTAGTAGTAGTAGCAGTCCATTAACAGCAGTAGATGTTTCATACCTTTGGTATTACTGACTTTTATCATTTAACTCCTCACCTCTTTGGGTTCAAGCCCTGACTCGAATTCCATCAACAATAATTAGCGCTTAGTAATACTTGTATTCTTAAACTAGGAAGATACACATTCCAACAATACTATTTAAAGAAATATTGAAGTTCATGACTTTGTTGAAATGAATTATTACCCTGATAACTAACATTAGCTGTTAAGAAATGAAACATTTGGGTATATTAATCAGAAAAAAAACCTAACGTAATTCGCCATTAAGTATTTAAATTTTACTTAGCGCTAAGAATTGTTGGTGGAAATCGACCCTTGTCTGGCAGTCACTCGAAAGGATCATGCGAGGGAGCCTTACTGGACTTTTATGATGCCAGGTGCACAGATTTAGTTTTACGCATTAGCTTGGATTGCTAGCGATAGAGATGTTTACGTATAAAAGCATTCAGCTGTGAGAACATTTGTATGCATGCTTTTGTACCATGTAATGAATTTAAACATTGGTATAGTTGCAAGGTTTAAGTAAACACAATTCAGTTTTACCTGCGTATATAGGCCTACCAAATATATACTTAGGTAGGGTACGACTTAAACAGAGAGAGAAAGAGTAAGGAGATTGGAGGGCTAAAGAGAGAGCGAAGACCACACGGTAATGAAAGCAATAATAACGTAAATCAGAGTTTGTAGTTAATCAAAGGTGAAAATATGTCGCTACCTTTAGTAAACTGATTTTCAAGACAGCAGTCACAAAAACACAAATGTCGTCTGGGCACGTTCCTAGAGCGGTTAAGCTTTAACCATACAGACTCCTATGACATTTACTCTGCTATGCGATTTAGATGTATGCATGTAGATCTCTATACGTGCATGCATACACGGATGGACATACACCTTTTTATAGATCAGCATACGGTAGAACATATGTATCGCCCTACCAGCTTGAATTAGTTTCATATGTACTTGGTATAAAAGCAACAACAACAACAAAAACAACAGTAATAAATGTTTAAAGATCAGTTAAGGTTACCTAAGGGCTATAACTTCTGCAATCTCATTTTTATTTTATTTTTTCTCCAAGAACTGACAGCGCGTCATGTCGCAACCCACTGACGCCACACCGACGTTTCTTCACGTTCAGCATCAACAATATCCTACGGGAGCCGTACTTCAACCATTCTATTGTGCTGCCGATTAAGGGGCAAGGCAAAGAGCCGCTAGTCAAATACATGGAGTGCGCCACCTTAAGGGATTCGGAATATTTTCGCAAGTATGCACATAAAAAGAAAGAAAAGAAAAAAATAATTTCAGTTTAGACCATGACCATATATTACGCCAATTTAATTTTGTATGTCATGGCAACACCATTGAGTTCATGTTTTTCTTAAATATGTAAATAGGATCACTGACTACACCCGGTTCACTAAAGTGGGAACTATATAGGAAACACGTCTTCACGTCACGTCAAACCCTACATTCAGGTCACCGCGTGGGTTCGAATCCCGGCAGGGTCATTCGGATTTTCATGTGAGAAAGCCTTCCAGCTGGCTTGCGGTAGGTCGGTGGTTCTACCCGGATGCCTCCGTGTATTCGGGGTCTTCCTTCACTTGTTATTAACTGGACGTCGCTATATGACTGAAATACTGTCGAAGCGACGGTAAACTCAAATAGTCAAGTCAAGTCTACATTCAGGTTTCACGGATACAAGGTGCTTTGTGGGGGTATCAATCGCCGTTATTGATAGTTCAGCTTATAGTTAAATCTGCTGGAGCAATTACGAGTCCTTCTTTTTTCTTATAACACCGTTTTGCCCAATACACAAAAAGGTGTTTGAAAATGAATACATTATGCATTAAGTTTGCGATATTTAGTAACGATTTATTCCTTTAGAAGAATCCTGTTTACATACAGGAATGGTTGAATGTGTATTTATATTTGGACGTGTAGAGAGGCCATTGTATCCACGCCGCTTATGAATGTTTGACGGGTTATATACCGGAACCACAGTACGTGCTGGTTGATCGGTTGGTTGGTATGTCGGTTTGTCCATTTGATCCCAAAAAGGAATTACTTTTTTAACTTTTATCACGATAGACAAATTTTGAACAAATTTGGAATATGAATACATTGGTGAACATAAAGCCTGGATATGCTGCTTCGGGTCTGGTGGACAAGGGATTTGTTGCTAAAATAGAATTGTGTTACTGCTCACAGGTTTTCCTGATAACTTTAATCAGGAATGTCATAATCAAGTTTGGTACAAGTATATATTCTAGAGATACAGCTTTGAAGATTGATAGGTTAAGCTGATATTAAAGATAGATTGCTCCTAAAACTGGATTTTACTTTATAACTTTTTTATCAGGGAAATATATCGTAATATAGTAACGTAAAATAAAACTTTTAAGAGCTGTTTTGGTGTGATGGGTCAAGGTAATGGGTCAACCGCGTTTTGGACATCTTTATCTCTTATGTGAAAGGTATCCTAAATAGTATTAATGCTTCATGAGTCTTGTTCAGACGTGAGACTTGGTCCCATTTTCCTAAGTCATTTGTAACTGCTCTCAAAATCTAGAACCTACACCCAAACTGAGACAAAGCTGTTTGCGGGGATGTTAGTCAGCTCTGTGACACCATTTGAGTTTTTGTCTCTATTTCTAGTTTCACGTTAACGTTCACCAGTCCGTACGGCTTCTTTATCAACTCTATCAATGGTGTTACTGGAACATGGAACGTGGATCAAACATACTGGTCACTTATTAACCAGGATGGCTTTCTCTCACGTGGTAAGTGATTTAATTTCATTAGTCATTTTTTAGTTAAAACTGAATTTATTTTACGTCGATTGGAAAACAAATTTTTCCCAAGGTTCCCATTTTTATTTAAATTTTAACCTTTTTCGAAGTTGTATAATTTAAAAATCTCCGAGCAGTAAATTACCTTGGTGAAACTCATTTTAAAATATTAAATTTTTGTGGCTATTTAAATTTCATATTTACCTGTGTTTATGGTAACTTTAATCTTATTGAAGTACATGTAAATATAAATAAACACAGACTGCCTTGTCTACTCGGCAGTGCCCGGATCTGACATGTCCCGATTGTGCCAAAATATAAAAATAAAATGAAAAATTTGCATGCGCAGTAAATGACTTCCCAAAATGCATTACTCTATTATGATAATCACGCAACCTATGTAATTCAGATTTTCTCTCTCTCTCTCTCTCTCTCTCTCTCTCTCTCTTAACGTGTGTAGAGTTAGCCACACTTACACCAGTCTACTGGGACCTTTCCAACAACAACGCTATCACTAATGATATTTTTGTGTCTTATTAAACAGGGGTGAGTACTTACATACCGGAACTCTTTGACCACGTGGTTGCAAACTTCACAGTAGGCGGGCATTGAAGAGATCATGACCTGGGAAAACAAATATAATTGGACTCAAACTGAGTGTTCGTCAAACTTTCCATGTCCTCATAATGAAAGAAGGTGGCCATATTTGGTGGATAGATAAACAGATGGTGGAAAAGTTACAGCTTAACCTGTTTTAGCAACAACTGTATTAAGCGGTCAATCTGTATGTAACGATCAGTTTTAATATTACCAAACTATTGTTTTGATATATGTTAAACATTCATTTACCTCTGAGAATCGATCACTCTCTTTTTGTTTTTAACTGAACGCTAAAGACATGTTTGACTGTACGATGACTGGGAAAGAGAAACATTTTTTCGTTTTGCGATGTTTTTTGTTTTGTTTGTTTTTTTATTATTATTATTTTTCGAGTTTCGGAATTATCCGAATATCTCTTTTTCCCCATTTGTAATTTTGTAAAGACATTAAAATATGTAAATATCAGAATCTATATATCTGTGTCTTTCTGAATGCGATTGTTTCCACTCTTTGTATTCCCATTTTTTTTTTCGGCGTTGCTGTTGACCTGCCAATTAGCTGAGAAAATATTTGAACGATATGTATTGGTAGATAGTCATAGATATTTATGGAAAAAAAGTTACGCACCATTGTTTGCTGAGATGAAATGCTTAGTATTTTTACATCTTTTATACTTAACATTGACTAAATTTTAGTTTCTCTCATGAATATACAGTTGTTTTATCAAAACTTTTCTCTGAGAGACCTGTTTCGGACCGAACGTGATAAATAATTGCACTGTGATTCAAAAATGATAATCATCCACTTCATCACAATACTGTGTACACCAGGGGGCGCTCTATTTTGACTTTCCAGCGTATAGCTATTTAACATTCTTTATTACTTCAACGCCACATATATATATTTTTTAAAGATATTAAAGACATTTCTTGTTATCTTTTCCTTTAACCAGATTGTTTCTATATATTTATAATCATTACTCTTGTATTTTTATAAATGCAGACATATGAACGTATGATCGTTATATTCCATAATGTAATGTGCTTGTATTTATATTATACTCGTAGATGTTGAATACGTATATTGTGTTGATATAAAACATCACTATAAAACGCAGCTAAATAAATCGCGGTATGCAATTACATATAAATTGATATATTGATATATGTAAACCGTTCATCACATACGAGTAGATGGTTGTATATTGCATTGGAAAAGCTACAATTTTTATTATACTACATGTATTGTTAAGAGGACCATATGGTTGAATGGCATTGCCAAATTAATATGTTATCCTCTAAAAATAAATATATTATTATTATGATTTTTATATGCATCAAGTAATTTGCAGAAAATACGTGTAGAAATTGATATTTGATGTAATTAAGGAAACCATCTCATAGGACATAGAAATAACATATTTGATAACAAGTGGTGCAACATTTTGACGAAACCTCGCATGTTGCATAATAAGCCAAATATCGCGAAAAATGTGTTCAGCTTTACTATATGAAGAAGACATAATTGTTTGCGCCATGCTTGTTTAAAGCAAAGGTATCCGGTACGTTGCTGCCCATTAAAAAAAAAAATACAATGACATTTTATGTAATAAGAAGGTTGGTAACTTCTTGCACTGAAAACGTACATCATGTCGAATCAATTGCCGTAACTCCTGTGAAATTTGGTGGATTTTCATAAAATTGGTATTATTTTGCGTGGAAGGGTTGATGAAAGACAATCAGGTACAAAAATCACCCGTGCCAAAGGAATCGCGAAGTCGAAAACGTGTTTGGTCGGAAGAGATTTCGCCAATTTCTCCCGAAAAAAAAATAAAATTAAAAAAACAACAACAGCAAAAAAAAAGATCTCTGGAAAAATAAATAACATACCATATAAAAAAAACAAAAAAAAAACCAAATTAAAAACCTTAAAAAAAATACCATAAAAAAACAACATTTAAAAGATCATATCCTGAAAAAAAAACACAAAAAACAAAAACAAAAACAAAACATGATAACCACAACCTTTAAAAAAATACTTGTTGAGCCCAGACATTATTGATAAAGGTGTTCTTTAAGCAAAGTTTAATACTGAATATGGATCAATTTGATCAAATGTGTTGAAGTTTTAAGCAAAACAACTGCGTTTTTTATTGCAATTTATATGTATATATTCATCTTTCGTGAAGTACAGATAACAGTCTGACATCTACACAGTAAATGAGTAGTAAGAGCTTTTTCAAATTAAGACTCATGATAATTTTCCTTTCGATGGAAATAAAAGTGGGTACATGAGATTTCTTGAACAATATAAGGTGTCCGTCTGCAACTTCTCAAATTATTCTTTATTTGACAATTGATAGAGAGAACTGTCATCAGTTCAAGAGAGCATTATATCATTTATGTACTGTTTTAATAAGTATTTTTTTACACTTAATACAGAAAACAATTCAGTTCAGCTTGACAGATTTCGAGAGGAGAAGGGCCTGCGTATCACAAAATATCTGAAACTGAGATTTTCCTCAACTCGAAAATCTCAAAATAAGTTTTCTCCATAAAGACAATTTTCTTTAAGAGAAAAGACTCTTTTAACAGCACTAATGCAAAAACTGTAACAGTTGTTGTTTTCAGATGGCGACAGCCGTCTTATGCTGAAAAACAAAACATTGCCTTGCTGATTTGCATATTTTCCACGGCAAGTTTAACTGTACCTCTCCGCGCTTAGTGCGGATCCATGCAATGCGATTCTGCACTAACGAAAACGAATGGAATATGTTACACAGACGTTTAAATCATAACCGTAACCGCTTATAATGTGTTATTGTTTATTAACATGTTTTCTTTTACCATTATTTTGCACTGGAAACATCCATTTTAAGCGTGAACAAAATATCCGTGACATTTCTTAATCAGTTGTATTGTTGTATTGGGGTTTACCGTCGCTGCGATAGTATTTCAATCATATAGCGACGTCCAGCTAATTACAGGTAGAGGAAGACCCCGAGTACACAGAGGAACCCGGGTAGAACCACCGACCTACCGCAAGCCAGCTGGAAGGCTTCCTCACATGAAAAATCCGAAGTCCCTACCAGGATTCGAACCCACAGCGGTGAGGGGCTGAGAGATTTGTAGTCCACGATCAGAACAGCAACCCATTTTACATACATTAAGATTTACTCCTGCAAAAAGAAAAGTAGTGCTCCGCATGGTATGTAATTAACCTAAAGTAGTCCACACGTAATTTTGCATGATCTCACAGAGCATTTCTTAACTTTGAAATAGAAAGGCACACATTCTAGTATCTTAAATGATCAACTACCTTGTCAGTTTCCACACGTACACCACAACAATAGAATGTATACATCAGGTTCACTAGTATGAAGAAAGGGAATTGCCTACTTAGGTATGCAATTTTATGAATGAAAGGTTCATGACACTTACTCCGGATTATTATGTAACGAACAGAGAGCGACTACCTCTATAGCAACAGCGTGTGGAGTCTTTTTTTTTTTGTCATGTGACCATATGACCATATTGCCTCTAGAGTTTCAATAACTTCAGAAACGCCAGGTTTATAATTATAGCTTTATAATGCTAATCCTGTCGCCGTCTCTCAGCGCATTGTGCGATTTGATTCATCAATAAATGAGACAATTTTAGATCCTTTAACAGTCGGGCATGTTTCCTGATCGTTTTTTTTTTTTTTTTTTTTGGTCTTTTTTGACGTACCTCAGGAGAAATGACATGTGCATAAAAGTGTTCAACCCACAAAAAATTATGCCCGATTGTAAATAAATGAAAAATATCTAAACATTTACATAATCTTCTAAGACCAGTGGCTATTCTCTTTGTGACTTATCTAGAACATCTGAATAGAGCCCAACGGGTATGAATTTCTTGCATAAAGACAAAGTAAAGGCCCTAACCGTTAAATTCATAAGGTATTTGAGCATGATATGTCTAAGATAGAAGGCCCATAAATGAATTGACTTTTCTTATTTAGAAGACTATTTCAGAATATGACTTGCATATACAGTTGAATCTGCATTAGCGGCCACCCGTATTAAGCGATCAATCTGTATTTATCAGTCAGTTTTAATATTACCAAACTAGCATTTTTATGTTTAACCTTTTATCTAGCGACCAACACTGTTAAGCGACCAATCTCTCTTGATCTCTTGAATTATCGTTTAAGACAGGTTTGGCTGTACATGACATGTATACATGACGTGAAAGCCAGCTGGGGTTTTCACTAAATTTCTGTTACCTTTCCGTATGATTCATACGCAAAAAAATAACACAAAGACAGAAGGAGGTTTGGCGTGTCTTATTCACTATACGTATACGGTAATACCCATGATCTAATTTGACTGTATGCAAATTCTTAATACACTATTTGACGCAATTTCGTTTACTATTATTATTATTAAAAAAAAAAAAAAAAAACCTAAAAGAAGGGAAGTAAATCATACAAAAGCACACAAAAAAATCCCCGAACAAGTTGTGTCCCTTCTAAAAACTACGTAAAGATGCTTTGTAATTAATAACCCAGGCCCATGGCCTTCGTGATCTGAACTTAATACCGAGCATTATTCTGCGAAAACTTGTTTCCTAATTACCCCATCGTCTTAGTTATCGTTTATAAAAGTGATAAATAAATATTAGCATATAAGCGAAATCATATTTACTTTTTGGTCACGCCATACAAATTCTCCTTTGACCTTGCAATATGGACCTTTGGATCAGTGTCGCTGGGTACATTTGTATTTTTAGCTAGCAAAACAAGACATAAAGCAGTCGCTGCCGCAATCTGCTCCGCCAATAATCTGCTTTGGTCTCGAAGGCATCATACACATCATACACACTCCATATCAAGACCTCACGGTTCATTTTCAATTTTTGAAAAAACGCGAGTAGTTTATTGAACGATTAAGTCGGACTAAATGTAAGTCTGCTTAGAGCATTATGACGTCTTCAGCGATCGGAGAAAGGCGGATAAAAGAAACGTTATCATTTTCTTTGATGTCGAATAGCAATAACAAATCCCAAATTCTTTCAGATGTAATATGAAATTTTGATTTATGAAAATATGATTCAAATAACATTCACCTAGAATTAAGTTCACATACATTAACAGACTGTGATTAATATCCTTGAATCAAGTACAGACAGTAGTATGGTACTTTTGCTGTACATAAAATCATACCAGAGACCAACTAACTGATTGTACCTTGTTTGTGCCCACCAACAGCAACCTTTTAAGAAGGGGATGGATGGGGTAGGGTTAATGCCATCAGGTATGGTCGATCTGTACATCAAAGGTCGAGGTTACAATTTGGACAGTAAGCTAGACAAACCTGGTGGAAGTGCTAATATAAGACAAAAAAAAAAAGATTGTGTGCTCATTGATATGATATTCCATACATATGTGACAAAAGTGAGACAAACGGTAAGCCATTTATATTGTTTTCAAATATACATGATTTTATTTGGAATTTAACCCTGCGCTCGGCATCACCTCGCTTGGGTTAAATTCCAAATTTTTAAAAAAAAGTAATACATACCATGAGCAGCACGGAAAATAATTATTAGTTCCTATCATTGTTCTTATTATTGTTTTGTGCAGCCATGCATAACGCCATAGATACTTAGCAATTAGCGTATTCAATTATATACAGTTGAGGTGAATACACAATTTTATTTTGGCTAAAAAAATGTCGAAATGTTAAGGGTTTCCAAAATGTCAATGTTTTAACCAGTTCTGGTGGCAGAGTAGTTAATGTGTTGGCCCTAGAATCCGGAGGTTGTAGATTCCACCACTATGATGCATCAAAGTTTTAAAGTAATTCGTAACAATTCCCTTATTTAACAACACTGTATAATATGACACAGTCAGGGGACATAACTCATCAGAGCTAAAGTTACAAATCAAAGGGAGGTAATTTCTTCTGTATTGTAATATAATGAATGAGAATATCATTATAGAACACAACTTATTGAAATGATAAATGTAATTAATATAAAGCAAATACATACATATAGCTGATTTAACATACTTATTAAACGAATACGAAAATATTTATTGATGGTAATGTAGGTTAAAGAACAGATATTTTCATTTTGTCGTCTTCTTACAGTCAATTTGATTTGTATTTACCTTTAGAACAGAAAAAATATCATTTTCATTGAATTCAATTCAATTGACCCAGAGATTCATTACTTTGACACGAGAAACTTGCCATTGAGTAGTTGGTTACAAAATTATATATGTCTATTAGTGTTTTAAATAATTTATCAGGTGTGCCTGATAATGTGAAATGTACAAATATATAGTCTTAAGCGTTTTTTTTTGTTTTTTTTTTGTCTTTTCCTTTTTGCCTTAGATCTCATATTTCATAGAAGTTAACTAAAATTACACACGGGGCCACCGTGGCCAGTGATTATAGTTGTTGAGTTAAGGTCACTGAGACCTTCACCGTTGTTGGTTCGAAACCCAATTTTGTCGATTTTTTATGTGTAAAAGCATCCCAGATGACTTGCGGTAGGCCGGCGGTTTTTACTTGGGTATACTCTGGGTCATTACCATAGCGGCGATTGTAATTGTCATGCGTGATGAAGAAATGAAAAGAGGAGCTGGTTGATTTTAGAAGAACAACTAAAATTAATTCATCCATTTGCGATGAAAAGGTATATCTTCTGATTTGTCGTTTAACATATTATAATTTTATTGAAATGAGAATCAAAATGATTCATAAACACCATAGTACATGTATTATGCTATCATAAGGAACTTTATTAAAACTAAGAACTACATTCAATCATTTACTGAAACAGTGAACACCAAGATTAAATCCATTGAATGAAAACGTCACGGTAGTATTATATAGTTGTCAGAGTCTCAAATTCGCTTATGAACGGCTGTTCAATAAAACGTCCCATGCGTGACCTTTAAAACAACTAGAAATTTTCACTGCCACGTCTCATTCCATTTACTCTGAATAGGACGGTTCCGTATGTATGACAGAATTTCTTTGATCATAACACTGGTGCATACATTCTCTATATTTGAGGAGTTTGGGACACATTGAGTTATTTAGCACGCGAATTATTCAAATCAGATGCTGACATTTCAAACGTTCTTCCATGTAAATTGTAATCACCGCTACAAGAATCAATCTTATTGGAAACAAACTCAAACCGCCAAAGGATCTGTGTGGAATCAACGGTATTTACTAAATCCACTTGACTAGGTTACATTTATTTTAATGGATCGTTTACGTGGAAGAGTGAGCACGGAGAAATGACTAGTCAATACAATGTTCTTCCGATTTTCAGTTTTATTTAGCTCAGTAGAAATTTTTATGGTTTTAAGACCTGAAACAAGAGTATACATTTATCATTAAGAAATCAAAATTACTAATCACTTAACATTATAATGTATAGAATGAAAGGTTAAGCAGAATAAAAAGGGATATCTACATTATTCTTTTTTTCCAATGGAGTCTGAATACAGAACGAGGCCGCCAAAGCGGGATTTGACCACATCCGATATACTGGCTCCAAGCCCAACTCATTCAACGGTCTCGAGAGAGAGCCAGGAACCAACAGTTGTGCCAGCGCCTCGGACGGATTTTATGTCTCGTGGGCCCAGCTTAACATTCAATTCAAGATCACGGTCTCGAACAACCTTCTTGAAATCCAGGTCAACAGCAATGGTGGACCCGGCAGTCCAATGTCCTGTTTGTTTTGATGCCATGGCGACGCCAAAAATCCTTCCTTGTCTGCATAATATATGTAAAAAGTGTTTGCAGAATCACATTCTCTCACAGGTGCGAGGGGAAATTCAGAATGACGTGGACCCGATGTCTTTTTCCTGTCCGGTCTGCAAGCAGATTACCATACCACCATATCCTGGTCTTGGGTGTGAGAAATGGGCCGGACAATTCCCAACCAACTTCTTTCTTCACGCTTACGGAATGATTCTTGCAGTGCAACGCGAAGAAGTCGACTGTGACCCGTGTCAAAGAAGAGGAGAGTCGACCCTGGCAACCTGGTGGTGTCGAGAATGTAGCGAATACCAGTGCAATGTTTGTAAGACCGTCCATGGAGGATTTAAAATCTTCAAAAATCACAGTGTCATCCCGGTTCAAGAAATTGCAGAGAACCCAGATATTGCCGTCCCAAAGTACGAGCCATGTGCAGACCACAAAGAAAGGATAATCAAATTTTGTCGAGATCATAAATCTCCTTGTTGTGGAACGTGTGTATCTACATCTCATAGAAAATGTGATCATATCGTTACTATCGAAGAAGAGTTTGAGTCTCTAAAGGGGAGAAATGAACTAAATGATCTTGCAAATATCCTAAAGGATTATGAAGAAATGTCTAACGAAGCTATTGAATTTAGAAGAAGGCTTGTGGAAGATATGGAAGCAAAGAAGCAGGGAATTATAGATAAAGTGAATAATATTAGAGAAGAATTTGAACAAAGCTTAAAAGTACTGCAGGACAGACTATTGAATGACTTCGATAATTTTCATGCAAGTGAAATGGAACAGCTTACTGGATTAACAGAGCAATGTGAGAACCTCGGCAAGCAAATATCGAATGCTGTTTCTCTCGTTGAAACTGTGCAGCACTCAGGCAATGAAACGCACGTGATAACTCTAATTGGTAAGATTTCGCGTGAATGTGTGAAGTACGAAAGAGATCTTCGAGATGCCCAAACGAAGCTTCAAAATGTCGACTATGAATTTCAAGTCGATCCTGTAATTGATAATGTCATAAAATCTGCAAATTATTTCGGGAATGTTAAGGTACGTCGCACTCACCAGAAGTCTGAAAACATCGTAGCAGCCAATCCACTCTTCAAAGGGAGTGCAAAAGAAGTTTCAAGAGTGAAAGCCTGGATTGCAGGGGACCGGGGGCGATGCGGTATTGTAGGCGGAGCCTACTTAGATGATGGTCGAATGATGATTTCCGACTATGACAATTTCAAGGTGAAACTTTTCAGTGATTCTGGAAATCTTTTAAATAAACTCATCTTGAAAAGCAAACCGAGTGATTTAACTGCCGTAAATGAAACATGTTTTGCAGTCACATACCCTAGCGCAAGTGGTTTTCAGTTCATTCATTTAAAAGGAAACATTTTAAGCGAGGGAAACTATATAGATACAAACAGAATCTACCATTGTCTTTCTTGCGACGGAAACAAAATTTATCTCGTATCTAATACAGGAATAAGTGTTCGTGACCTCGAGGGCAAAGAATTAAACTTTCTTAAACCAAAAGATCATGGCGGACCTACGTTTATTTCTCCAGGTCACGTGAAAGCAACTCCAAATGGTGTAATTATCACGGACACTGGCCGCGATGTTGCGTATTTTCTGTCACTTGATGGCATGTTAATCGGCTCTTACAGAGGACCTGATTTCAAGCATCCATTAGGAGTGGATTTGGACAACCAGGGAAATGTGTTGATATGTTGCAAGAAGACATCGAATGTCCATTTACTGACACAAGATGGTCAGAGGGTCAAGGTTGTGTTAACAGAGAAAGACGACGTTGAACAACCACTGATAATAAAGTTTCAGAAGTTCAGAAATAAGTTCTTTTTGTCAGAGTCTGTGACGTCGAGTCGTGATTATTTGAGACTGTATGAATGGACATGAGCATTGCAAAGGAAAGAGACAATCTGCAAGCATGACTCATGCTGATGTTTTGTTTGTGTTGTTGTGAACGATTAAACTGAAATTCCGTTGTACGAGTTTCAGTGAGACGAGTCCAGGGCCTCACCTCTTGTCCTGACTCAATCATAAAGAGGTTTTACTCTACTTAGCCAACTGCCAGTGTACACCATCGTCGGAAACCTTGGACTCCCATATATCGTCTATGGGGTTATGCTTTAACATTTGCTCGTTAACTATCATTAGAAGAGTAAGTAGTGCTCTCGTTCGTAGCCCAATGATGCAGTTGGGATTTTGGACCAATTGAAATTTATAGCGATCTTTCCATATTTCATTTTCGGTTAGCGTGCGGCATCAGAAGTTACGGACGTGGAGGGGATGTGCTCCTATCTACCAAATATCATCAATTCTGATTTTGCGTATACCGACCGAAAATCAGTATTTTGTATGGTAGCTTTACTTCTAATCAAATCTTTAAGACGACGAAGTGCTAGACAAGTGTCCCACGGCTGACAGTAAAACGAGAAATGCAATAGGTATCCGACCATTATAAACATAATAATCTGGTATAGGACGAGTATGAAATGAGTTACAGCTCGTTAAATCGTTAAAATATTTCCAAACATTAGATTTATTTGAAAGAAAAGAACACGATTATAGCAAAAGAATTAAAATACCCTCGAAAGCAAGAACGGTCAGAGGACACGCCCATGACAGGAGATAACTGAAGACTTATGAAAATAAGAGGTTTTGTCAACACTTCTCATATTGTAATGCAGGGTAACGAAAAAGTGTACCACTACCATTATCGTTTTTATAAATAAAGTAGTATGTATGTGCAAAGATTTTAACTATATGTGAGTAAATATGTGATCAATGTTAAACATTCACATAAGGGCTGGTTTTAATGATCCCAGTGATCAATGGAGTAATAAATTGCTGGGTTTGGTGCTATAGTGAACTAACTTTCCCTTTTTATTTTGTTGGTTGATTCTCCTTTGCATCAACCCACCGTATCGCGTTAACTAAAATGTGTACTCCTATTTCTGGTCAGTACTGAAATTATTATTGAATTAACATCACCTTTTTATTTTATATTTTTAAAAAATAAGATATATTTGCTGTATTATAATGGACTTCCCTTACTCAATAATTATTTCTCTTAAATGACAGCAAATGGGGTTTTAATACACATTAATATCATAAAATTTCTAGTATGAAAAGGTTTCAATTATTAATTTCTGTTTATTAAAACCAGTTTATTCAATTAGTATATTATGTTTCATTTGCTTTTAATGAGAGTGAGGAAACTGGATAAGTTTATGGATGCTATTGATTACCTTTGATGAGAAACAATTTTGCTTATTTATGTCATTTATAATGCATGACTTGTTAGAATAATATGTCATTTTTAATTTATAAAAGGTTTAAAAATTTTCAGAGTGTTTAATTGTATCATAAAACCTACGCTTGTTGTAGAGAGAGCGTATAAAACCGAATAGTTCCGAGTGGATAACCTATGAGATATTGTCACTCACCACTTGAGGAAAGCTGGTTTATTTATATCTAAGAATATTTCAAGACTACCGCTCATTATTTCTTTGCTTTTTCCTTCAAAAAAAACAACAACACACACACACACACACACACACACACAAAACAACAAAAAAACATGGGATTTTCACAGGACTGTGTCCATGCATCTAATATTCGGATTGATACGTTAATATGCATTAAGCATTTACGAATCAGTCTGATAAAATGGTAATGGCTTTGTCCTGTTTAGTCTCACGATATTGTGAAATTCTATTGCCTTTTAATGGTCATAAAACTTTATTTCGAGTGTTTTATACATATCCATAGATCTATAAAGAGAGAAGGAAATGAGTGCACATTGTTACGAACTAGAGGTGAAACTTTGATAATGGAAATGAACGAACAAATCTTAATACGAAATTGGTAAAATATGCTAATTACTTGACAAATTTGAAAGTTACCATATCAAAATTAAGTAGAAGAGGGGGGGGGGGGGGGCAGAGAGAGAAAGACTTTTTCGTAAATTAGGTTCAAAATTATATCTTTCAATGTCGATTGGAATGCAAATAATAACAACTTATACTAATCCTTTTCGACGATTGATTGGACCAGTTCTTTGTGTCTTGGAAGGCAATAAAAGATTTCTCCCAGACGGTTGCGGACTCTCCAACCTGCTTACAGTCTCAACACTTCTGAACCAGTCTAATCACTACTAGACCAGTTTCAACACTTCTGGACCAATCTCAACACTACTGAACCAGTCACAACACTTCTAGGCCAGTCTCTGCACCAGTCTCAACACTTCTGGACCAGTTCATTATTTGACCAGTCTCAACACTTCTGGACCAGTCTCAACACTACTGCACCAGTCTCAACACTGCCGTCCAACATATTACCAGTCTCAACACTCTGAACCAGTCTAACACTACTGAACCAGTCTCAACACTACTGAACCAGTCTCAACACTACTGAACCAGTCTCAACACTACTAAACTAGTGGCAACACTTCTGGACCAGTCTCAACACTACTGAACCAGTCTCAACACTACTGAACCGTCTCAACACTACTGAACCAGTCTAACATTCTGGACCAGTCTCAACACTACTGAACCAGTCTCAACACTACTGAACCAGTGTCAACACTACTGAACCAGTCGCAACACTATTGATCCAGTCTCAACACTACTGAACCAGTCTCAATACTTCTGGACCAGTCGCAACACTACTGAACCAGTCGCAACACTACTGAACCAGTCTCAATACTTCTGGACCAGTCGCAACACTACTGAACAAGTCTCAACACTACTGAACCAGTCTCAATACTTCTGGACCAGTCGCAACACTACTGAACCAGTCGCAACACTACTGAACCAGTCGCAACACTATGATCCAGTCTCAACACTACTGAACCAGTCTCAACACTTCTGGACCAGTCCAACACTACTGAACCAGTCGCAACACTACTGAACCAGTGTCAACACTTCTGGACCAGTCGCAACACTACTGAACCAGTCACAACACTACTGAACCAGTCTCAACACTACTGAACCAGTCACAACACTACTGAACCAGTCTCAACACTACTGAACCAGTCTCAACACCACTGAACCAGTGTCAACACTACTGAACCAGTCGCAACACTACTGAACCAGTCTCAACACTACTGGACCAGTCTCAACACTACTGAACCAGTCTCAACACTACTGAACCAGTGTCAACACTACTGAACCAGTCGCAACACTACTGAACCAGTCTCAACACTACTGAACCAGTCTCAACACTACTGAACCAGTCTCAACACTACTAAACTAGTGGCAACACTTCTGGACCAGTCTCAACACTACTGAACCAGTCTCAACACTTCTGGACCAGTCTCAACACTACTGAACCAGTCTCAACACTACTGAACCAGTCTCAACACTTCTGGACCAGTCTCAACACTACTGAACCAGTCTCAACACTTCTGGACCAGTCTCAACACTACTGAACCAGTCACAACACTACTGAACCAGTCACAACACTACTGAACCAGTCGCAACATAACTGAACCAGTGTCAACACTACTGAACCAGTCGCAACACTATTGATCCAGTCTCAACACTACTGAACCAGTCTCAACACTACTGGACCAGTCTCAACACTACTGAACCAGTCGCAACACTACTGAACCAGTCTCAACACTACTGAACCAGTCTCAACACTACTGAACCAGTCTCAACACTACTGAACCAGTCGCAACACTACTGAACCAGTGTCAACACTTCTGGACCAGTCACAACACTACTGAACCAGTCGCAACACTACTGAACCAGTGTCAACACTTCTGGACCAGTCGCAACACTACTGAACCAGTCACAACACTACTGAACCAGTCTCAACACTACTGAACCAGTGTCAACACTACTGAACCAGTCGCAACACTACTGAACCAGTCACAACACTACTGAACCAGTCTCAACACTACTGAACCAGTCTCAACACTACTGAACCAGTGTCAACACTACTGAACCAGTCGCAACACTACTGAACCAGTCTCAACACTACTGAACCAGTCTCAACACTACTAAACTAGTGGCAACACTTCTGGACCAGTCTCAACACTACTGAACCAGTCTCAACACTACTGAACCAGTCTCAACACTACTGAACCAGTCTCAACACTACTGAACCAGTCTAAACACTTCTGGACCAGTCTCAACACTACTGAACCAGTCTCAACACTTCTGGACCAGTCTCAACACTACTGAACCAGTCTCAACACTACTGAACCAGTCACAACACTACTGAACCAGTCACAACACTACTGAACCAGTCACAACACTACTGAACCAGTCGCAACACAACTGAACCAGTGTCAACACTACTGAACCAGTCGCAACACTATTGATCCAGTCTCAACACTACTGAACCAGTCACAACACTTCTGGACCAGTCACAACACTACTGAACCAGTCGCAACACTACTGAACCAGTGTCAACACTTCTGGACCAGTCGCAACACTACTGAACCAGTCACAACACTACTGAACCAGTCTCAACACTACTGAACCAGTGTCAACACTACTGAACCAGTCGCAACACTACTGAACCAGTCTCAATACTACTGAACCAGTCTCAACACTACTGAACCAGTCTCAACACTACCGAACCAGTGTCAACACTACTGAACCAGTCGCAACACTACTGAACCAGTCTCAACACTACTGAACCAGTCTCAACACTACTGAACCAGTCTCAATACTTCTGGACCAGTCGCAACACTACTGAACCAGTCTCTACACTACTGAACAAGTCGCAACACTCCTGGACCAGGCACAACACTACTGAACCAGTCTCAACACTACTGAACCAGTCTCAATACTTCTGGACCAGTCGCAACACTACTGAACCAGTCTCAACACTACTGAACCAGTCTCAATACTTCTGGACCAGTCGCAACACTACTGAACCAGTCTCAACACTACTGATCAAGTCGCAACACTCCTGGACCAGTCACAACACTATTGATCCAGTCTCAACACTTCTGGACCAGTCTCAACATTTCTGGACCAGTCTCAACACTCTGCTCAACACTACTGAACCAGTCTCAACACATTTGGACCATTCTCTGGACCAGTCTTAACATTTCTGGACCAGTCTTAATATTTCTGGACCAGTCTTAACATTTCTGGACCAGTCTCAATACTTCTGGACCAGTCTCAATACTTCTTGACCAGTCTCAACACTTCTGGACCAGTCTCAACATTTCTGGACCAGTCTCAACACTACTGAACAGTCTCAACACTTCTGGACCAGTCTCAACACCACCTTTGGACCAGTCTCTGGACCAGTCTAAATACTACTTGGGGCCAGTCTCAACATTTCTGGACCAGTCTCAACACTACTGAACCAGTCTCAATACTACTGAACCAGTCTCAACACCTTTGGACTAGTCTCTGGACCAGTCTCAACATTTCTGGACCAGTCTAAATACTTCTGGACCAGTCTCAAGACTTTTGGACCTTTAAATACTTCTGGACCAGTCTCAACACTACTGAACCAATCTCAACACCTTTGGACCAGTCTCTGGACCAGTCTCAACACTTTTGGACCTGTCTAAATACTTCTGGACCAGTCTCAACACTTTGGACCAGTTTAAATACTTCTGGACTAGTCTCAACACCCTTGGATCAGTTCACTACTGGACCAGTCTCTATAATACTGGACCAGTCTCAACAATACTGGACCAGTCTCAACACTTTATCAATGATTCAAACAAGCTAATTTTAATTTAATCATTTCTTATTATAATCATTCGTTTAAATATGACATACAACATATTTACATGACGCTAATGCAACTGAGTAGATGAAAAATAATTTATGTATAGAATTGCAAAACAAGCTAATTAGAATGATAAATGCAGTCGTGTATGCGCTTATGCGCAGTATATTTGTATAGGTACCATAACACGTGAGTAAACGGAAATCTTAATATTAATTATCTCTTTCACGCTAAGGTGTCGAGTAGGAAACCACCCACCCACCATGGGAGTGATCGAGTCCATTCATCCTAAAACTTTTACCAAAGAGCTTATGGTGTGACATAAATATGGTGTGACATAAATAATTTTATAAATCAAGAATGTGATCCAGAGAACAAAGACCTAATAACCTAACTGAGATTCGCAACATCGATATAGGTAAAGAGCATGTCAAGAGAAACTTGCCTTAAGTTACGTGTACAATCATGCGACCGCGAGATAACGTGAGATGTGTAAAATATACTGAGTTTTCTCTTCAATTTATTGCCAATTAAACCAAATATGTATGCCTCTCGTTAGACCGCAGATCTCTTTTTAGGCGTCTAACCCTTTCCCTCATAGAGGAAACCATGAAAAGACCTATGCGAACAACATAAAACCAGATCAGCCTGCGAGTAACTCGCAGGCTGATCAGGTTTTATGCTGTTCGCTGCTCCTCAGTGGTCTGGAAATGAGGATTTTGTAATTCAATTTGGTAAGGCTTAACTGTGGTTTTCTGCAGATCAGGCTTTATGTGGTACCTATTGAGTGCGTCAAAATGAGTCTATATGAGGGAAAGGGTTAAGCACCTCAGGGATATCTCGTTCAAATTTGCTTTAAACGACATCTATATCTGTCTCAGAGAGACATCGGCTCCAAATGACATAAATATTGTCAGTTGGACGTTAAACCCTACAAACAAACAAAAAACAACAACATGAATGTCTTCTATAGTTGCTAAAATAAAGTTGATCCCTTGAAAAACGAGGCCCCTAGGGGGATGGTTAGTTTCATCATAAATATACTCTATATAGAACATTTCAAAATTCTTCTTGTATGAAATCAATCGTCAGAATTCATTTTTATGCCAAAAATGGTCACCTCATGACTGTCTACCATAATTGCTGAAATAAAGTTGATCCCTTGAAAAACGAGGCCCCTAGGGTGATAACTAGTTATATACTCTGTATAGAAAATTTCAAAAGTCTGCTTCTTCAATGAAATCAATGGTTAGAATTTAGTTTCTTTTGGTACAAATGATCACCACATGACTGTCTATCATAATTGCTAAAATAGATTCGATGCCATGAAGAATGAGGTCCCCGGATGACTTACTTAAGAATTCTTTTTTTTCTGAGATTTAAATCTTGTTGCCGCTGGAGGTTACAAGTTAAAAAGAAAGGTTATAAAAAAAAACGTATGTACTCTGCTGAGCAATCTAGGACCATATGGTTTGTGTTATTCATGATAATTGAATATCAAACGTTCTTGTGTTTGTCTCTATAAATAAATATATAAATGAATAAGAACAAACATATAAAATACTTGAGTAATAAATAAAATATATAGCTACGTAGATAAATATAAATGAAAAAAGCATAAATAAGATAAGGAGTGAATAAAATAAATGCAAAAATAAATTGTATGGCATGGTTTACTAGAGCCTTTAAATTCGGGCTTGTTTCATGCAGATGATACTCTATTGATCTTATCTTGTGATATGCTCAAGAGAACACACTCTTAAAGAAAAATACCGAAAGTGGCTGTATATTTTAATTTATTAGTATTTTTCCCCCGTCAAACGCTTAACTAACATGTTTTGTATCTTCTATTCCCTTCTTAAACTAAATATGTCTTTTTTAACTAAGTAAGTAATATAAAACACGGACTGAAATCACATTCATTTGCTGAATTTCACAGACAAATGCCAACTTAGACCGTAAAATATGTAAAACATAGTAGACCTACTGCATGTTTAACCCTTTCCCTCATAGAGGACACCATGAAAAGACCTATGCGAACAGCATAAAACCAGATCAGCCTGCGAGTAACTCGCAGGCTGATCAGGTTTTATGCTGTTCGCTGCTCCTCAGTGGTCTGGAAATGAGGACTTTATAATTAAATTTGATACGGTTTAACTGTGGTTTTCTGCAGATCAGGCTTTATGTGATACCTATTGAGGGCGTCAAAATGAGTCTATATGAGGGAAAGGGTTAATCATTAAATCAGAACTTGGAGGAGTATATATTATTATGTGAAATATAAACTGAACTAATAATGGATTCGATATCAAATAAAATACTTTACAACTAAAACCTGCAATGAAAAGGTAGCTCTTGACGGAATCACACCCTGCAGGTTTCCTTGCCCGGGGTCCTCATTGATTTGTTTAAGTAGTGATATTGGACGATTTTTATCTCAAGTGTTTTCTTTGCCTCTTAATCTCAGTCATTTTTGTCTATTTAGTATCATCTTTCAGTGAATTTCGTTTGATCCTTCTTTGAATGCACGATATATTATTTCATATGATCACTATGATATGATATACATCACAATTTGAAATGTACTACTTTAAGTAAAAGTGAAAGAAAACAAAGGGCAAACATGTAGATATATAGGACTTGAATTAAAATAAAAGGAAAAGGAATTAGATTGACATATACTAGATAGATGTTAATCTTTTTTAGACAAACATTTGGATCGTGTAACAAGAAACATGTATATGTTCACCTTACCAAATAAAAATCTTTGAATTAGGAAAACACTTGATTCACATGTGTATCGTCTGTGGCTGGGAAAATATAACTAAGGCGAGGTGCAGCTTTGAAATGTCACGTAATTCACACATGACAGTTGTGTTGATAGGGTCGAAAAGGCTCAAGGATGAATGGGCTGTTTAACAGACAGGCATGAGACAATGCTTATATAGTAAAAGTGAAGTCATATTTTAATGCAGCACAAGGAGAGAGTGTCCCTCGTGCTTTAAGTTATCAAAGGATTTATTAATATGCTACACTGGAGGAAATGTTATGCTTGATTCAGTTTAATATAAGATGATTAATGATGATACTTAAGACGGATCACTAGATTTATCAGAGGAGCAGTATACAGATAGAGATTAATCAAAACATCCTAACATTAAATACAAAAAGAACAATGCATCACAACGTGCAGAAGAAAAAACAACAACAACAACAAAAACAGCAAAGGAAACATTTTGGTAGATTTACTTGAGGAGGGATTATGGTTAATGTTGAACTTACCAGAGGATTTCCACTGTCCTCGCTGTATATTGCGTTTTTTGCACGACGTACACTTTGAGAAACCTGGAATGAGGGTCATGATGAAGACGCTATTTCTTCAGTTAATTGTGTAAGATGGGCATCTTTCATGACAATGAACAATGGATTTTCTTACACGCTCGATTGTCACTCAAGTGTGTTCATGGAGAATATTTGGATAATTCATTCAGATTAAGAGCAACCTGGCTAGAATAAGAAATAAAATATAATAAGAAAACAGGAAATAGATGATTAGGCTCATGTTAAAAATCAATAAGAATTATAAATTGTTCTCAGTGTCACAAATGTGATTTTGTTAAGAATATTTCTACACCCTTTACTACATAACTGATTAGGAAGTAATTTTGTATGAGAAACTTATGTGTAACGTTTGCAAGAATCCCGAAATAGCAACACTTTAAAAGGAAAGATAAGCTTTAGTGCGAATATGCAAATACGGATTAGCCTAAAGTGAGATTATGCAAAATACGTAAGGATATTATCGATATTCAGGCAAGGAGAGAACATTCATTTAGGTAGGTCTATCTGTCTGTCTGTCTTGCTGTCTGTCTGTCTGTCTGTCTGTCTGTCTTTTTATTTATTCATCTATCCGTCTATTCAAAAAGGATGCATGCGTCCAGTGGCATTCTTCATTAAATTCAGATCCGATAGTTGCAAGCTAGACCTACTACGGCTAACAATAATGGACCAACATTGTAACCGGTGGAGTCTGATAAATGGGGTTAATACAGCCTGTTATTAAAATTCTCTCTCTCTCTCTCTCTCTCTCTCTCAATATAAACAATCGCGCACACACACATTGATCAGCCTCAACCCTCACAGATGAGAGGGACTATATCAGCTGGCCTATATTATAAATGACCATCCCTCTAAAGAATCCTACATAAGATAATTAGCAGGTAAGAAAAAATGTTATCCCTTTCAGAAGCGGAATTAATCCTCGTGTGTCTTTATTTTTCACAGCATGTTTCTTTAGCTTGCTAGATATTAATCAACCTTCATTCTAAGACCCTTTTCATGGTCTCATGAAAGTATCCATATCAATGTGAGAAAGAAAAAAATCTTCCAAAGACACGTGCCTGCAAAACCTAGCAACAAGGATTGCTTGGAAACATTGAAGAAGATAAGCTTATTATTAACAAGAAAATAATGATACGTAACAATTCAAGACTTGGAAATATTATTTATCTGCTGAGATCTGGCATGCAATGGCAATACAACCATTTTTCATAGATTGGGACTATTTTTATTAGTTTATTCCTTACTCTAACGCGCTTGAAACTAACAGGTCACCACTGCGGATTCGAATCCCCGTCTGCCGACAATCGGAGCATTCGACCTTTACCTCGTAGAGGTGTTCCGAATGCGTCTGCAGACTCTGAAAAAGCTTTCCACCTTTCTTGCATTTGGTCGATAAAAATAAGTATGCTTTAACACTCTTTACTTTTTTAGACTTTCTTACTCCCTTTTAATTTGTCGTCACGTTTATTTAAAGAACATTCTGCATGTGGGAGCCTCCGTGGCCGAGAGGGTAAAATTGCTGACTTAAACACTCACTCAGCCCCTCACCGCGTGGGTTCGAATCCCGGCAAGGTCATTCGGATTTTCATGTGTGGAAGCTTTCCAGCTGGCTTGCGGTAGGTCGGTTGTTCTACCCGGATGCCTCCATTTTTTGGGGTCTTCCTCCACCTGTAATTAGCTGGACGTCGCTATATGATTGAAATACTGTCGAAGTGACGGTAAACTCAAATAGTCAAGTCAAGTCACATTCTGCATGTATCTAGAAACCAATTAAATATTAATGCAATGTTTGAAGGACATGATAAAGATTCGCTTGATGATACAGCATTTCTGAGTCACGAGTTCTTGTATTTGTATGAAATCGGGTTATGCCGTTATACCTAATTACACTATTTTCTTTAATTCTATTTATATTTACCTAACGTGAGATTTGAAAATATGAGCTTACATGATCATGAGGTATGGGAAATTTATTGATTGATTCTTCATCTACGTTTGCTTCATGGATTGTGTGTCAATTAAGACCGGTGTGGACGGTAAATTAGTTTAATCGAAGTAGAAGTTAAAGCGAAATTGATAAGTTACCGAATATTCGATACAAAAAAAAAGAAAAAAAAAAGATGGCAAATGTATTGCATAAAAGTAAATGTAAGTCATTTCTTAATCAACGACTAACGAACCCTAATAATAATTGTTTCGTGCGATTTAATATATATTATTTTATGAGGTGCATGCGCAACATACATATGTAGCCTTGATTGGCTATCGTGATCGCATTATGTGGATGTCCTTAAGGTATTAACACCCTAATACTAGTATCTATATTCCATATCTTGCCAATGGATGGTACTATTTCTTTAAAACGTTGACACTTTGAAAACATCCAAAAATAAAATGTTTCACCAGGAGTTTTTTCAACTTTTATCTAATTTGGGGGAGATAATCAAGTTAACATTGAAGCCTATGGGAAATATACTGAGAAAAACACACAGTAGAAAGATGCATTATATGATTCTGTTTCAAATTTCATGAAAAACAAAAACTTTACGGTAGAAAAATGGAGAAAGTCACTTCTTATTATTATTTTAGTTTACATGGAGGTAACTCATGACATCAAAATTTTCAAGGGGAGATAATAAAGGAACCTCTGCCACCTGTCATAATATGTCAATTTGTCCCTACAATTTCCATTGTTTCACATTTAAAAAGCTTATATTGTGAAGTTATATGCATGGCTTTGATGGAATTGTTGGCTATTAGGGTTCTAAGACCTTAAAGAAAGTCTGACCTGTAACTTAATAATTGCGGGGAAGTATGAAGACCCATCTAATACCGAGTTTAAGCTTTCCAAAAGTTCTTTCCAGAGCATTTCTTAACTTTGAAATAGAAGGTTAACTTACTATTTTGGTGATCAAATTGCTTGTTATATTTCTACACGTAATCAGTAACAGATGAGAATCTGAATCACAGTGAATGACAATCCACTCTATATACGAGAAAAAACATCCAACTCTGAAAAAAATGGGTTGCAATTATATCGAAAGTTTGAGGAAAAATCAGTATTACGAGTTATAAACTTCGATATAACGAGAATATTTGTCGTTATTTTCGGATACATGTGTATATACTATTTCTAAATGAGAAGTTTGAGTTATTTGTTAAAACGATAGGCACAAGTCGTGTATACGACTTGTCAAATACTGAACTACATACTATTTTTAGACGCCTAATATACATCGTAAACTATAGTTAAATTTCATAAACATTAAGTAACTGTCATACATGACAGATGTATCTCGCTGGGACAAATGAACAACGGCGAGAGCATACCTACCGTTCACGTTGTACCGATGTAAGGCCCGATATGCTACCGAATATCACTATTATGTCCCCTTAAAGGTCGGAGTACGGTAGTATTACGGTGAACGTTAGTAGAACGTTAGTGCATCGACTGGATTACGGTATCATATTTGTATCAGTACGGTAGATATTGAGCCGTTGGCGAACCCCCAATCCATTTCAGAGATCTACCGGCTCTCTCTACCAACAATGACTAATTGCCGTTATAGTTCCGTTGATCGCGGCAGAATTGTTTGTACATGTTTAAAAAAATTCACCTTCGCCAGCCGTTTCGTACGGAATCCCGTATTCCGTAGTCTCGTGGTTCTGACGATGCATTGTCGATATAAATGTATTACCGTTCTCAGTGATGTGATAACGTTCGTTGACGAACATGTATAGATCGCCAAAAATCGCCAAATTTGTGATCCGGCGAGTCAAATCGGCAAGGTGTGCTAACCTTTTGAAATTCTCTAAATTTCTGTTTAACCCTCTCCCTCATAGAGGAAACCATGAAAAGACCTATGCGAACAGCATAAAACCAGATCAGCCTGCGAGTAACTCGCAGGCTGATCAGGTTTTATGCTGTTCGCTGCTCCTCAGTGGTCTGGAAATGAGGATTTTGTAATTAAATTTGGTAAGGTTTAACTGTGGTTTTCTGCATATCAGGCTTTATGTGGTACCTATTGAGTGCGTCAAAATGAGTCTATATGAGGGAAAGGTTTAAGGTAGATTGGAAGTATACCGTATTCATGTTATAGAAAATGTAAAGTCTATCAAATTGAATTATTTTTGCCCGGTTAAATTATCAAGGACAAATCCAATCACAAAAAAAAAAGCGAAAAGTTTCCCCTGCAAAATCGAATGACTCTTCAACATGCGATTCATTTCCTGATAAACATTTTAACTAGATCAGTTATAGGAGATTTACACACTCTGGAAAAAATAACTTCATGGCTTCGCAATTCATCTTAGATGGATAAATCATACTTATGAAATAAGTAAATACGGTGCATTCCTAAGCGACTTCGTGTCATTATAGAGTACTTCGTTGGATAGCTCACGGCTTCTGATTACGCTAATTCTCCAGAGAGTAACGAGAGAAATCGACCGTGGGTATCTGACGATGGATAGAGTGCTGCCACACTGCCGTATTACACCGCAGATATGTGTGCATGTGTGAACGCGCGCGCGCGCGAGAGAGAGAGAGAGAGTGAGTGAGTGAAAGAGAGGGCTCATTAATTTACATAATAGATTCTTAATACTGATACATCTCTTTGTCAGGAAATTCCCGAAATACCACTTTTTCATCAATAAAGAGTTATATAACAGCTTTTAAAAACTAATCCGAACCAATCCTCTAATTTCACTGTACGATCATAAAGTCTTTGAATTTCATATCGCTGGATGAGCCCTTGGCATCTTATGTTCTATTTTTCTTTTCTGATTATTAATAAATAATCTCACCCAAACAGTACAAGGCTATTTAGTTTTATAAGCGTAATAATGAATCTGTTATTAACATGTTCACATATACATGTACATGTATTTGTGTATTTATGAAATTATTAAATGATACATTCTTCAGCATTCTGTAATGGATACAGATTGATAACAGCATATATGTACAGTACACGCTGTAGATTTAACGTCACTCACTCAGAGAGAGAGAGAGAAAGAGAGTAACAAGCTATCGTAATATCTATTCAGCCAACTTGAGGGGATCACGAGAATGAATGGCACATGTCGGACAGTTTGCTGGAAGTTCGTGCCCCAGAGAGGCATAAAGGTTAATGCAGTTTCATCCGACAATGACAAGTAAACTAAATATAAGCTAAATGATGACCACCTCTCCCATAGGTATTTCCTTAGTATGCGAGGTATGTCCAGATTACACGAAGGGCATAAAGTTAACTCCCTGTTAAGATTTAAGTCTTTTCGTTTTTCTGTCCCATATCTGTGAAGCATGCATATGTGAGAAACACAAGTCGCATATATCTATGCAGATGGATGGATAGATGGCTGGATAGACGGTGGATTTATGAATGAATTCCAAATAAAGAACATTTCAAATGTGCATTCTAAAACTGTACAATTTTTGTTTTATCTGTCGTTCTGTATCATCTCATTTTCACGCCGTGGTATACTATTCTAACTAGATATCATACATGTATCTAAATTTTGTCTCAGACTATAAGTAAGCCTTAATTGCTGGTCCTTAATAGTTTATAGCGCGTCCACCCTGTTACCCATCGTCGAATACCCACGGCCGATCGATAGATCATCTAACAGTGATGTCATGTAGTGAAGCGAAATAAGTCAGGTGGGGGTATTCGACGATGCCTGCTACCAAGTGGTCAAGAGTTCGATTACAAAAGTCGTTCAAATGCTCAACATAATGGCTGTTTCTGGATTGGTTATTCCAGTGATCATGTGACATGATGTAGTATCACGTGATTTGTCCTGCTTTTATCAGTGTTTATAAACGCTAAGATACGCATATCTATATCTATTGAATAAATATCAAGAAGACTAAATTATAATCGATACTTATGTATATTTCATTTAATATAATTTCTTATATTGCTTGTTTTCTTTGTCTACATAATTACTGGTATGTAGTATACGTGTCACCTGTACAGGTATGTCCACCTGGGTCATCGGCCTTCCGGACTTTTAGAAATGTAAACTTGAAACTTGCTTAAAGAAAATACGAATAATGCTCCATGCCTTTTTCGAAATTTCATATCCCTCATAGAGGACACCATGAAAAGACCTATGCGAACAGTGAGTAACTCGCAGGCTGATCAGGTTTTATGCTGTTCGCTGCTCCTCAGTGGTCTGGAAATGAGGATTTTGTAATTAAATTTGGTAAGGTTTAACTGTGGTTTTCTGCAGATCAGGTTTATGTGATATCTATTGAGGGCGTCAAAATGAGTATATATGAGGGAAAGGGTTAAGAGCCTCTCATCGTCGGAGATAAATGTTATCTTTTTACTATAGAGGATTTGATTTTCTCCCATGTTTGCAGTAGGCTATTTTTACAAAAAAAACAACAACCAAAAACAACATGAAACAAAATTTCAAGTTCTCATTATATCTACTGTGTGTGTGTGTGTTTTTAATTGCATTAATTTTAGTTTGCATTTCTCTATATTCTATTAAATGTATTTTTTAACGTTTCCATGGGTCAAAGACATTCTCATTATAATGAGATAAGAATGTCTTTCGAAATGACACTGTAGAAGGAAAATCAAAGAGTTTTTTTTATCTATTTCTTTGAATTGCTAATAGTTCATTATTCATAAAATTAAATGTTACCTACATATTACCACTATCCAACATTCAATGATACTTTCCTCATTTTTGGTTTCATGGCTACGTTTTTTCTTTCTTTTTTAAAAAAATAATCATTTATATTCTCTGTTATATTATGTTTGATAACACTGAGATAGAAGTATTCTCTCTCTCTCTCTCTCTCTCTCTCTCACCACTACTGCCACCACCACCACCACTATAAAACAACAACAACAATGTGGGTAGCAACAATATAGACAAACAAACACAATCACCATGGCGTTAAGATTCGGGATGAGTAATCCATTATAACAAAACATAAGCTCAGATCAGGGACCCTACATGTGTATATAGAGTCCCTGGTCAGATAAGAACGAGACTGCACAATGCAGAGCATCTTATGTTTCTATGGTTACCCTGATCTCACGGGATATGGGCCAATTTTTTATTTTACGTCCAGACGGGGTCATTATAAAACGGCCATAGCGGATAATCTCACTACGTGTCTGATATATGTAGAGATGTATTGGTGCCTCGGGACTTGGGATGAATAAAATGTCAGATCTTGTTAGTACCAATTTGTCTTTCTTGAAAAGGTATATGTAATTTTCCTTGTTGTATTTAATATGCCAAATTCTTCCTTTACATATAATATCATTACCAGTAGCCATATTGTTGTTGTTGTTGTTTTTTGTTCACGGCGACGGTATTTCTGTCACATCGAGTTACAGTTAAAGACAGACCCCGCGTGGGGCTGCCGTGGCCGAGCGGTTACAGTCGTGGACTACAAATCTCTCAGCCCCTCACCGCTGTGGGTTCGAATACAGGTAGGGACTTCGGATTTTTCATGTGAGGAAGCCTTCCAGCTGGCTTGCGGTAGATCGGTGGTTCTACCCGGGTACCTCTGTGTACTCGGGGTCTTCCGCCACCTGTAATTAGCTGGACGTCGCTATATGATTGAAATACTATCGCAGCGACGGTAAACCCAAATACAACAACAACAACAGACCCCGCGTGCTGTAACTGGCTATGTGTATTAAGTGAGTTCAATGCACAGCTATGCATTAAGCATCCACACCCGCTAGGATACAGATATTTTACTACCGTTTTATCAATAAACTTGGAAACTATAATTACATTTTACTGTAGAATATATTGCAATATAGATGCATGTAATTTTGGCCATGTATTAAAATGTGAGAAACAGACATGTTAAGAAATTAAACCATATTACCTGGCATATAATTGTAAGAGATCTATTGTACGAATTACATGTATTTAAACTATACTTATGGAGCAGTATTTGGAAAGAGCAGAAATGAAATAATAATGTTATATTGATAACAATGCATGGTTCTAGTGCTTTGTAACGTCTGAATGGAATACTCAGCAGTTATACCTAGGTATATTAATATATTATAGACTGATGTCATGTAAGTTTTATAATTACAGCTTTAGTTTTATTGCATAGTTGAATGTTTATGTAAAATGTTATTGCATAGTTGAATGTCTATGTAAAATGTTGGAATATATATGCGTATGAGAGAGATATATGAGTAGACAGACAGACAGACAGACAGACAGACAGACAGGCAGGCAGGCAGGCAGACAGACAGACAGACAGACAGACAGACAGACAGACAGACAGACAGATAGATAGATAGATAGATAGATAGATAGATAGATAGATAGATAGGACTAGACCAGTATTTTACGCTAAGGAAGG
Source organism: Solen grandis (assembly GCA_021229015.1). Lineage (NCBI taxonomy): Eukaryota > Metazoa > Mollusca > Bivalvia > Adapedonta > Solenidae > Solen > Solen grandis. The sequence goes on from CM037781.1 coordinate 7,833,443, forward strand.
TCCCCACAACAGGGTTCGAACGTAGAAACATTCGGATTCACTTGTCATGTGCAGCAATAGTGGACAACGGCGCGTGATTATAGACTCGAGATCTTCCAGCAATAATCAGTGCAGAGTAATACTCAAAACACTGAGATAGAGACAAATTCTTTCATTTTTATTAGACAAACTATTTTTAAATGACTAGATTGACAAGCAATGGGTGTTAAGAAATGGAAATACTTGGGTATCTTGTCAGTAAAACAAGAAGGCTGAAATACGTCCTCAAGTATTAAGTATTACTTAAGGCAAAGACAGGTTGATGGAATTGAAGCCTGGTTTACGCATTGTTAAGACTGATTACCTCTTTCAAAAGGCTTATAGACATTAGCATTTGCGTTGTTTCATGGTAAAACTTCCAGACATGACAAATATAGCAAGGCCGCCAGCCTTGTATAACATTCCTTAAAATCAAAATGGGGAAACACATTCATAATGCAAAGATATTGTTCAGCTGAAATTCGCGAAATGTGCCAATTTTATACACATTTTCCTTTTTTGGAGGCTCGGTGTCCGGAGTGCTGTGATTTTAGCAGCGCGACTTAGAGTATCACACTGAGCGATGACATACACACATTTCTGAGTCGATGTTTTACTTTATACGCCAACAGAAAAACAATTTATGTTGGAAATGATACTTTGCTCACTGGAAAAGTTATGAAATATGTTGTGCTTCCCTTTCTATACATTTGGGTTTGAACTTATAAACGTCCTTTCCGTAGTCAATATTCGTCATGCACGTTTACAAAGGACAATGTGCAGCGTACATACGCAGTAATAGTTACATTACAATAATAACAATAAATTACAATACGATAGATTGCGTTTAATTCGAGTGATTCGAATGATGGAATTATAATCAAGTTTCTTAAAGGCCAACCACAAAAAAATCATTTTCAATAATATATTTTAGAATATATCAGCGTAAGACCTAAACAAAATATATGTTACAATTATTTGTAGTTTGTTAAAAATGGCAAAAATGACCCAGGTAAGAAAAGATTGATTGACTTCCTCCCATTGTTATGGCGTCATCGATAGACTAAACTATGCCAGCACTATATATTGTATTGAACAATTCACAATTACTGTAACTGTAGTGGTATACTTATGCTTTACCTTTAATTGAAGAGCATTTTGTCAACAGCTTTGAAAATTGGTGGTTGTCCTATGGATCATAGAAGAATTAAACAATAAAATTTGTCGTTATTTTTGTAACACTTGTTCAGCTTTAGCGAGAATTAAGTGCTTTATTTTATCTTTATGATTTGTATAGGCATTTACTGAATAAATCATGCTAAATGTGGTACTTGTATATTGAAAGCCCTAAACAAGATCCAAAACACTAATATTTGTCAAGATCAACCAAATTACTTCTAAGAAAACTTTTGTAAAAATGTAGATTATAGCTTTATTTGAATTAGGCATCTTTTTATGAAGCAGAGAAATGGTAAATTCATGGAAAAAAGAAAGAATAACAGAGAACACCCAGAAAAAAAAAACATGCAGAAAGAATAACTAGAGCTAATTACTGAATGTGATTAATACCTTGTTCCAACGATTTAAGAACAGTCAAATAAAAATTAAAAAATTAACAATATAAGCAAACTTAGCAATATAAAGTTTTCAGGTTTCAAATTTATAAAGAAATGAAATATTATTTGACGAAAAATCATTTGACATGTATTGATTGTTTGTCGAATGCTATTATTTTTTTCTATACGATTATCAAATGCAAAACTTAACGTAAAGTGAAGTGGACGTAATATTTAGAATTTCTTTTTTTCTCTTAAAAAAAAGAAAAAGAAAAAAAGAGTTGTTTAATGTCAAATATTATTATTTTAAATAAAAAAAGTCCAAAAACCTGGCGGTAAATTTTGTTCAAATTTGCATACAAGTTCCTTTAAGGCATGGAATACAATAATATTGTTTATTTTTTAATTCGCTATAGTGCCCATTAGGCCCAGCTGTCAACTACCTTAAGATTGCTACTTGCACTTAACCTCTCTCCTCCTTAAGTTGAACGTGGTATATATTCTGTTATCTATCAGACTGCGGCATTATCAGGACCACCATTCCTCATACAACAAATTGTTGCCGGGGTGATTGTGTTCTGACGAGAGGTAATTTTCTCTTTATCCAATCAGTCAGAAAAGCACATATATAGAACAGCGTTCAAAAAGTAAAGCTGCAAATGTATGGTCTCGATGAAGAGAACGGCCACAATAGAGTTAACGAGTGGCTAATATAGAAAAATTGAGAGAACGAAAATGTCAACTCTGAATATTATTATTGAAGAAATAGACTGTAAAGTGATGAAAAAAACAAACGATTTTATGTGGGAGTATATTTTGATGATGTAAGTCACATGGTTTATGAATATATAAAGTTCTTTCGTTAAATGAAGGCGTTAGACATTCATCTACGAACATTTGTATTCACGAGATCAGCACCCTTGATAACCAATGCGTTCAATGTACTTAGAGAGTTGGCAGGAATTACACGGAAAAAAACAACAAATAATCATAATTCAAGCGTTTAGCAGGGTCAAATTCGATAGATGCAAAGGTCATATGACGCAAAACCTTCAAACGTTTCCTGCATCTTAAGTTACTAGTAAGACGGCTGATCTCTTTTTTTAATGATAATCTCGGCAGCAGTCTTTCAGTGCATTGAGTGCTTTGATTGTTTATTCTGGTCCGGAGTGAGGGTCATGATTCTGATTCTAATAATAAATTGCATATCTAAGAAAGTCATGACATAACTTCAGTATGCATTGATACGCTTCTGAATGCGGAATGATACAGTGCAGAGAAAACAGCTGTGGTAAGGACGCAAATCAGCAATGCATGTTTTTGAATTACTGTTTCTAAAGACTGGACTGCCGGTAGTTTAAAATCTCAAAGAATGCATCATCAACAACAATAACAACATCTAATATAAAGGTTCTGAAAAAAAAAAAAAAACGAGAAAAATGATGTGAATCATGTCTGATTAACCAGTTTTTCTTGATTTTGAATGTCCTAGTCTTAAATAAAGTAACGTTGCATTTCTTTCAAAAAAGGTTAACATAGGCAGAAATGGGCCCGAAATGTAATAATCTACATTCTGGCATGCATCCATTACGTCTGGCTGATAGTCATCTTTTTTTTATAGATTCTCCCCCGAGTGTTGATGATTTGACCATTTTTAGAAGATCCAATCAGAAGTTTCTAAACTAGTCTCAATCGCACAGACGCTTGGCTTCTTATTATTCTATTCATATGTAAAACAAAGCGTTTAATGATAGAGACTGCTCTTTAAGATGCATTAAAACGATATTATTTGTAAACCTTTAAATTGCCAAACCAAATCTAATCAAATCGCTTTATTTTGTTACGATTGCTTATAGCAATAACAGACATAAATATATAAGATAGTAGCAAATACATGTAGATCTAATAGATTAAATTTAAAAAAAGAACGATTTTCGTATTCGAGGTCAACAGTATTTTCAAATGCAGATTTGTAATATCTAATTGAAAATGAATCATCTGTGAACTATAAATAGATCTACAAGGTTTAAGAGTATGTCATCCGCGAAATAGACATGAAACATGAAATAAACACGAATCATGCTTTTTCAACTGCAAGTTTTTGATTGTACCATACGAGAGGATTTTAAGGAGGACTTTCTTAGGATTTGTTTTGTAAGTAAACTTTTGTAGCTTTTGTTTACCGAAACTAGATAAGAAATTAAAGGGCTTTAGTTCTATGAAACAACACTAGAAAACAGATTACGTACAGGGAATTTATGTATTGGAGGGGAAATATGGGTTTATATTATTTAAAATGCATGTATAATAATCGTAAATGGCAATTTTAAAAAGAATATGTATACATTCTGACATTGACAGTTTGTTTATATCCAATACACTGTAAGAGTTAAAGACAGTGCATGTTAGTAATATATTAGTAAATGGTTTGTTTTATTTAACGTAGAAAATATCAAAGGTTCTCAAGAGTATCATAATTTTATTTGTTGAAAAGTTCCCAGAATTTGATCATATTAAGTCTTTTGCTATTCATTTGTGGAATGTATTTACTTCTAAATCGAAATAAAAAACTATATCATCCATACATAAATATAAAAAGTCTATCTTCGAATGGCACACCACACTTCCTCCCCTTTCCTACTGTTAGTTTATGATTCGAACTTCTGAATTTGAACAATATACACAAGAGTTGCATCGGTAATAGTGTTAACTATTTTTCAAATTGAAATTCAGATTTGAAAGATTTGTACATTTATCCTTTGAGTCATTAAGTTTAGCATTCCACATATGTAGGTACTGGTCGAACAAGGTCTGTTTTACAAGTTGGCATATAAACTTATGGTAAGTAGCAAGCTCTTGGTTTTGAAAAATACAAGATAATTCTGTTTTGTCAAGTGAACTTTCTGTAACATTTTCATTCCATTTAACCTTCAGATTATTTTGTAGCATAACTAAGTAAATTAAATAGGAATGTTCTCCATTGCCACTAAAAATTAACGTTGACCAAAATTTATTGGTTCTGCATTGTATTATAATTTCAGTGGGGTATCTACCAAGTTCAACATATAAAATATCAGAAGATGTGCTTTTTCGTGAGTTAGTTATTTTTCTAAAGAAATCAATGTGCACTTATTGAAAATTTGAATTATAACTTCTTTTAAACAGTAAAATTATACATAGCCTTTCTTGCTTGTTGAACTAGATGGACTTTGGCTTTGTTAAATTTACTATTTAAGGTAAAGTCCCTGTAATAGTTCCGCTACATTTCGGACCTCATGGCATTTCACGGAGATAACCAAGGTTTCTTAATGTTTCATTAGGGTACCTTGGTTTCTTGGTAGGGTTAAGTGGTCCAAGACATAGCGGAACCATTACAGGGACTTTACCTTAATGAAAATTGAATAACTAGATATTTATAACATTCTACAGTTTCTATTTATTTATTACACAGATTGAAATTACATACAGATTTTTTATTTGTAGCAAAACAATAGTTTAAGTTTTTTTAAGTATTTACTTTCAGTTTCTATTTATTGAAATACCTATACACATTAACTTAGGATTTTTGAAAAGATTTAGGATCAGAACCGACAATCAAAGTTTCATCAGCAAATGATAATACTAAGATATATATAAAAAAAAATATTAGTGTTTTAAGTTCGTAGAAAGTCTTTATACCATTGCTATTATTTTCAAAAATCGTTTAAGTAAAACGAGAAGAATAGTAGTGAAAGACGCTTGCCTTGTCTGACTCCATTGAAACAAGGAAGTCAGAAGTTTCACTATTTACAGGGTTAAATGTCACGGTGTTTTGAAATCAAATTTTGGATTAACTCGGTTCTGGGTATCAGATCAATCTATAAAACATACGTACGTTTGTTTCTTTTTTAATTTAAGGAGTTGTGTTAAGCAGTAAGTAGTAAAAATTTGATCCAAGGCTGAACGAATCTTTCTTAACCTTGTTTGAGTTTCCTTGATTATTTTATATTTTTCAGTAAATTTTTCAATCGGTCATTTAGTTTACATGAGAATAAGTTTTCCTAAACAGCTTGAAATAATAATAATTTTCTGGATTTTGGGTAGTTCCTTTTCCCAATGCCATTGGATACGATTAATAATCATAACAATGGTGAATAAGTATAATGTATTGTTGTGTTCTGTGTGCTACTGGTTTTTGTCGGTGGTCGATAGGTATATGATTATAATTCTCAGCATCCTTTTTCACCTTTTACGATGTGATACACCCGTTGACTTAAACATAGGCTATAGACACCTTGATAATAAATAAATAAATAAATAAATAAACATACGTCATAGACACGTTGATGATAACAAATAAATAAATAAAAATCATAGACACGCTGATGATAAACCAATAAATAAATAAATAGGTGAATAATCTTCCGTTGTGTAAGAAAAATGTCTTAGAAATGAAGAGATACAAAATTTAGAACAAAACTAAATAAGTATTCCGTTGTATAAAATTATTTTCTTTTTATCACAATCAACTTGGACATATAGATATATAAAAATGAATAGATAGATAATAAAGAATCCTATATTAATATCCGTCTTTGATTCATTGTCAACCTGCTGACGTCACGACCTTGGTGACAAGGACTTAATACATGTCAGCAATACATACACATGTATCGACCTTGACCTGCTTTGTTTAGGTTTATATTAGGCAGTATATGTTCATAACACTATATCGTTTACTTATTATGTTTAGCTATGTTCTGTTCAGTTTGTAAGTCGTTTAGCACATTTTTTATTCTGAATTTCTTTATAACAAGAAACCCTCACATTCTCTCTCTCTCTCTCCCCCCCCCCCCCCACACACACACTCTTATTTTATACCAATTCCTTTCCATTACCTTAACGTCTACACGAATGTCCTTATTGGTCTAAATTATCAACCGGAACTGTTGTATTTGCTTTATATTTATGCATGTATGAAATATTCCATACTAAACTATTCTTGTACACGGAATGTTCTGATAACAACAGACGACATTCAGACCAGTAAAGTACGCTGTATTCGGTCTTCTCTGACCATCTTTGCCAGTTCTTACTATGTTTGTTATCAAATCCTATTTCTCTGTTAATGAAACATAAAATGCAAAAGCTGGGAATATTTGGAATAATTTTATGTCCCCCGCATCGATAGATCGGGGGGGGGGGGAATATTGTTTTTGGTCTATTTGTTTGGTTGTTTGTCTGCATATCTGTTTGTCACAGTAATTTAACCTTGACTATAACACGGACGTCCTTCAACCTACAACCTCCAATCTTCACAGGTGAATGCACCTTGATGAGCTTTACCCGCCAGGTGACATTGACCTTAAAATGACCTTGACCCACAAGGTCTAAGCCCCCTACCCCCACACAAGCGGGGGCACGGCGTTCATTCGAACGTAGTTTTTCCTGAAATATATCTGTTTCTTCCCAGATGATAGATGGACGGACGGAGGCACGGATGGTTAGATAAATAGATTTATAGATAGACGAACGGACGGGTGGTGAGACTAGACGAATTAACGGATTGTTTGATAGAAGATAGATAGATAGATAGATAGATAGATAGATAGATAGAAAGGCAGACAGACGGTTGGTGAGGCATATGGATAGACGAACGAACGGATTGTTTGCTAGATAGATAGATATAAAGATTGACATGCGTTTATTTAAAAAGGAATTTTATAGCACGTTATATTTATGTATAAACTCGGTGAGTCAAACAAAGGCACATATCAGTATATTGTCTAGTTTAGATGTAGATCAAACAATGCGTATCAATACCATGCAAATTCCAGCCCTAATAGCGTTCAGTTTCATCAAAGCCATGCATATAACTTAACAATACATATGTATAAGCGTTTAAAATGTCAAACAATTGTAATCTTAGGGGCAAATTGACCTTTTATGACAAATGACATTTCTTTTATTACTTCCTTTGATAAGTTTGTTTTTATGAATTTATCTCCCCGAAAACTAAAAAAGTGACTTTCTCTATTTACCTGTGGCAAAGTTTAGATTTTTTTCCCGAAAGTTGATGCATAATCATAAAATGCATCTTTCTACCATGATTTTTTTCTCATATATTAAAGTAGTTTTTCATATTCACAGAAAATGTATATTTTCCATAGGCTTCAATGTTAACTTAAATGCAGATTTTCTCCCCCAAATTAGATAAAACTTGAAAAAACTCTCCGTGAAATATTTTTATTTTTGATTGCCTTCAAAGTGACAAAGTTTCATAGAAATATTGCCATCCAGTGGCAAGATATGGAATATGGCTGTTAAGGTTTGAAGACCTTAACCCTTTCCCTCATAGAGGAAACCATGAAAAGACCTATGCGGACAACATAAAACCAGATCAGCCTGCGAGTAACTCGCAGGCTGATCAGGTTTTATGCTGTTCGCTGCTCCTCAGTGGTCTGGAAATGAGGACTTTATAATTAAATTTGGTAAGGTTTAACTGTGGTTTTCTGCAGATCAGGCTTTATGTGGTACTTATTGAGTGCGTCAAAATGAGTCTATATGAGGGAAAGGGTTAACCCTTTTACATTGGAATTAACAATTTTACATTGGAACCTCCTTTAAATATCCGATGTCCCCAGATTGTCGATAGTAATGCACAATCTATTCCGATTGTAAAATTATATTATAGATCGAAGTGGTTTCTCTTTTTTACCTAGAAACCATAATAAGAAATTACACATTGCCTGAATGTCTGAAAGTTTAATGTTGCAATTGACGTATTTATTTATTTGATCAAATAAGGTATTTTACTGACGCAAGTAATTTCGAGTTTCTTAGAAATATGTAACCCAACTGCCAATGTAGGAGACATACTTATCTCACATATTGACTATCGATTCTGAATTTCCTTTCGGAATCAAAGTGAAATAAAAATACAGTATATCTCCTGAAAAAAAAGCCTGGTCTCACACGGGGGCTAAAATAAAATAATTATATACAAAAGCTTGGTGGAGTAAAACAACAACAACAACACAGATCTGTATTATAAAGTTCGCTGACTAAAGAGAGATTAGGGATGGTTAATAAAATAACAGTACTACATCTTGCTTTAAAACGTTTTCTTTGATAAAGGTTGTATCAAAAGATGGATCACTCAGAGGGTACTGAGACGACACCCGGGTGGTACCAAAAACTTCCACAAAGTAGCTAGAAAACACACTCACACACACACACACACACACACACACACACACACACACACTGTCTACCTATCTTACCAAGGTTTTGCATATGTGTCTCATATCTCGATTTGATGTTCTGTACCTCGGTTTGTATATGCAAAGTGTTGTCATACCGAAGTAAATTGTCCGAGGTATTCGTTTTTGTACCTCGGTATAAAATCTAATTTCAAAATTAACCATTATTTCATCCCCAAACCAAACCACATAAACTGACATTAACCCCAACACTGACCACTAACCCAAACCCTAACCCAAAAACTGAAAAAAATAAAAAAAAGAATTTTCTACCTCTTAAACATATTTTTTACCCCCCCCCCCCCCCCAAAAAAAAAAAAGAAGAAAAAAAAATCAACAAAAATCACACACACACCATAGCCACGTGACCATTTAAGGATTCGAATTGATGCTAAATCAAAAGCAGTATTACCAAACGATAAGGCGCATCCCTGTGTTCCGATTTTTGCAACAATGCTTATCGCTTAGTTATGTTTAAACATTTAAGGTAATCCATCCAACATTTATTTTGATCATAGTCCATTAAGTGATAAAGGGAATTTTATTGTAATGCAAGCTTTTATAGATTTTGAGCAAAAGAGCCTATAACTCCAAGTCAGTGGCTGCTTGCATTTGCACTGAAATCTTTTTAGGCATTTCAAGGACCATAATTAATGATGGATGGCTTACCTTAAAGATGGTCAGAACATATTCCATAATTCTTGTTTTATGAAATATTCAAATACTGAGTCAGTTGACATACATATTTAACTTATTTACAAACAACATATATGCTACTCAGATTACTTCAATATTGCAGTAGGCTTGAGACAAGGGGAGATAATATCCCCGATACTATTTTCTTTATTCGTAGAAGACTTAGAACTGTTTTTACAAAATAGAAATGATTGTGGTATTGCTTTACATGATATATGTCTGATTTTATTGTTATTTGCAGACGACATGGTTATTATTGGGGAAACCCCTGAAGACTTACAACACTCACTAGATCGTTTATACAACTACTGTAATACCTGGGGCTTAGAAGTAAACATAATGAAAACAAAAATTGTAGTTTTTCGCAAAAGGGGTGGCACAAAAAATAATGAGAAATGGATATATGCAAATGAAAATGTGGAAGTTGTAAATGATTTTAATTATTTAGGCGTCACGCTGAATTACACTGGCAATTTTAACCTTAATACCCAAACATTGTATGGTAAAGGTTTGAAAGCATTAAATACCCTGTTGTCAAATTTAAAAAAGTATGAATGTAAACCAAGAGTAGCCTTGCAGTTATTCGATGCTTTTGTTTCATCTATTATCTCGTATGGTTGTGAAATTTGGGGATTTTCTAAATCTAAACAGTTGGAGATGATACATTTGAAATTTTGCAAAACTATACTTGGTGTTAGACAAACAACCTCTAACTGTGCAGTATATAGCGAATTGGGTAGATACCCGTTATACATAAATAGATACGTACGAATTTTAAAATACTGGTTTAAACTG
>CM037781.1:7843848-7857811 GCA_021229015.1 Solen grandis
GAATATTAGAGTATCTTAGCTATGTATATGCGTGTAAACTTTTCATTATCAGCGACTGCGACCCGAAACTCGGCCGAACAGTTTAGTGATGTACCAACATGGAACACAACCTCGGCACTTTCTACAGGCTTCAGCCGGTTACTGCTTTGATTATGTCTATAATATGACCATCGAATGTATTCTTTTAAGTATATTCTTCAAGAAGATACCGATAAATTGGCCGATGTAAATTTCTTAAAAACCCCTTACTTTCGGTTTTGTCGTTGCACGGGAGGTCTCTCTGCATATCACTTTTTAAAGCACAGGCAGACTCTCTGCATTTACCATAAGCAGGCTCTCTGAAAGCTATGGTTTATCTTATTTTTTACGGAAAATGAATAATATCATGGGTCCTTACCCCTAATTTGTGTTTTTAATTTCATACTTTGCATGTGATTTGTATTGTTTTCGTAGTCAGATACAAATCTGCTAAAAGTATATATGTGTATGTTACTTTTATTTTTACTATTTTGTTGATATAAAATATATAAGATAAATTTCCTCTAGTAGGGTATTGTTCTCATAATTTTAAATTAAATCGCCATTCTTGCATGTCCTTTTCAAAAAGAAGAGAGAGAGAGAGAGAGAGAGAGAGAAAATCAAACATGAAAAAGATATTGTATTAATGAATCTATTAATTTTTACTTTGTGCTAACTTTATCAGTTTTCCGTTAACATGCTTGACAAAGCGAAAGTAAATACATAAATGAATGAATGCGTCCATGGATGTAAAGTAACAAATGATTATTAACTCTATTATTACTTTGTGAAAATTTTTAAATTTCACTGATTACGATTTACATCCTAAGAAACATTTTTTTAAAGAAAATAAATATTAATTTACATGTATTTGTATTAAATATTGACTTTAATATCACTTTCAGTTTCCGTAGCAACGCGATAGGCTTAGTTTTAGTTTTTTGTTGTTGTTTTTTGTTGTTGTTTTTCAGTATGAATGAACAATATAAATGTGAGAAGAAATACCTCATATCTCACGGCAATTTGCAGCCAAAGAGTGAATGACCGGTGCGAACGCAGAGAGTCTGCCGATATAGCGATTTCCGCAGAGAGCCCGCATATATGGTAATGCACCGTGGTAAATAAATAACACAATGCATAGATCTATCCCTACGACACTTGTCATAAGGTTGAGGTATATATTTCTATTTAAAATAAAGACATCTTAACGTATGTAACGCCGTTATACGTCGCAACGCCGTTAAACGTCGCAATTGCCGCTAAACGTCGCAGCACTAACGCTAAACGTCGCAACCACCGCTAAACGTCGCAACTGCCCTGCCGCCAAACGTCGCAACGTTAACGCTAAACGTCGCAAAAAAATCGACTGCCCCTAAACGTCGCACAACTTTAACGCTAAACGTCGCACTTAGTAGGGAGGTTCAGTATCGAACCTAAACATCACACATAAGTTCAGAGTAACTACTCATGGTTCCATAGCAACCACTATCGGGCCCTAAACATCATCTTTAAGTTAATAGCAAACACTCTTGGAGCTTACGCAGCCTACTCATGGTCCTTACAACCAGTATCTTGCCCTTACCAACCGCCTAAGTGTCCATGGCCACCATTCACACGAATCCCTTGCAACATACTAACGCACTGAGTATAGGATATAGTCTAGATACCCAGGGTATTATCTAGGATTTTTCCCTTGGGGTGGGGGTATCCAAGATCAGCTCGAAATTCCAATACTGGGGGTCCAATTTCTTTAGTGCGGAGGGGGGTGATCGAAATAAAAATAATTCTCTATGAAAATTCTAGGTGTGGGGTCCGGACCCTCCTGAATCCTCCTCTTAGAGACAGGAGGCATCCGGGTAGAACCATCGACCTACCGCAAGCCAGCTGGAAGGCTTCCTCACTTGAAAAACGGACTTACCGGGTTTCGATCCCACAGCGGTGAAGGTCTACGTATATGTATTATAATTTATTATAATATATATATGGGGCCTCCGTGGCCGAGAGGGTGAAGTCGCTAAATTACAATAACATATATATATATATATATATATATATATGTAGACCTTCACCGCTGTGGGATCGAATCCCGGTATGGTCGTTCGGATTTTTCAAGTGAGGAATATATATAAAGATCTTTATATATTGAAAAAAGAAGTAATTCAAGAAGGTCAATGACCCGCTTGAGGTACATTTTTTGCAAGATACAATCAGAAGTTAATTGTAAACAAAAAACATTCAAACTAGGAATTAAATATCTAATAACATCATTTAATTTTTATGGTGTTTATGTTTATATATCGATTTAATTTAATTCCAAGGGGGCCTCCGTGGTCGAGAGGGTAAAATCTTTGACTTTCACACTCACTCAGTCCTCACCTCTTTCAGTTCGATGCCCGGCAGGGTCAGGGTTTTTCATGTGGGGAAGCTTTCCAGCTGGCTTCGGGAAGGTCGGTAGTTTACCCGGGTGCCTCTGTGCATACAGGGTTTCCTCCGTAATAAGTTGGACGTATATTTATTGAAATACTGTCGCAGCGACGGTAAATCCAAACACACACACACACTCAATAATGAAGTACTGTTGCAGCGACGATGAATTCTAACAGCCATATCCATAACGAGTGGATGTGCAAGTATATCGAATTTTTTTTATGCAATTTCGATCTCATCGATATGACAAAATTTTGAACGGCATTTTATAGAGTACCCTTATTGACACTTTGGGTTTACAATCTAACTTGAGATATAATATATAGTGCATTTAAACATGTAGTACCACGCCATAGAGATGTGACGGAGTACCTTTTAAAGTCCATTATCCTTACAACAGGCAACCAGCCCCGCAACTCCCCTTACATACCGATCACCAAGCAAAAGCAACTGACCCAAACCACGTTGTTCTGTTATATTTTTTTCAAAACCGAGTTTTTGTAACAGGTGGTGAAAAAATCATGGCTCGACCGGGACTCGAACCCAAGGTCTCAGGAATAGCGTTCCTGCACTAAATCAACTGGGCTATCGGGCCATATTAGATATGCATATAGATGATTCCCCATGACCTGCAAGTACAGACCGTGAATACTTTCCCCCTTTCCCTCCAGGACGAAATTCGTCCTCGAATTTCCAACTTGGAAATATGGAGAGTAAATGAAGTATTAAATAGTTAATGGTAGAGCTGTTAAGCATCGTACCAGCCACGGTCCCACGTTGGGCGCCAAATGTAACAAGTAGTGAAAAAAAACATGGCTCGACCGGGACTCGAACCCAGGGTCTCAGGAATACTGTTCCTGCACTCTACCGACTGGGCTATCGGGCCACAGGTCGATTGCACTTGATTATTCACCATGATCTGTAAGTTCAGACCGTGACCCTATAAACATTTTAAAAAAAATAGCATCGAAGGTAATAACGACAAATAAGGTGATTCTTAATTATGTCGAAAACCGAAACAAACAATGAGAGAAAAAAAAAATAATTCATAAGTAAACAATTTAATTCCAGTGGATTTTTGAAACAATTATATGTTGATTTTCTTTATATTTTTCTTCATAAAGGATTGTAATTAACAAGAAAATATTTTATAAAAACTTAGATAAAGTAAACAAAATTATGTACACTAACAAATTATTTGTTACTAAATTATTTTTTTAAAGGAAAAATTTTATCTGACTCATTGACAATATATATAACATTTATGTTTTTTAATAATATTATTTAACAAGATAACATTTTCATATTAACCCCAAAAAAAAACGTAATTTAAAATAAAAAAAAGACCCTAGGACGTTATTATTCAAATACACAAAATAAAGCCCCAAAAACTCCCTGATCCGACCAAGCATTCTCCCGTTTGGTTTTTTGGATAACCATAATTCTTGAATTACGCCACTGTTTTCTATCAAAAGTCCCAATGAAAAAAAAGTATGATTTTGGTCTGTTTTGGGGTAATGAATTGAAATTAAAAACCCATGCACACAAAACACTATTTTAAATTAATTATAGCATTTTATTTTTTGCCCCTACTAAACTTTGCATTTTTAAAAATTTTAAACTCATTTCTTTTTTTTTGTACCTGAAAATTTAAAATTTTCAAAAATAAATATAAAAAAGGGAGTATTTCGGGGTCAAATTGTTTTTTTTTTATAGTTGAAAATTGTACTATTCAAATGACAAAAAGGGATTTTAAATGGAATTTTTAGGCAACTTATTCGATCTTTACACATAAATAACTATTTTACCATTTCTTATTTTTTTTTCCAAAAAAATATATCCAAATTCCCCGTCATTGTGCTCAAAACCCAACCCAATCCCGTGCTTTAAAAATGTAAAAAAAAGGTTTTCTTTTGAAAAAATATTTTTTTTCCTTCACAATCTTTTTTTTTTAAGAAGCTGTTTCGGCCAATTTCGTGAATAGTTGTTTGCTATGGACCCAGGAGGGGGTTGCTATGGATTTTTTATGCAGTTGCTAAAGGGCACGAAAATTGATTGCTAAGGACTTAATAAAGGTTGCTAGGGATATGTGGGGGGTTGCTATAGAACCAGAGTAGTTACCCCTGAACTTATGTGTGATTTTAGGTTCGAAAACGGGAACCCCCTACTAAGTGCACTTTTAGCTTTAAAAGGTTTTGGTTGCGACGTTTAGGGGCAGTCGTTTTTTTTGGGCGACGTTTAGCGTTAACTTGCGACGTTTGGGCGGCAGGGCATTTCGACTTTTTAGCGGTGGTTGCGACGTTTAGCGTTATGCTGCGACTTTTTGGGCGGAAATTTGGGCGACGAAAAAACGGCTTTGCGACTTTTAAAAGGGCTTTTACAACGTACACATCTTTTTAACAAAAAAGAGCTGACTGTTTTTTTGGGGGTCGGTTTTTGGCGCCGCTTCGAAACAGCACCATGAAATACAAAGTACACGGTTATTCAGTAACCCTTTCATAAATTTTTTAAAATGTGTGTTTAAAAATAAATAAAATTGCAGTATGTCGGGTATCGATATTTGGATAAAATTCTAAAAATAGTAACATTTTTTTTTTTGGAACACCTATGGGGGGGCTCTTCTTTTTGTCCAATTTGATATATTATGCTTTTTCGACAGCAGCTATTCATTTGCAAATTTTTCTAAATTTAAAACTGATAAAAGTTTTTTCTACCTATCATGTCATAGACAGGTGTTTTTGAAATCACATTTTCCCCCCAAACCAAATAATCCTGGAACTATTTTTTAATTTTCAAAGTGGGGCCCAAACATAAACTACGGGTCGTATATCGTAGCTCGACCATTGAAAAATGTTCATAGAATGTTCGAGCTGGGTCGTAGATCATAGCTCAACCATTCAAATAAACCAAAATAAATGATTGAGCTGGGTCGTAGATCGTAGCTCAACCATTGAAAATGTTCAAAGAATGGTCAAGCTGGGTCGTAGATCGTAGCTCAACCATTCAAATAAACCAAAATGAATTGTCGAGCTGGATCGTAGATAGTAGCTCAACCATTCAGATAAACCAAAATAAATGGTTGAGCTGGGTCGTAGATCGTAGCTCAACCATTGAAAATGTTCATAGAATGGTTGACCTGGATCGTAGATCGTAGCTCAACCATTCAAATAAACCAAAATAAATGGTTGAGCTGGATCGTAGCTCGACCATTGAAAATGTTCATGGAATGGTTGAGATGGATCGTAGATCGTAGCTCAGCCAATTATTTCAACACATAGAAGTGGTTGAGCTTTGTCCCAGGTCTCAGCTCGACAATGAACGATTTGTGTGGAATATCGTTTCTTGAGCAATCGAATTCGAATATTTTGAGATGGATCTCAAATTTCATTATTTTTCTGTCTGACCTTTTGAATACACATTGATGATGATGATGATGAATGTGTGTGTGTGTGTGTGTGTGTGTGTGTACAATTGTACTAGTCAAGAAATTTCCAATTTCTCTATCGGGAGTTTTTATTTTCGCTTTTAAAATTGTATTATTCGTGAAAATTGGACTAGTCTGAATGTTGTTTTCGTCGTCTGGAATTTGTAATCGTTGGAAAATCGATTGTGTAGGAGATTTTTGTCTTGAAAATTGTAATCTTGTAAATATGTACTCGTCGTCGGCTAATCTGTGCTCGTCGGGAAAATTGAACTCGATTGGGAAATGTTCTTCCGTCAGGAATATAGTATTGGTCGTGAAAATTTATTGAGATTTTTTTTTTCTTTTTCCTTTTTTTTTTTTTTTGGAATTGTACTCGCCGGTATAACTGAACTCGTTTAGAAAATATTATACATCAGGAAAATTTTATTTATCATGAAAATTGTATAATTTCAGGTGAGCTTGAATGTCTCGAAAAATACTGTCCTCGCGAGTATAACATTCTAGACGAAAATAACTTTCCCCACGATTTCAACATTCCTAGCAAACTTTTAAACTTTTAACCTGACGAAAACAACGTTTAACGATAAATACAAAGGTGTATGTCATACCGATATCCAGAATTTGATGATTTTCCTAAGTGAACAATAAAGATCTTGTAAAGTTGAGATTCGGTTGAACCGCCTACTCCCCGAAACCGTTGACAATACACATGTAACTGCATACAGAAATACACTGAAAAATCTATGTCTCAATTTTCTCACCCTGCCTAAATTTTGATTTGAAATAATGGGGGGGGGGGGGGGGTTCGTGAAAAGTCTATGATATTATATATTAGTCAACATTATTAACAAGTATTGTATGTATGTTTTAAACTTTATATGAAATATATAAAACAAGCAACAGGTGCATTACAATGTGCATTTATTTCAATATAAGCAAAATGAAATGAAAACAATAGATATCATTTCCACAGAAAAAAAGGGTAACCAGGCGCAAATGAGCGCAAAAACATGGCTAGAACACTTAGATTCAGTTCAGATTTTTTCAGAATAAATAACTAACAGCATGTAAAAATATGTTGATACTCTTGAAAACATTTTTTTTTTGCAATGAATGAACAACACGTGTATGGTAAATACACATCTTGCATCAAAATAACATTTGACATAAAAGAGGAGGGCATGTGTCACATGTGTCACTATAAGTCTATAACGACACCATCGCTCTATACATCATTATCTGATAAAGTGTAAGCTATTTACATCAAATATATAACTTTTAAGTACTAGTTATATGTAGGTCATAACTTAATATTACTTTATCATAAATAAAACTTCTTACATATGAGAGAGAAAATCAAATAATATCTGGTATTTACATCACGGAAAGGCCAATTGACATTTCTTGTCGACGTGATAATAGCAAAACAATGTTAGCTTAGAATGAAATACAGTACTTGTATCCATTAAATACCACTATATCAACAGGCGTGAACGCATTGCTTTATACATAATGATCCGTAAAAAGCCAAAATAGAAGACTTATAGCCCTTTAATGTTTCAATCAATCACTTCACCTACTGTTCCGATACTAAACAACTCAACTACAGGTCCAATATCAACCAGCATAAATACCGTCAGTATCAAACAAATTACCTACTGGTCAGTATCAAACAACAAGCCTGCTGGTCCAGTAATCAAACAACAACAACATACCCACTGGTCAGTCCTACTGGTCAGTATCAAACAACATACCTACTGGTCAGTATCAAACAACATACCTACTGGTCAGTATCAAACGGCATACCTACCAGTCAGCATCAAAAAACATACGTACTGGTCAGTATCAATCAGCATACGTACTGGTCAGTATCAATCAGAATACCTACTGGTCAGTATAAAACAACATACCTACTGGTCAGTATCAATCAGCATACCAACTGGTCAGTATCAAACAACATACCTACTGGTCAGTATCAAACAACATACCTACTGGCCAGTATCAATCAGCATACCTACTGGTCAGTATCAAACAACATACCTACTGGTCAGTATCAAACAACACAATTACTTGTTCAATATAAAACAACAATTAGACTTAGAATTTGATAGTAATAGTGGTTTGAATTGTACAGAAACCTATCTACATTATCGGCATTGCTTTAGATAAAATAAAACGATATCTGTCAGAATATGTAGACCAGAGTTAGATCTTGAGGCTTTTGCATTATTGATGTATGCGGTGTATATAAACCATCTATGATTTCTTGATTTTTGCACCAATCATTGAATCAGGCAATCATTCGTGCGTTGCCTTTGATGGTTATGATCATATATAAGATTGCAAGTTCACGTATAACTAATATGAATATATATATATACGACTACAAAATTTCCCGACGGAAGCACTTTTCAAGACGAATGCAATTTTTCCGACGAGCACATAACTTTCTGACGAATGCAATTTTCCCGACGATGACAAAATTCCCGACGAAAAAGATTATGCGACTTTTTCCGATTAATACAATTTTCCGACGAGTACAATAATCCCGACGAAGATCAAAATATAAACCAAATACAATTTTCACAACTAATACTAAATTCCCGACAGATAATTTTCCCGACGAACAGAAAATTTCCCGACGGAATCTTTTCCGACGAATGGTATATTTTCGACAAGTACAAAGATTTTCGACGGAAACTCTTTTCCCGACAAAAGCATTTTTTTCCGACAAATGCAATTTTCCCGACGAGTACATATTTCCCGAAGAAAAAAAGTTTCCCGACATATGTAATTTTCGTTGATTATACGACTTTTTCCTTACTAATGCAATTTTCTGAAAAGTACAATAATCCCGACAAAGAAGACAAATGTAAAAATATTTTTCGACTAATACTAAACAAATCCCGACAGATAATTTTTCCCGACAAGTTCATTTTTTCAGACGAGTACAAAATTAGGACGACTATAATTTTCATGACAAATACGATCTACGACCCAGCTCAACCATTCCATGAACATTTTCAATGGTCGAGCTACGATCTACGATCCAGGTCAACCATCTTTCTTGGTTTAATTCAATGGCTGAGCTACGATCTACGACCCAGCTCAACCATTTCGACTAAGAAAATTAGTTATAGTGTTGATTTACGATCTACGATCTACGCGCTAACTCCACACACCTGTGCAAGACACCGTTTATGTGAGACCCATGGTCCCTATCCTGTTGTTTGGTACTGGCACATGATATACCTCATTTCAATTCAGATGAATCCCAACAGTAAAAATCATCCCCGCGATTTCGCAGGACTTTTTTTTCTAGTAGAATAAGAAACATGTGTCAGTCAGTTACGATCAGAGACCTATTCAACAGAAATGAAACGGTCCTAAATAACTTTTGTTCATGACCGAAAAACAGGTGAACGGGACTTGAACGAGATCTCGCTGACATGCTGAACATCTTGCAGACGATTTCAGACGCTAAACAGACCGACGCTTCAAAGTAAGAGATATTTGATCTAATGAGAAACGTATATAATTGGTTAATTTGTAATAAATTGAAGAGAAAAAACAGTATATTCATAATTAATATGAGCAATTTCACGTTATCTCGCATACATGTACATGTAACTTAAACGAGTGTTTCTCTTGACTAGCACTTTACCTATATCAGAGTTGCGGATCTCTGTTTGTTTATAAGGTCATTAAATATCCTTATTAAATGTAACACTGTTATGTTACATTTAGAAATCTGACGCCATTATTGAAGGAAGTTTATGTACTTGTTCTTGGATTGAACACAATAAATTTATAAATATTATTCCAAGGTAAATTTAAAGCAACACGTATCATGTATCATGAAAAAAGTTCTGGAATATGTCATATATAAAACAAATCAACAAATACATAAAGTTATACATAAGTGTTTTCAAAATCATGAAAAGGAAATATATTCGTTACTACATGTATGCACACAAAATAAAGACTCAATCTTAAAGCAGCTCATTCACATATGATCGGTAGAGATAATATAAAATACTCTGCTCTCTCTCGTAATGATGTGAAATCTTTGTTTCCTGGCAAATGATCGCGGCAAGTGTGTACACATTGCACGGGAAAACGTTATTTCCCCCGAAATAGGTACTTGCGTTGCCAATAGACATGTTCCGCAATATGTGCCTTCTACTGTTCCGGGTAGCGGATTCTAAGTTCAAAAGTTCAGTCTGTGGTGTGAGTACATGAGCGAAGAGTGAATATATTCAGTCATCTTACAGTCACGAAATTAGAAAATTATGAGGCTTGTTCGGAAATTATTTAGACAACATGGATAATTAAATTACTAAAAGGAATACAATTCTACGAGTTACACCACAAAACATCCCAACATAAGTACTATCTGTATACAAAATATCTATTTCTTAATGACGACCATATAGTTTTAGCACTCGTTCGAATTACACGATCTGGCTTTATCTGTAGATTTAATAATTCTAAATATAGGTACAGTACTGGTCATAACGCTTTTGCCTGTGGTTTGAGAAATGAAATTCTTAGTCAATGACCTGACAGAACAGTATATAATCTATTTGATAGACATCAACTTTGAATACGTGTATACTGTCTGGAATCAAATCCAATCACATCAATAATGATTTAAGCTTCATCATTAGACGGGAAAACAAAATGTAAAACATAAAAGGAAATAATGTTTCATAAATCATCTAAAGGGTTTTGATGTGTCTAAAAGCAACTTTTTTTGCGAATTATTCAACCAGAAAATAGAGTTTAATGCAACATAAACGACCGCGTAAAGCTGGGCTAGGAGAGTAAACCAACCATTTCTAAATGAATGCATTAATTGAAGAATCGGTTTTATTTCCTTATTCAGTTTGCCTTTGATAAAAGAAAAGTGTATCGAAGTAATTGATATTATTAATAAAGAATAAGAATCCAAATAATTAAATTAGCCAATAAACATGTATTAAGCATATTTGAGTTTGACATTATTATTTTTACATATAAGTGCCTAGAAATTTTACGGATGGTCTTGAATCTTCATAAAATTAGTGCGTAAATAATAACTGATTTATTCTTTTTTAAATGTAATGTGTGAACAAGTATTTGTAAGGCATCATTAACACAGTAATCATTACACAGAGAAAAAAAAAGAAATTATAACCTGATTATTTTTTTTATTTTTTGTTTCTTAACAGACTCTGAAAATCAGCGATAGGCAAGCGTTCAAATGACAAAATTTGAATTTTATCATGGAATAAAGTTTCACAAAAGGTTTAAATCCTAAAACTTAACGTCCCTGATTGATGATGTTTTTGTAATAAAAGCGGTAGAACTGTTGATTTTTGTCTTCAGTAGACCCATTTTTGAGATAGATGACGTAATTGAACTGAAAGCTAATACATGTAACATTTTACAACGGTTATATTTTTGTTAATGAATTTTGTTTTTGTTCTGAAAGTAGAATTTCAAAAAAACGTATTTTTGTAAGAGTACTAAATAAGGTGACAGTGAAATTTTTTTTAACGACTTAACGTGATTATTTCACGTAGAGTAATCAGTGAAATATATTAATTCTGATTTTTTTCTTCTACCGTTTTTCCTATCTGTCAATGCATAAAAATATATTTCGGCTTAAATTTTAAGATTTTGGTGAAACAATGGATGACCTGGCGGTCAATGACTGTAACAGTTTCCATACGTAAATCAAGACTGCATATGTCGAGCGAGAATATTCAGGTCTCGTGCGAACAGGGGATATTGAGTTTTCTTTATCTAATGAAACTCTCAATTTACGTATACGACGTGTTTTCTTGGAGTGAAGTCATGAGAACATTTCTTTATTTCTTTCATTATTTAACTGCTAATTAAATAAACTTTTTAAGGTGTTACCTTGAATCACTTCATATTCATTCATGGCCATAAACAGTAGTTTTAAGGTGAACCAAAGCACTGTGGCTGCAAAACTCAGAAATATCAAAATTTACATAATAAAAGGTTTGTCTGGCATTATGCGTTTAACATGTAAATCATAATGGTTTTGACTACGAATTTGCAAAAGTCGCAAGCAGTCATCATTAGTTTGCCTTCAACCTGTGCATATTATGTGGGTTCCCTTGGACATATTGCAGATAAAGTCAGCTAATTCTCGAAGCGCTGTAGCAATGGTCAGGTTTCGGGACTGTGGACACTTACTTTCAAATTAACCAAATTAGCTATTGTCTCAAGCAAGTCCATCTGTTTAGGCGCCAAGAAAAGAAGACTCACTGCTCACAAATCCAGTCTTATGAATATTTCTTGTGGAACTGACACAAACATTGTTTTCTTGCCTTCTGTTCATTGTGGTGTGTATACTCTAGGGGTTTGACAGATACTAAAACCGTTTTAAAAATATTTTCGTCAAGCTCAACTGTTTTAAAGTGATTTCTTTAAATGATTAATACAGAATTGGAAGCAGTTAAACGTATGACCTTTCTAGAATCTATTTGTAAGGTAATACCTGATCTTTTGTACCAATTTCCTTTTTTAGGGGCTCCACAACTTGAAATTATGTTTAAAAACTTGAACTCTGGAAGTCGAATGGTAGACTGGAGTGTCACACATGTCTCAACACATTGCTGATCACAGGCTAATAGCTGTTGCAGACTGTTCTTCTGAAATTAAATATGTAATCTTTTTATTAGATGTATTAGGGGCCACTGTGGCCGAGAGGGTAAAGTCGCTGACTTTTACACTCACTAAGCCCCTCACCGCGTGGGTTCGAATCCCGGCAAGGTTATCGGATTTTCATGTGAGGAAGCCTTCCAGTTGGCTTGCGGTAGGTCGGTTGTTCTACCCGGATGCCTCCAGGCATTCGGGTTTTCTCCACCTGTAAATTAATTGGACGTCGCCATATGGTTGAAATACTGTCGAAGCGACGGTAAACTGAAATAGTCAAGTCAAGTCTAAGTCAGATGTTATCATATGTGCAACTTAATTTATTCCATCAATAAAATATTGATGATTTGAATATGGATTCATTTCATATGTTTCTTAATATTCCAGGGACATCACTGAAGAGTGAGCTGGCATTGACAGCTAGACTGAAGAACTCAGACAGACTGTAGCAGAACAGCGGAAATTAATAATCAACTAGAAAAAAGGATTATGTAATTCAAACAAAGAAATTGCTTTTCTTAAATCAAAACCCTCAAAAACATTAATGTAGGAATAGGAAATTTGAAAAGCATCTTATGATATACACTGGAATAATTCATGTTAGATTTCGGCTTTACTAACATTTATTGGCTCCAAAGGCTTCAATGTAAGATATAGTTGTGGCTGGGAAAAATTTGGAATATAATAAGAAGAATTGTCTGTTTTTGATGTTGACGTGTAGATTGAGACATGGATTTTTTTACAAGATTTTGCTGTGAGGCTTGAAATCAGTAACTGTCTGTGAATTATTTTGCTTACATCCATTATTTTAAACTTGGACATATACGGAGATGAATTAAATAAAACATGCCTTCTGATTACAAAAAGGACTTACCTGCATTACTTATTATCACAGACGAAGCAGAGATTAAGTCACAAGGTCCCAATGCGTTACGACTTTTTTGTAACAAAGTCAAATGATAGTGACATTGACAATTTAATTTGCTGTTATCCTAATGGTTGTTTAATGTTTTTATTTTAATTAAATACAGGTTCTGTTTCTGGCAAAGCCCTGACAAAACAGTCTGTTTCTGTATTTTGAGGTCTATGAAATCTGCTGGCTATATCAAGAATAGACTGTAATATATACATGTATAAAGGTTTTAAAGCAGCATATATATATATATAAATATATATAAACAAATGTATATGCAAAGTGTGTGCTACAGATTGTTACGAGATGTAATCTGTACATACTAGCTGACGACCACGTTACTACAATGCATAAAAAGTAAGAATCTTTTATTTAAATCATTAAATTGTTTACAATAATAAACAATTTGCATATTCTGTGTATCTTCGCCATTTTCAATAGACATTCGTTGTCTCCGTTAACGATAACGAGTTCATAAGCTGGGCGTTTAATGTCATGGATAACCTTTA
>CM037781.1:7857911-7907911 GCA_021229015.1 Solen grandis
GAAAAGTAGTGATTGTCCGGTTACTTCACAGGTACGTGGGAACTGCTCTGGGTGCCGATATAGACGGTGTTTGGAGGTAGGGATGTCAAGAGAGGCGGCCTGTTTAGGTAGATATACTTTGTCCAGACGTACAAAGACTATAATGGAAGCTAAGGGAGAAAGTGTCGATGGTGGGGAAGCAGGTGATCAGACTACCAGTCTAAACGCTTCGCAGCAAGAATCTCTTGGAAGATTAAACTCAGCGGATGTAGTGCAAAAGAAAAGACCAGCATTGTTTGAAGTTGAGATCCGAGAAAACTCAAAAGTTGAAGTCAAATTGATAGTTGATGACTTTAGTACTGTTAATTTGATTGAAGAGTTGGAATTAGTTGAAAAGCTTATAAACGCGATGCAGCAAATAAAACCATTCAAGAATATTGTAACAGAGGAGGAGATCAAAGCGAAACTCAGAGAAGATTATGAAAATTACATGACCAAAGCCCAGGTTTTTGGAAAAATGAAACCAGTTCCTCAGGACGAGTATTTTGCCCTCCTGGAATCAACGGGAATAGACATAGATGGGCGACAAGAGTTTCTTCGACAATCTGCCATGTCCTGTCAGCCTGTGCTACACAGTTACATTGCTTTTGCCAATGTTGTACCTGGGTTTTCCTCGTTGTCTCTCGAGGATCAGTGCAGTTTACTTAAGACCTCACATTTTGAAGTGTTTCTGTTACTAACATACAAAGGCTACGACCCAGATCTGCAGATGATCTTAACTGAAACCGGGAAAGCCTACCACATTGATCAGGCAGCGGACATCTTCTATTCTCGTCAACTTATCAACACTATCTTTGATGTATGTAAAAAAATTCAGGCCCTAAATCTCTCTAAGGAGGAAACAGCTTTCCTGCTTGCAATTGCTGTTACATTCGGTGACCGGTGTGTTTTGGAAGGATCAGAGAAAGTTGACGAAATACAGCTGAAAGTCGTCCAAATTTTCCGGTCCCACCTTAGCCGAACACGTCCGGAATGTGCGTCTAAATTTTTCACGAAAGTAGTGGATTGTTTTATAGCCATGAGAGCTGTCGGAGATCATTATTTGAAAGAGTACGGTGTGATATGCCAGGATAAACTTGTTCAGAAAGAGGCTCCAATATGGCTGGCGTACATTAATGCTAATACGGTGAGACAGCAGCAGGCGGAAGCAGCGGCTGCCGCAGTAGCCGAGGAACAGACTGATAAACAGACGGCAGAAGAAACAGAAGAGGCAGGCACTTCATCAACTTGATGCAGCATGTTTACTGTATAAGGCCTATGATTTCACTGGTGCTTTTATTAGCATTTCTTTCTGCATCAGAAAAGCAGTTCTTAAATTCACACAACTCAGCTTAATACAAGTCATAGGGCCATCATTAAAAATTTGTTGTTTGTCATGCTTGGACTAACTCATATGTTTTTTTAGCCCCAGACCAGTTAAAAAAAATAGCACAAAAAAAAATCCCCACCTACCTGTCCACCAACCCGTCATTTTTTTTTTTTTTTGTGCTGTTTTTTTTTTAACTCTGATAAAGGCAAAGCTGATCGACCTTCAAAATGAAGGGATAAACATATTTATTATTCTTATTTAGGTCTTTATTTGCTTCATCAAACATTGTTAAGTTTTACATGTTTGAAAAAGTTCTGGGTCGGAGCACAGCAAACAAATATATTTTTGATGATGACTTAAGGCGTATATGGAATTCAGATTGATTTTTTTATATGCTTTTAGAAGATTATGCAGATTTTAGAATTACGATTATAGTGAAAATAAACATGCAGTGAAATTTACGGCCTTACAGTATGTTGTTATAGAGTTCTTTTGAATATACGATATAATTCATGTATATTAAGGTAATCCATCTATCATGAAATTATAATCATGGTCCTTCAAATGCTTAAGAAAAAAACTTCATTGCAGATGCAAGCATCCATTGACTTAGAGTTATAGGCTCTTGCTCAAAGTCTACAAAGTATAAAGGCTTGCATTTACTATCATATTTCTTTGATCATTTGTTGGACCATGATCACAATTAAATGATGTATAGATTACCTTAAGTTGTGATAATTTGTAGGGTCATCCATTTTAGAAGAGGTTTTTTGCTACATTTATATATAAAAAACAATATATTTTGAAATATGAAACCATCTTTTTTTTTGTAAAAAAAAATTGTATTTACAAAGATTTTTAAACCTTTCAAAGATGCAGAAGTTATCGATACTTTTATGACATGCATGGCTTATATTGGGATTTTTTTTTCTATGAGGCAGGGCATCCACAAAATGGGGAAGAAATAGAGGTATACCTTTTGTTCCATGAACCCCTGTTTTTTAAGCTGAAAATATTCATGAAAATATACATAAAAAAATACAACATTTAACTTGGTAATTTTGCATGCTTTGATTTTCATCTGCCAAAAAAGTCATGAAAAAACATGGTAAAATAGATCTGTAACAAATATAAATGCTGATCTTTTTTACCTTACTGTTAGTTAAATGATCATTCAGATTTCTTCCTATTGTAGAGAAACAAATTATTATAACCTTTACTTACCAGACTCTGTGGTTCATGGGTTGGACTAGTACTTGTATACAATCACTGGACCACTGCGCCTCCATTTTACAAGGTTCAGAAAGAGAATTCAGGTTTTCCTGGGCAACCCTTGCTATATAGATATATATGGGAGAACTCTAACTTTGTCTAAAATTCCAGGATTGGACCAGTACTTTGTTCCTGGAAAGGTCTTGAAATGATTTACCCTTACTGGTTTTTTTTTATTATTATTTTATAGATTGGTTACATATCCAGTGCCAAAAAATTATTACTCTACTATTTTCTGAATGAATGTCCCCAATCTATAAATTTTGTAAAACAATTAATTTTGGAACATTAACCCACATGATAATTCCCAGTTTTGGTTTGAAATGCTGAAATGGCACTTACAGGTATAGGTCCAATGATTTTTTTATTGGTGTATTATATACCATTTTGAGAAAAAAATTAACATGATAGTAAATAAAATTGATTTAGATTAACAATGTAATTATCAAATAAAGCTGGAACATGACTTGGTCTCTAAACAACAATTTAAGCCATGATTTTGGTATCACAAAATTCATTCAAAATCATTTCTTTTGAGAGAAAAATACAATTTTATTGGGAAGCTTTTAGAAATGTGATTGAAGTCAAATTAGTCTTGTACTTGAACATATTGTTAACAGGAATGGTAGAATATGTTTCTATCCAATTTAAGAATTTTAAGTATTAACTTAGCGTAAGAATTCAGTTGTTGATGGAATTTGAATCTGAATCAATAGTCAGTGACCACAACTGGAACACAGTGTCGCACTTTCTTTAGCTAAGGGAAATAATTTCAGCAGAATATTTTGAGGATGTGAAGAGGTTACCACATATTAACTGCATATTTTATATTTCAATGTTAGTTAACACGTCTGCTTTCATGTAATGATAAATGTTCTCATCAAGTTTAGTGTTTGTGTCACTATCAATAAATATAACTTTTTTTCTTCTTCGTTTTTTTTTTTTTTTTTAAATTTTGTGTTTTTGGGGATTGGTTTAACCCTTTTCTTAATATAGATTCATTTTGACACATTGACAAACAGAGCAGACCCAGATCAGACAGCTCAGTAGTAGGATCTGTCTGATCAGGGTCTTCTCTGTTTTCTCATACATATTTGTACTTTGTAACTCAGCTCAATTAAGTCAGCTTGGGAAAAAAAAAACACATTTTTTCATATACCATTTAAACTTAAGTCAATCAATATTCATCTAAGTCAAATTCCACCAACAATTCTTAGCGCTAAGTTTAACTTAAATACTTAAGGGCAACTTTCATAAGGTTTGTTTCTCTAATTAAAAATACCCAAATGTTTCATTTCTTATCAATTATTGTTAGTTATTAAGGTAATAATTCAACTTAGTCATGTACTTTAATATTTCATAAAATATTAAAGTCATTGGCGGAATGTGTATCTACCTAGTTAAAGAATTTAAGTATACTTAGCACTAATTTTTGTTGATGGAATTGAGCCTGGTCTTAAATATGTTCTTGAATATTCATGAGGTAAAGGGTTGATTCTGGTAACAAAATTAATTTATTTGGGTACCTTGGTTATCTTGGTAGAGGTTAAGTGGTCCAAGATATAACAGAACCATTACAGGGAATTTACCTTAAGGGATTTCCTTGACCATGGAGAACTATAGAGAAACAGTGTTTCAATGGCCAGAGTATGAGGTCATGTTACAAAACTTACATAATTATGCTCAGATGAGTAAGTTCTGTGCTATCTTCAAATGTATAAAACGTTATTTTTTTGTTGAAATTATGGTGCTGTAGTATAAACTTTCCGGTGATCAAATATGTGTTAGTGTTTTGCCCCCAGGGCAGTGGCCATTTTTCACAACCAGGGATGGGGGCAACCAGTGGTTCATGTTGAAAAAATGGTGGGAAAATACTGTAAAATTTAGAATCCAACCCTGTAAAATGCCATGCTTAGCTGCAAGTTTTGGAAACTGACTCCGTCTCATGTGTCTGCAAGTCTGATTGATCAAATCAAGATTTCCCACCCCTGGAAATCCTGATGATTTTAAATCCTCTTAGTTGCTGACACAAATAGAAAATTTGCAGTAATGTCATTATTTGCATGTTCTTAGAGAAAATGGATTTTGACTAGCCAAGCTTTAAAAATGTCTGGATTCAGTGCTTGGTTTTATTGAGTTAAAAGAAATCTCAGTTTGGGAGTTTTTATGAAATGCAATTTATCATACTGAATCCTGTTTCTTGAAAACTGTTTGTTTTCTTAAGTCTTGTATTTGTTTGCGACGCTCAGTGTGGACGGAATGTATTGGTTTGTGAGAGCCATGGTTTCTTATTTACTGGTACACAAATATTTATATGTTTTACAAATTTTTGATTTTCAAACCTTCAAAAAAATGCGATTGCATTTCTCCTTACTTTTCTTATGAATGTGTATCACTTATCAAATTTGAAATTAAACTTGACCTTTATTATCATAAATTACATGTACATTTATTAATGGACACCATTTTTGTGTCATTTGCTGTTAAGCCAAGCCAAGGTGATACAAAGCGGTCACTTTTCCGTCTGTCTGTCTGTCCGTCACATTTTTTTCAGTCATGCTTCAGCAAGTGACACAAATGTCATGTGTTCCAAAGATCACTCTTATTCATCCTCTGCTATTGACAGCATGTATTAAACGGGAATAATTTTTGTTGTTGTTTAATGGGCAATTTTATTTGATAGGGAGTAAAGGTAAAGTAAAATGTCAAAGTAACCTTCAAATATTATACAGGTACATTGTTGTTTGTTCATGATATACCCCGATACTTTCCCTAAAAACTTAACATAGAGAAAATGTGCTGATTTTATGTAGAATTTAAAAAAAAAAAAACATTTAAATTGAATATATAATGAAATATTCCAAAGCCATTTTTCTACTTGAAATTTATATTTCTTCCCAAATATAAACCAGACATTTTATTTTGTAGAACATGGTTCTTAGAAAATTTGTGTCATTTTCTGTTTAAATGTGATTATGCATTGGATCTATTTATTTCCCAGTAACTGCTTATCAAAGACATTTTTGGAAACTTCCGATGAAATGATTATGCTCACATGAATTTCTATTTCCTTTCCATGCTGTTATTTTTGTCTACAAGTAATTCTTTTTAATTCATACTCATATTTTTCATTATTTATTTATATGTTGTAACGATAGGTTGGTGTAGCTACCACTTAGTAACCTTTTAGCTCACAAGAGAACTGTGTCGTCCATCTTATTTTGTGTGGAGTCAACAATTTGCTTCAAAAGATATCTCTGAAACCATTGGGTAGATATTGATGAAACTTGGCCCAAATGGATTTTTGGTGGCCCTTCACAAAAATTGCTAGAATAGATGTGTTTAACCCTTTCCCTCATAGAGGACACCATGAAAAGACCTATGCGAACAACATAAAACCAGATCAGCCTGCGAGTAACTCGCAGGCTGATCAGGTTTTATGCTGTTCGCTGCTCTTTAGTGGTCTGGAAATGAGGATTTTGTAATTAAATTTGGTAAGGTTTAACTGTGGTTTTCTGCAGATCAGGCTTTATTGATACCTATTGAGTGCGTCAAAATGAGTTTATATGAGGGAAAGGGTTAAGCAATGCTGATCCCCTTGTAAAATGAGGCCTTCAGATGGTCAACTAGTTTTCTTGTATAATCTGCATATGAATGTCCTCTGACAGTAAACATACTATTGTCACTTCTTGATTTCTGAACTCTAACATGAAATCTTTGAAATTGTTTCAAATGTTTTTTGCCCCCTGGATTAATAGATTGGATATATTGTCTGTTTGTCACAAAACTAACCTTGATCATAAGGTCCCCCCCCCCCCCAAGCATGGCATTCTTTCAAACGAAGCTTGTTCCATTTACTCTAAAACAGAATTCTGTAGAATGTGATATGTTAGATAAATTAAAACAGTATTATACATAGAGTGATAGACACCTGAGAAACTGTCAATGTAAAAGTAATACTTGCACTATGTGTAAGCTGTGCATGTATTTTTGGTATGCATTGAATTGTTTTACAGGTAGCACAATGTATTATGAAGGATTTTTGTTCATATTTTGTTAGTATTTTCTTTTATACATGGTCCTAGAAACAGTTTTTTTTTTCTAGGACCACAAGCTAAAGAAATTTAAAAAAAAATCATTTTTTATTTCGTGTTATTCTGAAGCATTTTTCAGTTTTCTTTCCTTCTCTCTTTTCTTGAAACTCTGCATAGGATGTTTGAGTTACATGATGACATATTTTTAATTGATTTGATGTCGTTCAATAAATATACGTATGTCATTTTTTTAAACATATTTCAGTTAACAGGACTTCACTTTTCAGCAGGCATGTAGGAACCTTTTAACACAGTGAAAATGATATGATTTTTTCTTCTACTGTTAAAGATAAGATAATCAATCATAGATATGTTTTATTTAAAAAAATACTATTCTGAAAAAAATAGTTAAAAAAATGTGCAGAGCTTTTTTATCAAACATCATTACAAAGCCTATGTACATTAACCCTTTCCCTCATAGAGGAAACCATGAAAAGACCTATGCGAACAACATAAAACCAGATCAGCCTGCTCCTCAGTGGTATGGAAATGTGGATTTTATAATTAAATTTGGTAAGGTTTAACTGTGGTTTTCTGCAGATCAGGCGTTATGTGGTACCTATTGAGTGCGTCAAAATGAGTCTATATGAGGGAAAGGGTTTATTATTTTTGTTCTGTATCAATTTTCGTGTCATTGTCTTGTGAATACAGTGATGTGACTTATACTTATTTATGACCATTTTTGTTCAGGATATAATATAATAATAAGATAAAAAGAATAATATGCTACTTTGAATAATATAAACTTTATTATTCTCATACTTCACAAGGGTTAAGTAGGGGCTAAAACAGAAGTCATGTGCATAGTCTAGTCACATCCTGTTTTTCTTCTTTTTTTTTCTTCATATTGTCAAGTGAAAGCATAGGAGGTGTATTCATTACCGTCATAGCTGTTTAAAACTGGGTTGGGAGAACTACAAATGATTCCATAGGGTCTCGTCAAGTATAATTCTCCCAACTTCAATAATTTTTTGTATAAAATTTTACTTACTTTATCTAATTTTTTGGGGGGTAAAATTCCCCAACTTCATTTGATGGATTTTTAGTAAAATTCTTTCAACTTAAGCTGATATTTTTTATTTATTTTTCGTAATAAAACATGCACATAATTATCTTCTCTACATCTCATCACCTGTAATTTATCCACAGAATTTTCTTTAGATCTGAAATATACCTGATATAGGTATGTTAATTAATATAATTTAATGAAATTGGTTTGATTTTATGTCTTGATTTCAAGAAATGAAATGATGTGTATTTTAA
Organism: Solen grandis; assembly: GCA_021229015.1. Taxonomy (NCBI): domain Eukaryota; kingdom Metazoa; phylum Mollusca; class Bivalvia; order Adapedonta; family Solenidae; genus Solen; species Solen grandis. The sequence goes on from CM037781.1 coordinate 7,865,889, forward strand.
ATGATTTAAAGTATTATGTTTTTTTTTTAATGCAGGAGATAAGTTGGAGAAGTATTCTTTTCAATTGTTACTTTGTACAAACTGAATTCTCTTGATAGATCCGTGACCTTCTGCATTAAGTGTTACTATTAAAAGAATCACTTATGTTTTCACAACAAATGAGGATATATTATAACAATAGAGAAGTCCGCATGACAATGTTTGTGGACAAGTTCTTTTATAATCAGATTTAAATGCCACTACTTTGATCTGTCAATTAACTTCTTTTGGAGAATAAATTCCTACAACTTACATAAATCCACCTTGATGCTTCTTAGGTTGGACCAGTACTTTGTGCCTTTGATGGCGATAAAGAAATCTTACTTTCAATGGGCTTAAACCAACCAAGCTTTTGATATGCTATCATGTGGATCCAAGCTTTTGATATGCTATCATGTGGATCACTAAAGATGTGATAGTGGTATGATGCACGCTTCCTTGGGACAATTGTTACATCGTGAATGACTTGTTATACATTATCAGTCTAAATCAATTAACCCTAATTATATGAATTATACACACATATGTTTCATATATATGTGTGTGCATACATACACACTCAACACATATTGCCAATGGAAGATAAAAGATAAATCAGAGTTCTTTCTAGAGTGAAAATAAATGCTATTTCTCTCTTTCTCTCCCTATATATACTTATATGAAATTGTATGAGTGGTGCTTTCTTTCTATCTTTTTGAAACTTGTAGGACTTGATGTTCTTTCTCTCTGCCTATCTCTACATATATGAAACTTGTATAGTTATTGCTCTCTTTCTCCTTCTTTTCTCTTTTTATGAGTATGAAGTAATCTGCACATATTTAAAAGAAGCTGGATAGAGATCTCTTAAAGTATTTGTTTATAGATCGGGAACCAGTTTCACTAAGTTTTGTATGAACAAATTCCATCTTTATAGTCTTAAAATAGTTTCCTACCCAGTTCCTAGTAAATTCAGATTTGTATAATAAATTAAAAAGGAAAGTTACCTATTTAATTATATTACACTAACTTTACACAAACTTATCATTTTTGTGAAGAAAAATCTGAAGATTTAAACCTTTCTAATATCTGCACATTTTGAGATTCTTTTTTCATACCAGCTTAGTGAAATGGATCTTAGATACTTTATTCATGCCTTCATAGAAAAAAATATGTAACTATTTGTTGTGTACAGGTCTACAGTATGTAAGATATTATATGTAAAAAAATATATGTAAAAGTATGATTGTTTTATCTACTGAGAATGTAATATTGGTATCTGAACTTGAAATAAAAAAAGGGAGACCAATCAATGTCTTGTGTGTTCAGTTGTTTGGGTTCTACATCCCACAAAATGTTGTGAAGTCATTTTGAGACTTTGTCACCATGAGACAACTACACAGTGCTGCCTCACACTGATACCATACCTTAGACAGATGGCATGATACCAAAATGTACCCAAGTGGCAAGGTACCACATACTGGCCAAAATGGTAAACCACACGGCAACCCAAGCTGTATGCTTCTAATACAACACTGTGAATTAGTAGTATGATACCATACTATTTGGACCCAAGATACCTCAAGGTGCCTAAGTGAAATGATACTGCAAGTCTATGTAATGGTCAATCTATAAGTCACTAAAAGTAAACTGTTGTCATCTCTCACAAAATACTGTACAAACATTATTATTTTTCACCAGGTTTATCTGAAGATAAAGGTAGAATAGAAATAGAAACATCTACACAGCTTAAGAATTGAGCAAATATTTTTATTGAAAAAATATGAAAAATATTATTTACACATTATCTTTGAAGATTTCAATGATATGATGACAAACTAGTCTTAGGAAAAAATGTATCAGTAAATCCAACAGTTTGATAAAAACACAGAGAATTTTTTTCAATAGCAATGTTGGAAAAAGAATGAAGCTTGTCTATGTTTGATGATGTACAGTCTATAAATAATTACAAATAGTATAACAAACTAGGTGGTTTTTTCTGTGTTAAACAGGTCAACCATTGATATCTGTTATCCCATTGTAGCTATTAGATATCTATTTAATGGGAAGGTCTCCTGACCAGTAACTATAAACAAGAGGGCCAAGATGGCCCTATGTCGCTCACCTGAGTAAGATTGCTGTGTTAGGCATGATGACAAAAAATGTGGCATCTAAAGTGTTTTTCTAACATTTGACTAAGTGACCTAGAATGTAATCCTACATGAATTTGCACTCAACTGAAAATTCATGCAGTCATCATTCTTATCAAGTTTAATGAAGAATGGGACAAAAATGTAGGCCTCTAGAGTGTTCACAAGATTTTTCTAAAATTTGCACTGGTGACCTACTTTTTGACCCCCAGTGGCCCAGTTTGATATCATCCAAGATTTGATGTAAACAAACATTCTGACCAAGTTACATTAAGGTTAGGCTAAAACTGTGGCCTCCAGGGTGTTCACAGGTTTTTCTAAGATTTGACCTAGTGACCTAGCTTTTGACAAAGTTTCATGAAGATTGGGCCAAAAATGGGGCCTCAAGCATGTTCACAAGTTTTTTTAATATTTGACCTAGTGACCTAGATTTTGATCCCACATGACCCAATTTGAAATCATCAAAGATATCACGTAGACAAACATCCTGACCAACTTTCATGAAGATTTGGCCAAAACTGTGGCCTCTAGAGTGTTCACAAGGTTTTTCTAAGATTTTACCTGGTGACCTAGTTTTTGACCCCACGGACCCAATTTGAACCATCCAGATATCATGTAGACAAACATCCTGACCAACTTTCATGAAGATTTGGCCAAAACTGTGGCCTTTAGAGTGTTCACAAGCAATTGTTGACGACGAAAGACAGACAAAAAGCGGTCACAAAAGCTCACCCTGAGCACAAGTGCTCAGGTGAGCTAAAATGTATATCAGAAACAATGCATCCTTTCTTAATGCTTCATGAAATTCATATAGACTTTAGAAAGAAAAAAAAATGTACTGATAATATCAACAATATAAACTAGGCTGAAAAATAAATGAAACAAAATCATTTCAATGCAAGGAAAGACATACACATGTCTGCTAATATGTTTTATCAATACCTGCATTTTATTGACCAAAATAATGAGACGTAACTAGCTCAAGCTAGCATGTTGGCTTTCATGTCCATGAAATATCCAATGTCACGATTCTTCCAACTCATATATACATATTATGCAAAATAAAGTTTAGAGTTTTATATACTTACATAATATTCATGAAGATATTTGGAAAATATCTCATGGATCTGTTTTCTTAATACATTAAAACAGCTTGTTCACAGATAATACGTAGGAATTACTGTGAAATCATTAATTTTGGTGGGACACTATTTTTCATAGATTTTGTTGTGGGTTTTATCCATGAATATTAATCCCCACAAAAACGTGTCTCTTATATAGACCTTAGGTTTTCTAGAACATAGATCCATAAATAAATGTACCCACGAAATTCCCTTAGGTACATAATCAACGAAATTTAATGTCAACGAAAATTAATGATTTTACAGTAAAAGACAATTTTCTATTCTCTCTCATAAATGTTGATCAAGTTTTTGTTTCCTGACAAATAAACTCAGTGTAGTGTAAGTCACATTACACGGAAAACATTTTTTTCATAAAGCAACGTTAGCGAAATTGGTTAAATACAGAATACGGTATGCCAGTGTGACACTCTTTCCAACATGGCGTCTTAAATCAATTCCTGGTAGCCTAATGAAGTTAGCCCATTGTGTGAAGAGCATCTGTGATCAGCCATGTGATGGTAAATGAAATAGAAACTTTAAAGATAGGTTTTATAATTCTAAATAAAGTTTCAATATTTTCTGTGACGGTATTGCCTGTGATGGGAAAACCACCCATTTTTAACAATTACAGAATGTTGCACTGGGTGACATGCATCTGTAGACGGTATTGATAGACATAATACACACATATAGTTATAAAAAAATTCTTAGTCAATGACCATCTGTGAATGGTCTGCTTTAAGAATGATCACTGTCGAAGACCTAATTAAGGCAAACAGGACAATAAATTCTGTCAACAAACCTTGAGATCTTCTTTACCTACGTCTTTTTTATAATTTAGTATGAATAATATACATTTTCTAAATCTCTCCATCTTTACCAATTTTCTAACAATGTCTATCTCACACATTTTTGGTACAAAAATTGAAAACAAGAAAAACATATCTGGTATCTATTTAAAGGCAATCAGCCCCAATTCAGTTACCACTATATGCCAGTCGTTTCCCTGCTTGCATTGTATATGTAATGATATCATGGGAATGCAAACATTCACATGAAAGACTGTCGACAGTAACTAACAGTAAGGCTGGAATTTAGCTTATTTATCCTTTTTAACCTAAAATCAATTCCTTATTCGAGTTGGTTTGGCTGCTATCTGGCAGTGGAATGTATTTAATCAATACCGGTACACTTAATTTTTCTAATGACAATGAAATATGAAACTTTTTCATTTAACAGTATTATTGTAAAAATAAAATATACATTCCAATAACATGAATGTCTAGCCCAAATCATTGCTAGGGCTGTAATCTAGGTAAAGAGAGCAAACACTCTATCTGTAATTCTGTATTTTGGACTCTTCCAAAGGAAGAGCTAAGTAATATTTTCCAAATTATGTAAATATTTTAGTGTCTCCAATTTATATATTTCTTACAGTTATAATAGTGTTCAGGAACATGAATTTGTGTAAATAAATTGTTCATTAAACTCTTCAATAATGGCCGTAATACTGAATGATTTAATACAATGACAATGGATACAAAGAATCTTTACCCACTACTATTGGACTTTCATAACTTATAAATTGACTACAATATAAGGTAAATAAGTCTACAATATAAGGTAATCCAGCCATCATTAAACTGTTACCAACATTCACCAAGAGATCTTGGGAATTTTATAGTAAATACAAACCTTTATAGACTCAGAGCAAAAGAACATATAACTCAGCCAATGGATGCTTGCATCTGCCTGAAATCTTTTAAGCATTTGAAGGACCATGATTATAATTTAATAATGGATGGATTACCTTAAGGCCCAAAACAAGCACAAAATCTGGAGAACTTACAATTTGCATATCTGGCTAGGGTTAATCTATATTCCTGGGCCTGCGTTGAAATTTTTCTCACCTACAATTTCCCTATTTCTTTCTTCTTTTTTTTTCATACTACCTTAAAAAATTAGAAATTTTGCATACACAAAAGTATGTAGCATACATGATACTATTCAATAGCATGCTATAAAAAATTAAGAAAAAAAAACAACAACATATTTCTTAAAAATAACATAGTTGTGGGGATACACAATTTGAGATTTTTGAGTTGATGAAAATCTCAACTTGAGATGATTCTCGAAACCAAGGCCAGGCCACATGTTCTCAAAAAAGTTTCAAAAGGGATTTGAGTATGATACCAGTATCATACTGTTTTTACAATCTGATTTTGTGGATTCCCTGAGGCACCTCGCTGTTACAAATACTGTGATTAAACCAAATAAAAGTGCAACTCCATCAAAACGCTGTATTTGAGGTTCAGACCTGATTTCTGTGCTATTCTGGACCACAGTTTAACTGTGAATCTGTACCCTAGCCTTTTACTTTACGAATATTCATGTACAAACTTTTATTTCATGAATATTCATGTTCAGAATTTATGACTAGATGAATATTAGTTTTCCAAAGGTTTAAATGTTAAATGAGACAATGGAATTTCCTCTTCTATGCAGAATTTGTAGAATTTAAACTACAATATTATATGAGCAACAGAGGAAACCCTGATCAGGCATCTCCTTCCTGATTCTGTCTGATCAGGGTCTCCTGTGTTTGTCTAGACGTCAACACAGGTCTTTATAGGCCCTGGGCTCAAGAATTAAGGTAAAGTCACTGTAATGGTTCTGCTACATTTCGGACCTCATGGCCTTTCATTTAGATAACCAAGGTTTCCTAATGTTTCATTAGGGTACCTTAGTTATCTTGGTTGAGGTTAAGATGTCCAAGACGTAGTGGAACCAATTTGACAAGCCATGATATTAAGACTTGGGAGCCAATGTTAGACCAGGCCCAACTTCTGTACAATTTCAGGCTCAAATTCGAGTACCATACTCAAATCCTTATTGAAACCAATGGGCATATTTGAATTTGAGTATGAACATCATACTTAAGTACCATTTTTTTTTTTGAGAACACGGGGCCAGATTAAAGATTGTGACAGGCTTCCATATCATAATGGAGAGCTTAGTAACAGATCTACAATGGGTTTCACAAATGATCATGTTTTTCCTTTATGGCAAGAAATGAAATAAATTGCACAATTCAAACTATCAGCACTAAGACAAACACTTCTTAACTCTGGTTCAACTAACCATACCTAGCACTAAGTAATACTTAAATACTCTGGGGCAAATTTCATCTCTCTTGTTTCTCTGATAATAACTCTTTACTTTATGAATATTCATGTACAAATTTATGACCTTATGAATATTAACCCTTTCCGGAAATGAGGATTTTGTAAATAAATTTGGTAAGGTTTAACTGTAGTTTTCTGCAGATCAGGCTTTCAATGATACCTATTGAGGGCGTAAAAATGAGTATATATGAGGGAAAGGGTTAATTAACTGAAATTTAAATGGTATATGAAACAAAGGATTTTTCTTTGTTATGCAGACTGTAGAATCTGAGATGAAATATTGTATAAGCAAACCGAGGAGACCCTGATAGGAACTGACTGATCTGGGTCTACTCTGCGTTCCAATGCATCAAAATGAGTCTTTATAAGGCATAAAATACCGAAATATTAATTTTTAATGAACATTATTAGATATTAAGGTAAAAATTTATGTTAACTTTTTTTTTTTTTTTAATATCTCTTCAAACAAGAATAATGGGAAAGGTCTCTATCTAATTCAAGTATTACTAAGCATTAAGTATTGTTGGCGAAATTTGAGCCGGATCCTATCCAATGCTCTCATTTATCAAACATTTCAATCTCTGATGGTTTTCGGATCCAGTTTCCTAGCCCGATCTTCACGGCAAATTTCCGGAACACGTCCTTTGCCTCCTGATACGTGACGGCCTGTTGTTTAGCACCTCTGTAATTTGACGCCTGCATCATGTCACGTCGCTTCAGCATGTTGCCAATGTCACGAAACCGGAATAAAAAACCGGCCTTGCATAACCGACTAGCGCACTTTCCAGCTCCTTTTGTACTCCTGTGTGGGGAACTGAAACATGGTCACATGATTATAAATAAAGTTATTAATTAACTAATACTGATGAACAAAGGACTTCTTTGAAAAAAAAAAGAAGCCGCAGGAGATCATGTGTCATGTTTTTTTAGTTGAAATACCGTCTGTTGAGAAAAAAAATCATTTTGATTGTATAAATCCTAAGCACCAAAGGGATTTCCAGCTTAAAACCTTTTGGCATACCAGTCCACAGCTGATCCATGACCCATGTAACAAAAAATCCTTAAAAATAATGCCTGAAAATTAAGACTTATCTCTCACTTTTTTTTCAGATAAGGAAGGCTCTGTAACATTATTTGGGGGGTGGGGGAAGGGGTTGAGGATATGTAATTTTCTTGATTTTGGGGAAGGAAACATCATGAGGCAAAAATAGCAAATTAAGGGAAAGAAAATCCAAAAAAATGGTTCCTGATAAAAAAAAAACAACAACAAAAAATCAAACAAAAAACAAAACAGAAAATAGCCCTGCTTCTTTAGTTAGACAAAAATGTCAAATCCTTACTTCTCCACAACTTTCCCACTGTGTCCATCCACAATTTCTGGCAGTTCGTCTCCATGACTCCAGTTGAGGCATTTCCCTGTGGGGGGCCCCTCAAGTTCCTCTATTCCCATGGTAACGGTCGTCAGGACTGGATGGTGCAGTTTGTAAGGGGAGGGCAGGTACTTGTCAATAATACTGTACAGACGGCAACACATGGCACGTGAAAAGTGGCCGTGATGGTACGAATTGCCTGTATTGAAAATAAGGATTTTGCATATCACGTTATCCTTGCAATATTAAGCAGTGAAGACCAGGGGTGGGTAATATATTGCAATACCATTTGTCTGCAATATGATTTCAAATATGGCAATATAGTGTTTTAGTAGCTGAATAATTTTCAAGTATATTTAAAATTGACAAATACAGGAAAACAAATGCACAATGGTTATGCAGTATAAACAATCCATTATGATTAATTGGTAAAAGTTACTATAAGAATGAATGGAGACTCAAAGTCAAAATATCAGCAAAGAATCTTGAGTTGGTACTTAAAATATGAAAATACCTTAAAATAACTTAAAAGAATATTCACATTTTTTATGTATGTTTGGATTTTAGGCAATATATTGCAATATATCTCAGTACAGTAGAACCCCGCTAAACCGAACATCATTAAACCAAATTCCTCACCATTTCGAAGTTTATTTTCAGTCCAGATTTCTTCCCTTCTTATTTTAACTAAAAATAAAATGTTTAATCCGAATTTCACTGTTTCTAATTTTTAGCCATTTCAAAGTTAAAATCCTTGTCCCGAGGTCGCAGTTCATGTATATTTTTCAATTTTAATTTCGAAGTCAATTTTCATAATTTTTTGTGAACTAATTATCATCCTCATCATCAATCATTATTTCGAAGTTTTCAGCTTGGTCCCAAAGACTTCGGTTTAACGAGGTCGTACTGTATTAGGTTCAAATATCACAATATATTGCAATATGATTTTTTGCCTGTAATACAAAGTCCTAGTGAAGAGTCATATCATCCGGACACCTGGCAAACAAGTCTCGGCTTGGAACTACCCATACCTTGTTTTCTGAGTGCCAATCAAGGGAGATAAACCAGCGACATGTTGAACAACTTCAATGTGTTGCTACCAGGATTCGGACCCACAGCCTCCATGTCACAGGGCGGATTCTATTACCACTCAGCCCATTATGATTTGATGACAATAGGTGCTTAATAATGTATTTACACAATGCACAGACGACCCAAAATTTTGTGTTATAACGTACATGTACAACCAAGGATTTTTTTTAAAACATTTTTATCGTTATTATTGGGTTATGTTCCCATTACTGAAAAGTATCCTTTTATTGCCAAATTTCTGAATAACCAGAGTGTTCTCTGGAGCACGTGTGTCACCTGCTGAAGTGTGACAGAAAAAGTGTAATGTACAGACAGATGAACAGATGGACAGGCGGGCGGACAGTCAATGTAAAAGTGATCCCTATATGTTTACCTCTGCTTAAAGCAATTGACACAAACTTACCAATTTGAGATTCTGAAGAAAGAAAAAAAAACTCACTTCAAACACATTAAAAAACAGAGACTTGTTTCTGTTGGCTACTTAGTTAGCAAGTTAGGTGAATTATTGAGTAATAATATATCAATTACAGTATATACAACAATAGATAATTTATAAAAATACCCAATTTCATTCCCAATTTTGCATTTTCAGAGGTCATAGGTCATATTTCCAAAACAATAAAACAAGACTAGACTTGACTATTTGAGTTAACCATCGCTTCGACAGTATTTCAGTCATATAGTAACGTCCAGCTAATTACAGGTGGAGAAAGACCCCGACTGCCCAGAGGCATCGGGGTAGAACCATCGACCTACTGCAAGCCACTTGGAAGGCTTTCTCACATGAAAATCCTAATGACCCTGCTGGGATTCGAACCCATGTGATGACAATGAAACAAGAGTGTTCTTTGGAATACATGTGTCACCTGCTGAAGCGTATCGAAAAAAGTGTGACAGACGGCCGGACGAAAAGACAACAGACAAGTGATCCCTATGTGTCACCTCTGCTTACAGCAGGTGACACAAAAACCTGACATTCATCTTACCCAGTATAATAGAAGTGAGATACACCGGGTATAAGAAGTTACTGAAGAGCGCCCCCTGGACTCCCACCACATTCCAAAGGAGAAGCTTGTCACTGCATGACATAACCAGCAGATCCTCGGCACCCTCACTTAGTGACTCGAAGCTCTGGACTGGTTCCTGGTCCTCCTCTACACATTCTACCTCACCTGGAGAAAGACAATTGCTGGGTACCAGCCTCGTGTTGCCATAAAATAAGTTGTTTGTTTCCACTAACATCTCCGAAAAAAATATGATTGGTTGGTCGGCTAAAAAATTTTTTATTTATAACTTTTTTTTATTTATAACTTTTTTTTCCATTTTTACCTTATTTTTTTAAGAGGAACTGACGAAAATCAGCATTTTGCAACCATAATAGCCTGAATGCTATAAAAAGAAGTTTAGGGTCGGTACAAACAAGTGCCAGTGGATGCTCCCCGTACTGCACTTTGTCATTTGATGAGAACTTTATTACATGTATACTATTTGAGCTCCGGACAAAATTTAAGTATGAAAAATAACAAAGGGTAATAACTCCAAAATTACGCAAAACAGAGTTATGGTTCTTGTACACTGCACTTCTCCTCAATGAGATCTATCAACCTATGAAATTTCATGTTGATTCCTCTTATAGTTTTTGTGTTATGCTCCAGACAAAATTATGACGGACGGATGAACGGACAAAGCGGCAACTATATGCTCTCCCTTAGGGGATCATAAAAAACAGGGTCGGTCAGGTTAGTGGAAACAAGTTACTTTTTTTATTACGCCTAAGTTTTAAGATTTTGTTAACAGATACCTGTTAGCAGATATGGCTAATATATTAACCCTTTAGTTAATGAAAATTCATGTACAAAGAATCAGTAACGTAACATTTTAGGGCTTTCATTGTAATTCCAGTCTTTTTCAATACTTAGAGCCATGGCGAATACATTCCGCCTAGAGCAAAATCAGGGACACTGATCTGACAAATCGGGTCTAAGAAAATATCTTATTCTTGCTCAAATCAACACGACGCCAAAACGCCTCGAAATGAATATGCTCATCGGTTTAACCAGTAAAAAGCTGTACAAACCTCCGACAAACAAATGCACGGGAATCTTGCTTTTAATATTTACTTGAGTTCAACAACCTCAGACAAACATTCAGGGTGGGGATATACCTGTTTTGGCATCATGTTAATTCCACCAACAAAAATCAAATTAGGTAAAAATGTATTTCACTATTTCTGCTCTATAAAATATTTGAGTACATGACTAAGGTGACGTAGATTATCATCTTAAAGTAAAACCAACAACAATTGCTAAGAAATGACATAAGCACTAAGATGGTTACCATCCTCATTCTTCACAGAGAACCACCCAGGCAGATCATCGTTGAACACCGGGAAGTGAGCGCCATCTATCAACTGTTCCTCCTGATCTGGGGTTAACAGGGAGCAAGGGCTGAAAAAATAATGCATACATTTTATGTGATTTTGTTTGTTTGGGCCATCATTAAAAAAATGGCTGTTTGTAGTGCTCTGACCCTGAATTCCAGGGGTGAGTAGACAGATGTAGGTGTTTTTCTTTTTTTGATTTCAAATGATAAAAATATAGACGAAAGTGTTCTTTTTTTTCTATGGAATGGACATAAAAAGATTAAAAAAAGTTTAACAACGTAACGACAAAAATAATGGGTTGGTCAGAGCACTACAAATGAAAAATATTTTTAATTTTGGCCTTGCTAAAATTAAGCATGTGCTAGCATACACTGTGTTAAAATTTTCCACTTTATATTATTTTAAAATGCTTATCAATTACTAATTTTTTTTAGATCAGTTAAGAAACAAGCACAGACTAGTTCCAATTAGCGGTTTCTGGGTTGGACCAGTACTTTGCTCCTGGAAGAGTCCTGAATGAATCTTATCCACACAAGGCACTACTCATTTAATTTGAGATAAGACCAATTCCTTCTCTTCTTCCATCCTTCTGTTTGCTTTCTAATGATTCAATTAAGTTTAATTAAATTTACCATCTGTAATAAAACATTCCATAAACAAACAGCAGTCAGTATTCATATATAAAACAAGAATTATTATTGAAGATGATGAATACCCCAAGATACCACTTTGTTACAGTAACTGTTACCAGCTCAGACAGTCTTGAGAAATATAACAAAGGGCCATAACTCATTCAAAATCAGGTGAATCATTACATGCCAACAATATGCGCAACCAGGCTTGGTACTTATCAGTCTTGTAAAGAATCATGAAGATCCGACCAAAGGTAGCAGAGAAATAGGGCAGACAAATCTCGTCAACAGACGGACCAACCAACCGACGGACAAGACTCCAATATAGCCCCCAATTACTATATATATATATATATATACTATATATAATTGATCACAGTTTTATATACTGTGTATATTTGGATGGATATACTTCCTCTTTATTCTATGAAATATTTCTAATCAAATCAAGATAAAGTTTGTGAACAGTAAACAGTGAGCTTAAATTAAACTTCAAGAAAAGTTAACAAAACTTCATTTAAAAGCGAACAAGTTTCTTTAAAGACAACTTTGGTGATAACAAAAAAAAACTTCGCCATCAACCTTGATAGACTCAACAAATAAATTAAGCACAATTCCTTTGTACACTGGTAAACTTAAAATGAAAAAAAGAAAAAGAAGCAAGCATGTATGTCTGTCACAGAGAAACTTTTGTAAGCACTTCAACTATAGAGACCTTTTTAGTGTTTACAGATTTTCGTTTGTTAAGGACATTTCAGCGGCTGATTTTGATTTTGGTAAAAAAAAATTTTTTTTAAATTGTCATTTATTTAAAAAGTGATAGAAGAAAGCCAAAATTTTTAGATTCATGTGTTAAGAATATCACCAAAAGTATATTTGTAAAATTTTGAAGGTACTGAAAGTCACATTTTAGTGTTTTTATGCAATTTTGACTAAATTTTCAACAAGAGGGCCAAGATGGCCCTGTGTCGCTCACCTGAGTAAGATGGCTGTGTTAGGCATAATGACAAAAAATCTGGCATCTAAAAGTGTTTTTCTAACATTTGACTAAATGACCTACATATTGATCCTACCTGAATTTGCACTCAACTGGGAATTCATGCAGTCATCATTCATATTAAGTTTAATGAAGACTGGGACAAAAATGTTGGCCTCTAGAGTGTTCACAAGGTTTTTCTTAGATTTGACCTGGTGACCTAGTTTTTGACCTCATGTGACTCATTTTCAAACTCATCCAATATATCAATTAGACAAACATCCTGACCAAATCTATTGAAGATTGGGCCAAATTTGTGGCCTGTAGAGTGTTCACAAGGTTTTTCTAAGATTTGACCTAGTGACCTAGTTTTTGACCCCACATGACCCAATATCGAACTCATCCGAGATATCATGTAGACAAATATCCTGACCAAATTTTATGAAGATTGGGCTAAAACTGTGGCCTCTAGAGTGTTCACAAGGTTTTTCAAGGATTTGACCTAGTGACCTACTTTTTGACCCCACATGACCCAATTTCGAACTCATCCGAGATATCATGTAGACAAACATCCTGATTAAGTTTGATGAAGATTGGGCCAAATTTGTGGCCTCTAGAGTGTTCACAAGGTTTTTCTAAGATTTGACCTAGTGACCTAGTTTTTGACCCCACATGACCCAATTTCGAACTCATCCGAGATATCATGTAGACAAACATCCTGACCAAGTTTCATGAAGATTGGGCCAAAACTGTGGCCTCTAGAGTGGTCACAAGCAATTGTTGACGACGGACGACGGACGACGCACGACGCACGACGCACGACGGACAAAAGGCGATCACAAAAGCTCACCCGAGCACAAGTGCTCAGGTGAGCTAATAAAAAAGCAGTTTTAGTTAAAACACAAATCTGGTATTTTTTTTACATTTTCATAAAGCATTCATATCAGAAAACTGACTCTGAAAAAATAAAGAAAATCTGTCCGTTGCAGTAATTTTCATATAGAAAAATATATATAAAAATATAAATTCACAGTTTTGGGATAGTTTTTGTATACATTTTGGTCCAGGCACAAATGAGATTTTATGCTCGTTTTGTATTTTCAATGCATATTTGACAGTTTTTTATCTGTAACTTATAGAATAAATTATAATTTACAAATGGTGATAAAAAAAATATTTCAAAAATATCATTTGAACATGCTGTTACAAATGTACAGTATTTAGAAACGAAATCATTCTTACTTTTTAATGTCATGTTTTTTTTTCAACAAATTTTAGCAAATAGTGTTGTTCTTCCATAAGATCAATCCCTAAAACAAGCATGGTGACCCTCTATTTTTAATTCATATATCTTTTAGTTAAAGTCTAAAGTACTTATATGCAATTTTTTTTAAAAATCTGTCCATTAGGAAAAACCCGCTCAAACACCTTTAAATGGATTTAACAAGTAACATGATACCAAACCCAGTCACTTATCCTGACACCGGGCTAACCAGACCTGGAAATACCCTTATATGCTGAGTGCCAAGCAAGGGAGCTCTAACAGTATCATTTTTATGACATTGGTATGTCGCGGCTGGGTATAGAACCCACAACCTCCTGCTCCTGAGGCCAACTCTAACCACTCAGCAACCAGGGACAATCCATATGAGGCAAAGAGTTTATGCAAGAAGTACTTTTTTTATAAGCATTATAGCTGAGAACAAGAAATCACTAAGCATTTGTATCTATAGCTTTTCAGTCATTTTATCTTTAATGGTTTCCAACATATAGGATATAGGAAAAGTCTTAGTTTTTATTTACAATGAGTAAATATTGCATGTACGTGAAATTACTGACTCGACAAAAATGCATACCTGATGGCCACTAAAGTGAATGCACAAGAAACTTTAACATAAATTTCACCAGAGTCAAAAAGCTTTGATATAGGAGGGGATCCATTATAGAAAAAGAGGGCCATGATGGCTCTGAATTGCTCACCTGAGAATTATTGCCCTCAATGTCAATTATTGTATTACGAGTCATAGTGAATACATAATCTATGCAGAAGGACAAGAAGATCATTTTAATTCAACACAAAAACTGTACCTGCCACCCAAACTTTGAAGGTCCCCAGGGTCATGATTTGAACAAACTTGGTAATGATCCATAAGACAATGCCACACACGGGGCTAATTTCGACCCAAGGGTCATGATTTGAACAAACTTGATACTTGCCCATAAGACAATGCCACACACCAAATATCTAAACTCAAGGCCTTGTGGTTTCTAACAAGAAGATTTTTCTAGTTTTTCTAATATAAATCTATGTAAAATCAAGTGACCCCTGGGGGAGGGCCAATTTTGACCCCAGTGTTATGATTTGAACAAACTTGGTAATGGCCCAAAAGACAATGACACACACCAAATATCTTAACCCCAGGCCTTGTGGTTTCTGACAAGAAGATTTTTAAAAAAAACCCCTGGCCGGCAAATTTCCCCGGGCCATGGTTTGAACAAACTTGATTGAGGTCTACTAGGCTGTGTTACACACCAATATCTAAACTCCAGGCCTTGTGGTTTATGCAAAGAATTTTTTTCTAGTTTTTCTTATATAGTCTATGTAAAATCAAGAGACCCCTGGGGCTGGGCCAATTTCGACCCCATGGTCATGATTTGAACAAACTTGGTAAAGGCACGTTAGACAATGCCACACACCAAATATATAAACTCCTTGTCTTGTGGTTTCTGAGAAGATTTTTCTAGTTTTTCTTATATAAGTCTATGTAAAATCAAGAGACCCCTGGGGCAGCGCCAATTTCGACCAAAGGGTCATGATTTGAACAACTTGGTAATGGTCCATTAGACAATGCCACACACAAATATCTAAGTCTTAGGCCTTACGGTTTTGGAGAAGAAGATTTTTAAAGATTTCACTTTTAAAATCTATTTTTAGCTCCTGTGGCCCAGATATGCAATGGACCGGAACCATTTGAACAAGTTTGGTAGAGCTTCATGCAAGGAACATCACAGGCCATTTTCATGAAATTTGGCCCAGTAGTTTCGGAGATGTCATTTGAAATAATTGTGGACAACGGACAGCCATTGATTCTTAAAGCTCACATGAGCACTACGTGCTCAGGTGAGCTAAAAAACATTTATTGACAGAACGCTGTTCACAGTCAAAGTCCATATATCAACTGTTACACAAAATTTAACAAAAAGAAAATAAAATTAAAGTAAACTGTACATTTCCTTTGTACATGAACATACAAAAATAACTCGTAAACATATGTACATTGCTTATGTACAAAATATAAATAAAACACTGGTAAACAATTGTACATTTTTTATGTACAAAAAAACAACAACAAAGAAATCAAACCTTTTTTCTGTCTTCTTAACCCTAAAATAAGAGTAGTTCTTCTGTTATATGTACAAAAATGTATATAAGCAGATTACAAACAGGCAGGCACTTCTGCCATCGACAGGCACTACTTACATTGGTAGCCACTATTCAAACAAGTCTTACATTGGTAGCCACTACTCAAACAAGTGGTAACTACTTACATTATATAAGTAGCCACTACTTAAACAGCTTGTCACTACTATTTATAAAAAGGTTACTACTCAAACAAGTGGTTACTACTTACCCAGGTGTAGCACAACTCAAACAAGTGGTTACTTCTCACATTGGTGGCAACAACTTAATCCAGGGGTCACTACTTACATTGGTAGCCACTACTAAAACAAGTGGTCACTACTGTTTATACAATTATTTATGCTGGTAGCCACTACTAAAACAAGTGGTCACTACCTACATTGGTAGCCACTACTCAAACAAGTGGTCACTCCTTACATTGGAAGCCACTCCTAAAACAAATTGTCACTACTTACGTTGGTAGCCAATACTAAAACAAGTGGTCACTACTTACATTGGTAGCCACTACTAAAACAAGTGGCCAATACTTACAGTGGTAGCCACTACTAAAACAAGTGGTCACTACTGTTTATACAATTATTTATATTGGTGGCCACTACAAAAACAAGTGGTCACTCCTTACATTGGTAGCCACTACTAAAACAAGTGGCCAATACTTACAGTGGTAGCCACTACTAAAACAAGTGGTGACTACTGTTTATACAATTATTTATGCTGGTAGCCACTATTTAAACAAGTGGTCACTACCTACATTGATAGCCACTACTAAAACAAGTGGTCACTCCTTACATTGGTAGCCACTACTAAAACAAGGGGTCACTACTTACATTGGTAGCCACTACTAAAACAAGTGGTCACTACTTACATTGGTAGCCACTACTAAAACAAGTGGTTACTCCTTACATTGGTAGCCACTACTAAAACAAGTGGTTACTCCTTACATTGGTAGCCACTACTAAAACAAGTGGTTACTCCTTACATTGGTTGCCACTACTAAAACAAGTGGTCACTACTGTTTATACAATTATTTATATTGGTAGCCACTACTAAAACAAGTGGTCACTACTGTTTATACAATTATTTATATTGGTAGCCACTACTAAAACAAGTGGTCACTCTTACATTGGTAGCCACTACTAAAACAAGTGGTCACTCCTTACATTGGTAGCCACTACTAAAACAAGTGGTCACTACTGTTTATACAATTATTTATATTGGTGGCCACTACTAAAACAAGTGGTCAATACTTACAGTGGTAGCCACTACTTAAACAAGTGGTCACTACTGTTTATACAATTATTTATATTGGTAGGCACTACTAAAACAAGTGGTCAATACTTACATTGGTAGCCACTACTCAAACAAGTGGTCACAATTTACAATGGTAGTCACTTCTCAAGCAAAATGGTCACTCCTTACATTGGCAGCCACTACTTAATCAAATGGTCACTCCTTACATTGGCAGCCACTACTTAATCAAATGGTCACTCCTTACATTGGCAGCCACTACTTAATCAAGTGGTCACTACTTACATTGGTAGCCACTACTTAAACAAAGCTGTCACTACTTACATTATATTGGTAGACAAAACTCAAACAAATGGCTACTTGTCACATTGGTAGCAACCAACTACCTACATGTGATTTGACACTACTTGTATGCCTGAACACAACTTGTATGCCTGAACACTACTTGTATGCCTGAACACAACTTGTATGCCTGAACACTACTTGTATGCCTGAACACAACTTGCATGCCTGAACACTACTTGTATGCCTGAACACTACTTGTATGCCTGAACACTACTTGTATGCCTGAACACAACTTGCATGCCTGAACACAACTTGTATGCCTGAACACTACTTGTATGCCTGAACACTACTTGTATGCCTGAACTCTACTTGTATGCCTGAACACTACTTGTATGCCTGAACACTACTTGTATGCCTGAACACTACTTGTATGCCTGAACACAACTTGTATGCCTGAACACAACTTGTATGCCTGAACACTACTTGTATGCCTGAACACTACTCACATGGGCAGGCACTCCCTGTAGTCCCCACACGGAGGATGGTTCAGGTAGAGATGGAGGGACACATGGTCCTTCATCTGGAACATGCCGGGAGTCCGGCTCTCCTCAAATATCGACAGGACCTTCGAGTCTGAGAAATACGCTTTCATCTCCTTGTGGAAATACCTGTGGTGGATAGGTAAAATTGGTTGGGAAACAAGTTTTGGCAACTTATACTAATCCACCTTGGAAGTTCCTGGATTGGACTAGTACTTTATGCCATGGATGTACAAACAAAATTTTGCTCCAAACAGGGACCAAATCAACTTGTTTTAGGTTCATGATCATGTTAGTTATCAGTAAAAATTAGAAAGGTAGCTTCAAGTTAAAAAGCTATCAGAGTTTATTCTCTAGAACAATTGTAACAAAATGTAGGTAAATGTGACTGACAAAACAGTCCAATGATTTTTTAATTTCTTTAAATATTTAAAAAGAACATATTGCATAACTAGTGCTATCAATGGAGGTGATGAATGCACCTGCTATACAGCCTTGACTTAATGAAATGATATCAAACAAAATGCACATGATTTTTATATAGTCCCCACATCACATTGTATAAGGAGGGTATCATTTAGAGTGGTATTAAGGTTTATGCCTTGTAATTCACTTCCAGTGAAGTTGTCAAACACCGCTACGACTTGGACCACTTAACCTTTACCAAGATAACCAAGGTATCCAAATGAAACATTAGGAAACTTGGTTATCTCCATGAAGGGCCATGATGTCCCTATACCTTAAGCTGTATTATAGGTTACACTGTTTGTAGCTTCAAAGTATGGGTTTGTGTATCCCCTTTTACTTCAAACCTCACAAGAGTAAAGATTACAGAGTATCATTTATATCTGACGTAACTGCTATACTATAATACTTCAGCATGTTTAAATATTTATCTCTTACTGTAAGCATCCTCAGTTGTCATTTGAGCCAAGTGCTTCATTCTTCAATGTTACCGTACACACAGTCAGATTAGGCGCAGCTACATATAAGGCGCATCCTAACTTTCAGGGTAACTTATTTGAAAAAAAAAAATCACTTATCGTATCGTATGCGGTGAAATCTTGTTTTGAAATTTGTGCTGTTGTACATTTTGACAGACTGAAAGCTATCCGTAAGTCACCGGGCTAATCATATGGTGAACCGTTTTATTTACACATGGCATAAGATTACTGTTAGACTGTTACATTAACGACGGGTAGGATAAAGGTGACACATTTTCATAACATGACATTACTCAACCATGTCCCCGCATTCTAACACTGGGGACCATTGTCACTTATCAAAATTCTCCCAACTAACAAACATTACGTAACAATTGCCACCTGTCAAGTTTCTCCTATACATGATAAGGTCCCGTAAAATAAACTTATTTGTTTATATTGAAAATGGCTTCCATCAAGTTGTTTCAGTTTCTCATGATCATTTTATCATGAAATATACCAGTAGGATAACTTATAAGAACAAAAGCAATAACCTGGTATTATTTATCATGGTTTCGTATAGATTTTGTGGCATATTATTGTATTCATTGGCTTTCAGTATATCCATTTTCTGAGATCGTATACCGGTAAATTTCACTTCTCGGTGATTGAAAAAAGAAACCTGAAAAGCTGTATATCATCATATAAGGTGCACCCCCTCTAAGACCCTGAATTATCGGGGAAAAAAGTGTGCCTAATCTACCGGTGTATACGGTATTTGTAAACAAGGCAAAAATTCACAAATAAACTAATTTTGCAATGGGACACATATCACTAAAACAAAATGAAATGACAAGGATGTGTACCCATAATCAAAGAATTTTCTGCAAAATTATGTTTCTAATTTGAACAACAATTCAGGAAACCTACAGGGGGAATATGAAAATTACCGGCAGGAGGTGAATGGAAAAATATACCATGGTACTGGTACTGTTCAATCACAATAGTATTTTTGCAAAAGGAGGGATATGAATTTCTACATACTTCAGCAGAGCTCTTCTTGCAGTGGCGACAGCATAACTATCTATCAAGATTCTTCCATTCACGTCAAAATTATCACATGACAGGCAGGTGTTCCCTGTCCCAAAGGCGACTATTTCTCCCTTATCCTGCGCTGTTGGGGTAAATAAATCAGGGAGATACAATCAATTCATGGTTCATACAAATTTTCTGAAGAGAAATTTAAGGGTTTTTCAAATTCAAAATTAAGGATTTGCATGAAACTTATGTTTTTTAACAATTTGATAAACATTTTTTTATGATCAATACTGTAAATTTCAAATTCAAGTGTTTTTCAAGGCAGACATCAAATTCAAGGGTTTTTCAAGACCTATGCTAACTATGAATCAATCATACTATTCAAACAAGTTAAAGAAATGTGTAACAAAGATGAATGAAGTTTATTATAGAAACATGAGTGTCAAACTAATGTAAAATCAGTAATTTTTGTTGGACACTTATTATTGGTCTTATTGAAAAATATCAACCCCAATGAAAATCGTTTGAAACGAAACTTGTATTTTCTTCGGTATGTAACACAAATAAGCACATACTTAACCAAATTTAATGCCAATGAAATATGACTATTTTACAGTATCATAAAATACTTCAAAATACTAGAAAGCCATCCAAACCAAATCTTTACAATACTCCAAGGCCAAGACTAAATAATTTAAACACTGATTTTGCAAACTAAGCATACTTAGATAGTGTGCTTGTGAAATTATTTAATATTTGGTAGAAAGTGGACAAAGCTTTTTAATTCTAAGACAGCAAAATAAAGCCAACGGACTGGCCATTACACCAGAGTATTTGATTGTTGGTCTTGTTTTCTGCTTTCAATCAGCATCACACTGACAGTACTTCTGTCACTTGGGGACTTTTGTCTACATGAGACAAAAATAGATAAAGACTGGGGTATTTTAGAGATCCTGTGAGCTAAATATTGAGAAGTTAAAGCATTCAAGTGGGCTAAAAATGTGAGGCTTTTGTGATCAGAGAGGCTTAGGTGCTCAGGTAACAAAAACTTCTGGGAGGCTTAAGTGCTCATGCAGAACTTTTTCAAGCTGGATCGCCAAAATATTGAAAGTCGTGATTCTTTAGTGCTAAGATATTCTAAATATTGCTGTTTATTGGGGAGGCTTTAAATCTCAGATGAGCTGAAATACCACAGTAATTTATATAAAAGTCCATCTACCTCCTCGCTTGATAACAAAGGCAGCAAACGAGTGCCTGGCCGTCTGCATATTGGGACACTGTCCACACATGGAGAGCAGTTCCTCCAATTTCTTGTAACACAGTTTAGCAATCTCATCCTCTGTTGCACTCTTATTCATCAGCTCATGTAGCTGAAACAATAATGGATACTAAGGGCTTTTTGTCTTCCTCCCTGAAAATTTCTTTAAATTCATATGAATTTCCGCAAAATTGCTGTTTACCCCTGGGTTTTTGCTTTTTACTCCCCAAAATAATTTTTTTTGGTCCCCTCTCCATCATCAGTAAAAAAAGGCCTGATACTTAAAAAAGTTTATTTGAATGTCCCACCAGCAGTATTTCAATCATTTGAAGACAATAAACTATCTACTTGAGACAAGTATAGTGCTGCCACAATGCAGTATCCCGTCGTAGACAAGTGGCATGATACCACACCCAGACACATTATCATGACACCAGACCAACCAGCCCTGGAACTACCCTTATATGCTGAATATCAAGCAAGGAAGACATATCAGAACTGTTTATTTACATTTATATTTTTCACATATATAAGCAATGCCTTGTCATGTAAAAACAATAATAGATATTGTTTTTATCTACAATGCTTAGACATATGTTACCAAGCGGTCCATATCGTGTTTCTCAACTGCGTCCTGTATTGCAGAGTCCTTCGCTGCCTTCCTGGTCTTCCCCGTCTTTTCGTTCACTTGTCGACCGCTGATATACACCTTGGCGATAAATCTGGGAGGAAAACATGAAAAATATTTTTTTTTGTATTGACGACTGACGTCACCGTTCAGTAATATGTCACTGACATATTTCAGTTACTTGGGGTTTTCTGAAAACATCATTTCCAGGAAAAACAAACATGTCCTTTTTTTTTCACCATGTATTCAAAAGGTGTTTAAACAAAAGAATTCATGGATTTTATTTGGGATACTATTTGTTAGCCACAGACCATGTCATGTAAGGAAAATGATCCCTTGACAATTTTAAATCATCTTAAAACAAAGGAGAACTATCACTGCAGGTGATAAATACCTCCATATCCGACCTTGTCTTCACGTAATGTGAATGTAGGACAGGACGTGATCGAATGGGACAGGACTGGACATGTGAAATTCCTGTATACTTTCCACTTCTATGGTGCATCAATTTCAAATTGATGGCAGAAATGAGAGAAATTCTGGATAAAATATCCGTGACTCTTCATTGCCTACCCAAAAGGACCTGGGTCGTCGCTGATTTCCACCCGGTGAGCGCTGCTGGTGGCCTGGCAGTACTCCTGCAGTATAGTGGCAGTGTCACGCTTCCTGGGGGGAGGCTCGTACTCCCCACTCTGCTGATGAAGGTCAAACTGTGTCCGGGTCTATAGAAGTCATACCCAGGGGTGTCAGTATTGTATGGAGTGGGAGATGTAACTTTTAAAATAAAAGGGAGGTAAACACTCAACTTAATCTCTTCACTGCTATGTTCTAGTTATTGTTACACCCCAGAATCTTGTGAATGTTTTGACCACTAAATACAATCTCATTAAAATCATATTCTAATTTGCGCTCTCCTACTTTCCACGATTAGGATCTGACAACAACGCATTAAAGGTCACACCAGACTGACTTTTTAAGTAATTTATTTACATAAGTGCTTGATTTTAAAGTTGCTGACATTAACACTCACTCAGCCCCTCACCGTGTGTATTCGAATCCCACAGGATCATTTGGATTTTACATGTGAGGAAGCCTTCTAGCTGGCTTGCAGTAGGTTGGTGGTTCTACCCGGATGCCTCCTTGCATTCGGGGCCTTCCTCCACCTGTAATTAGCTGGACGTCACTAAATGAACTGAAATACTATCGAAGCGACGGTAAACTCCAATCATCATAGTTATAGACTAGTGCTTGATTTTAAAACAATTAAATAGCGTGTTTCAAACTGACTTCAGTAAAAATTAAAAATAAACAACTGCTGTGAAAAGTTTTTACTAAATTATGGATACCAAAATTAAAGCCTGAACAAAAAGAAGTTGATTTGGCACTTTTGGAACTGTGTGGTAGTACCATCTCATAATTTGTTCATATAATTAAATTGATTCGGTTACTTCCCTTGGTTATACCTAACAATTTTGTAGGCGTCGATTTGATTTGCTTTTACAAGGGTCAATCTAAGATGACCTTATACACAATGTGGTCAGATTCAGTTAGCAAAATATGAGCAAATATACTGAATCTGATTTTAATGAGATTGCATTAATTAAAACCATCGGATTTATGAGTGCAAACTAAATATAACAACAAGGCAACCAATCCTTATTTTAGTTTCGCTATTAAATCATAATTAGAATAACATTTTATAAGGATAAGCAATTAATTAAAAATCATAAGTGTAATTATAGTGCAATTATCACTGACAGGACCTAAATCATGTCGTATTACAGGTAAGACAGGTGTTGGTATGGTCAGGCTATTTAAACAGACTTAGAGTATGAACAACGATGGGACCGACGAAAAATATCGGTTAATACAAGATGTCGTTATGAACAGGTGAACAGCTTGTTTTCGGAGAGTTTGCACTGTTCTCATAATGTGCTTTAGTCCTAATGTAATATACACATAATGTAAGACAATCATGATACGTACCTCATGTATGCCTTGACTTTGTGCGACAGATGTACCTGTAATTTTAATGAAATCATTATTCCATTTGTACTTGTGACTCCAATCTGAAGGAAAACTTTGACATACACAACAAATGACAGTGTCGAAAAAAAGTGTGCTAAAAAACCACAACAAAAACATAACTGTAGTTTTTACATCTTAAATAGTTTAGTTTAAGTTATCCAGGACTGCACTGTTAAATTGGGACTAATGCACGATTCTTAAAATCGATTACACAAAGTATTTTTGGCAAATTTTAAATCAAAAAGAGGGCATAACTGTGTCAACAAGTAACTGGTATTGCACACAACACACAAGTCCCCTACGGTGAGGTGCATAATTTTTCTGTTACCATAGCAACCAGAACTTTGGTCAGAGAAAAAAAACAAAGTGATGTGCAGAATCTCCATACTGCCATCTATTCATATACCAAGTTTCATAAAATTATCTTCAACGTTTTTAAAGTTATCGTGAGATCCAGATTTCCGGACATCCGGACAGACGTAGGGCAAACCTATAGTCCCCTCCAGTGTAAACACGGGTAGGGAACTAAAAATTGTGGGGATGACTGACCCATTGAGCATCTAGAAAAGGGCCTGCATCTACTCTACAAATTAAAGCTAAGTAAGGTATAAAAAAAGAACACAAGAATACCATTACCTTCATTATTGTCTTCATCATCATCTAGGCCTAAGATAATATCAAAAGCAAGCTTAGCAGCCTCTGTTTTTGCTTCCTTTTTGCTTCTGCCCGTACCCTGGGGGTATTCCTTTCCATCCACCGTACACTGATTGGCAAACTGATTCATCAACGAGTAATTCTTCACCGGGACCTCCTTAAATGTTGCTTTGAGACGCCTCATAGAACAATACTCCATCAGCGCACTGATTGGCTGGAATGGACAAAGAATGCTGGGATAGATTTACATGAGTTTTGCATATAGGTTTTTAAAGGAACATCTGATATGGATTCAGAATCAAAGTTAACTTTGCATAGGAACAGATACACTGCATCCTTGTAAAATTAAGGTAAACCATCCAGTGTTTTTTTTGGCTAAAATATTCGGCGAAATTCGGCGGCATTCTCCCCTGCCAGAAGTATATATTTTTCCCCCTATTATGCTGAAAATTCCCCCTCTTAGGGTTCATTTTGGGGTGCAAAATGATGAGTTTCTCTCATTAAATCAACAAATGTTGCACAATAAAATATTAACTGAATATATTTCGTCTGCCCTGTTTAGTAGGTATGGTCTGCATTCAGGCCCGGATCCAGAAATTTTCTGCTGGGGGGGCCAAAATCCGAATGTGATAGGAGTGGTAGGGGGGTTCGGTGGCATGCTCCCCCGGAAAAAAAGTTTTTAG
Source organism: Solen grandis (assembly GCA_021229015.1). Taxonomy (NCBI): domain Eukaryota; kingdom Metazoa; phylum Mollusca; class Bivalvia; order Adapedonta; family Solenidae; genus Solen; species Solen grandis. Next base: position 7,891,521 of record CM037781.1, read on the forward strand.
TGTGATTGAGATGCATTCTGAATTGTGATCATGGTCCATCAAGTGATAGTGTCAATTTCATAGTAAATGCATGCCTTTATAGACTCAGAACAAAATAGCCAATAACTCCAATTCAAGGGATGTTACACCTACATAGGTTTTTTTAAGCATTTGAAAAACCATGATTATAATTTAATGATGGATGGATTGCCCTCGTGAACAGGGACTATGGTGGCCCTAGAACACTTACCAGAGTACTGTCAGCTTATCGGAAATTTAAACTAGAAATATCGCTAAAGGTAATAAATACCCCAACAGTAATTTGACCAAAAAATACAAAGCCTTAGGCCAAAAAAAAAAAAAGTTCCGTTTCTGGTCTCCCGACCGACCCCCTTTTTTAATGACCGACCCTTAAGTTTTTTTTACCTTTCGGCCCTTAAAAAATATATTTCCCTTTTATTTACCTTTCGTTTCATGTAATAAAATAAATGAATTCCCGACCTACCAACCCTCTTTTTTATTTGCAGGAGACAGAAATGGAACTTTTATTTTTTTTGCCTTATCCAACAGACAGGTTTTTTTTTTTTTAGCAAATTCTAAGTCATAAAGAGGCCATTAATGCGTAAAAGATTTACACTTGGCATTCAGTTCATTGCGATTAACATTTGAACCAAAAATTTTCCTTTATTTTATTGAGATAAACATGCGTACTAATCCATTACACCTATCATAAGTTATTAATCATACAAGGTATTTTATCAAATCACTTTGATACGTTGTGGCCAGGGATTAAACCAAAAACTTCTTAGTTGCTGGACAGACCTTATAACCACTCAATCACTTGCACTGGTGAAAATGTATAGTTTATAATGTTACCTGTTTCGTCCCATCCATGTAACTGTCAATCAACTCTTGCGGAATATCCTTGGGCACACTGGCCTTGGGAGTTTCTTCTATAAAGTCAGGCCTTGGCGTGAGACCTGGAATATAACGCTGGGCCATTGCTGAGCTATCCTGAAACATAAATTAGACAAATAACTTTTTTTTTAATATAAATCCACAGAGCCATTAATTTCTATCAGATAAAGAAATAACTCACTAAGAAAAGAAGTAGAACTTAGAAGTGATTTTGTGTGGTTAGAACTAGCATGCTACCAATATAATATGTTCAACAACAACAACAAAATATGCAGTATTATTAACTTATATATTCCTTGTTTCAAATCACAAATCTGTGATAGGTAATTTCAAAAAAGTATCAAAATATATTTTTTAAGAGAGACAGTGAGGCTCATTGGGACCTCCGTCCTGTGTCTACAACATATACAATTTAGAAAAAGCAGCTTTTTATTACTCAACTAGTGAGTGAGTGAAATTAGAACATTCAATTTCATTCACTATTGTCTGACTACTTCATAATACATCCAATTCCATGTTTATCCATTATTTAACTTTTCACTGTGTATGTTTTTATAAGCACATTCATTGTTTACACTGAATCCGATCAATCCTGATTCTACCAACTCAGTGATCAAAAATCACACTAGACCAAAGGGTTTTGGCTAGTGATATTGATACTGGGCTAGTAGGAAACTGTTAACATACAGGAATACTGCATTCTATGCTAGTGGGCTGGCACATTCTGCTTGTTTATTTTAAGAAAACAGAAAATTGGGCTTGGGCATGTAAACTTAACAAGATCTCAGCTGTCTGTATAACAGATCACTATTCTCCAATTATTAGTTTACTGCTGTGTTAGTTCAAAAAGGACCATAATTTACTAAAATTATTTAATTTGTTAAAAAAATATTTTACATATTTGTTTAATGTCAATAAAGACCTTAATGAAGTATTAAACTTGAAACCAAATATAGTTGCATGCATAACCTTTAGACTGGTTTATGCTTTTCCTATATTGTAATTTTTTAAAGATATACATTGTTAATCTTCCTTGTTTTAGATCTATATATATTAATTTATCCTGAAATAAAGGTCCTGGTATGTCTCAGTGAAGACTGGCCAGAATACTAGGATGATCCAGATAATAAATTGCATTTTCATATTCTTGTTGCTGTCCCGAATGCTCCCAGTTTAGATGTCAAATGCCCCCGTTTGGCACTGTGCACCTGCATGTTTCCCGAATATCCCGATGTGACCCCTGTCATGTCCTGCTGCCAACCAGTTAGAACATGATAGTGTTACAGCCTTGCCGGTCCAAACAGTAGAAGCATGCATGGGCGGTGCCATATTGACACCCTATGGTAAGCGAATTGTACCGGTATAAAAAAAACTGAACAAAGTGCACAACTGTGTATGAAAAGAAGAAGCATCTATCTGATTTATAAGTGGTAACATAGTCAGAAATGCCTAGAAACAAGAACCCTCCGCCTGTTAAAAAATGTGTTTTGAAAAATGCATCAGATAGTAACATGCCATCACTATGGTGCAAGCTCTCTGCCGATGGGCAAACTGCATCTGACAGTTCACCAACTTGAGTTTGTTGATTTTTGTTGGGATCATATTATCTTACACTCAAAGCAATACACTGCTGGGGAACTTAATTGTACACTCAGGACTCATGGAAGACTTAGAGCTATGATAGAGACCCTGTCCTATGCCGGTATAAACTGGCTTGTGCCAGACATGCCATGATGAAGCTGGATACAAGACAGTCTGCCGGATCGCACCAGATCAACATGGATTATTTCAAAATAATGAGCTGATCTTGGCAACATGCAAATTTTGGTTCTGTTTGTCACGCCGTAGGGGATAGCACCAAAATGAAAGCAGCATGATATCACAAATTGTGGGTGCATACAAATGTGGACTAAACACAGACAGGGTTTTCCTTGACGCAGAAATTCTGTGTCATTGTCGCATTTTTTCACCAAATGACCCCCAAAATAAATTCTTATGTGCCCAAGTGGACGCAAATGTGCTCGGACATTCAGTCTGTTTACATCTCGATTTTCTGAAAATCTATTTTCACTTTTAGGTCGACTGGTATGCCTTTTTTTAAGATTCCTATCGCTTACACAGCCAACATAATGAAAACCAGTCTGTAGTAAGACCAGTTTACATTTTATCAAGCCTTTTTCTTTAGATTGATTATCACGACAAAGTTCCAGTCTGATTTAAGACTGTGTTTCATACATTTTAATTTTATTTCAACAAACCAAAAGCGCTTCTGCATCGAAGATTGTTTTAAACGAAAACTTGGTTTCGGACAGCTGATATCCTAAACAAAGGAGGCAAATTCAATTTTTGTAAACTTTCGGAAGATTTTGTAGATGATAACATTATCAGACAAATACTTGATAATTCAGAGTTCATGAAGCGACACATAGCGATGCCTAGCGCTTCGCCGCTGGTCTTTAAGTTAGTAAAATAAGCTGTCCGTCTGCAAATTCTAAATGCATCGAACACTATTTAGCAACTCTAAATCATTTAATGCATTACCCATGAACATAACAGGGCACTACAACAATGTATATTTTTTTATATGAATAAGGCCTAAAGCTTACCAACGTAAAAACATGTGAGAAATTATTTCGTTTTTTTTTTCATTTAAAAAAAAAATTTTATCAATATTTGTTAGTTTTTTAATGGATGACCCCCAAAATTTAGTATGACCCCCATTTATGAAAGTAGGGGGGTCAAAATGACCCTCATCTCTGGAAGAGGAAGGGAAAACCCTGCACAGATCATCCTGATTTGCTATGGTACCACCTTCGTTGTCTTCCTGGTTTGACTATCCACCGGGTGCCAATTTTGGACAGCGAGAACTAGGCTTTAGACTGACCCAAATATATGGTGTATATATATAAAAACAATACACCAGACAAACTCTATATAAGTCCAAACTTCCTTTTTCATCTGTATTTTCATTGCACATGGGGAACAGTCAAAACATTTAAAAATACCATATATATATATATATATATAACATTATGAACTTTTTTTGATTTATAGAACTGATGAAGCTTTAGATTCACAGTAATTATAATACGTATCACAAGTATAATGTAATATTTAAAAAAAAAAAAAATTGACATTATGCTGTAAACTCATTTTCCCATGTATTGTTTTGTAGCCTGACAAAAGTTAAAGAAAATCTAATTTAAAAAATAGAACCTGATTTTACATGTACATGTATAAAAGCATTTTTTCCCCACACAATTTAAATTCACCAACATTTCTAAAAAGAAAATTTACAGTATTTTGTGTACTTTGAAAAAGCCCTAAATCTGCCTTTTCTTGGTATAATTTAAGGCAGAATTGAGCAAAGGCTAAATACGTTAACAGGTCTTACTTCGATCCAATTTAGCTTGACACGATGTAAAACTGTAAATAAATATTTTTTTCACGATTCTCTTTTGGTTTCGACTGCTCTGCAAGTAATGGGTTTCTGCGAGTCCGCTTCGGACCTTGCTATTTCGTACTAATTCACGACAAAATTCTAGTGTAGATATATATATATTTATATTTATATATATTTCTATGAAATAAAAGACAATGATATATTGACTGAATAATTAAATGGGTGACTGATTGTTAAGTTTATTAATTGGTTGATGTATGAAAGGTGTCGCCTGCTCTGTGTGTGTGTGTGGGGGGGGGGGGGGGGGGGGGGGGGGGGGGGGGGGGGGGGGGGGGGGGGGGGGGGGGGGGGGGGGGGGGGGGGGGGGGGATTTGAGTTGATGATTTATTTTCATATTCCGTGAAAGGAATATTTAATTTTATATACTTGTATCACAAAGTAAATATGAATCATAGACGTGTATTAGACCTTTCGCAAGATTGTGCGAATTTTTATAAAGATCGTGCCAAGTGATAAAGGCTTCTTCTCCATTTGGTTTGGTTTCTGTCTTTGTACGCCTTTTGTTGTTTTCATGTTGAATCAAATAGCGAGACACTGCTCTCACTAATAGTGTAACTGTTTGGTATTTCCTCACAACAGCCCTCATATATGAATAGCAAATGGGGGCAATCGATGTCAGGAATAAATTACTTTATGAAGTCATATGATATAAACTGGTCAACCTTTTTCATACCCCTCATACCCATTATATTATGCAGGACCAGTCATGTCGTCCCTAGATTATGGTATCTACTTTACAAGACTTTGTGACAACAAAGTTTTGTAGTTGTATTGTATTGGGGTTTACCGTCGCTGCGATAGTATTTCGATCATATAGCGACGTCCAGTTAAACACAGGCGGAGGAAGAACCCGAGTACACAGATATACCCGGGTAGAACCACCGACCTACCGCAAGCCAGCTGGAAGGCTTCCTCACATGAAAAATCCGAAGTCCCTACCGGGATTCGAACCCACAGCGGTGAGGGGCTGAGAGATACAAAGCTTTGTATTCTAAAGTGATAATATAAATTTTAGAGTCTAAAAGTGCCAAAATCAGTAGGCAACATAATGATAAAGGCTGTAGTTTCATCCCTATTTTCTCTCTAGACAGACTACGTTGCATTTTGTGACATGACGAGGCATATTACAAGGACTTTTCCTTATAAGTACAAAAAATACACTGGCAGGCTACAGTTCTGCACGGCGACACAAAAACGATGGTCTGTATTCTCTTGGTATCCATGGCAAATTCTGGCCCGCATAGTGCCACATATGATCCGGAACACTTTATGAACCTTATAAGTTCCTTGAAGACCTTAGGCGAAAGAAGGGCCCTCTGTTTAATTACAAAATTGTAAGTTTGTTTTCCGAAACGAGGACGTAAATTACAAGCAATTGTGTACCTGTGGTCAACGACCTCAATGGAATTATGCAATATGTACATGTTTATTGCATATATTTCCATATGCTTCAATGTTATCAAACTTACTTCGTTCCCTGAATTCACTCTGGTTTCCCACATTTTTTTCGCCTTCAGTACTTTTGAACGAAGATTCACATATTTGGGAAACATTACAAAGCACAATAAATCGCAAAAATGTTGTGAGTGTTCCTCTACTATATTATACTTACGATTCTAGGTTCAATTTTTCTTTCCTGTCGCATCCTATCCACGAAATAAAAAAAATAATAATAGTGATTTTTATATGCATATCAAGTTTGGACGGCTCATTTTATCATTTTTATCGTGACACTTTGGACCATCGTTACGATGGAAAACATTTCCTTTCAGTGTTTGTGTTACTAAGTAATATTATTGGTGTCAAACGTTCAAGCTCATCTCCGCCGCCACAAAATGTACCGAAACCGTCCATACCATATATAAGTACTTACTGCAAGATGAATAAGCAGTGTTTTCTTTTCGATATGTTTTATTCTCTAGCCAAACGAAATAGTCGCCTTTGGACCTCTGTTCGAAAGTTTTTGGAGCTTTCAGATGATGAATTGTAGATTATGTTCATAAGAGCTATGGTTCCTTGTACTCTCCTGTGTATATAATAAATAGGAAATGTTTGCCATAGGAACGTTAAAATAGATATAGGTGATATTTCAGCGTTTCTTTGTAAGTGTAATCGCTATTAAGTAGTAGAACTTTCATTACATAGAGAAAGGAAAGTCGTTTTATAGTACCCATTTACGTTTGGATTTTTAATTCAATGAAACTAAGCGTGTGTAATTAAAATTGGGGGTAGGTTTTTTAATGACAAACTATGGAAAATATTCAGGATTGCGTATTAGAGCTATGGTCTTTAAGGCACTTAATGTTTCCGAAAATATGTTACATGTATGTACCGAGACAGTTGTAGAACACATTTCTTTTCCAGATTGATTTTTTTTAAAGTTTTAGCATATGTAATAGTGTGTAATGAATCGTAGCTATAAATGAAGTGTCACGTGACATGCTTATATATGCATTTAAGAGTTATGACTATTGCAAATAAATGGAGAATGTTGTTGTGTAAGTTAAATGAGATTTTGAATGTTTATTTATCTATACGAATAAGAATCAATTACTTAATATGGCTAGATTATTTAGTCTTTCAAGGAGTGGAGATGATGTTTTGAGCATAATAGCGCCAGAAATGCTTTAACATAGGAAAGGCTTGTAGACTGTAATTTAAATCTGATGTTGTTTTTTTACTTTCAATTGATTATGGAATTGAAATATCAACATATTACCAGTTATCATAAAAACTCTTGGTGTAATATGTTCATTTTTGAATGCGTTCAAAGTGTCAAAGTTACTTAGAAATATTACCATCCAGTGGCAAGATATGGATATTGCTATTAGTGTGCTAATACCTTAAACCCATGCCTTTAATTGTTTGCTTCATGAAGATTTATATTGCACAACTGCTGTTACATAGACATTTAGTGATTAAAATTCGAATGACAGATTATTCACATTTCAGAATGTTTATCATTTGTTTCTGGATCCGGCGAATTTATGTCTGCGTCCATCTTGACTTGCTAGCTGGACCGGGAGAAGTGTGGCCTTGCCGTGCTCGTTATCCTCTGCCGTGCTGTTTATCAAAGGCTTAATTCGATGCATTTTCAGTAACATCTATACCTGTAGTACTGTAAAATAATTAATTTTCGTATTTTTTAGGGACTAATTTTAGCTCGACTATTCGAAGAATATGAAAGCTATTGTAGTCGCCTTTGCATCGGCGTCGGCGTTGGCGGTGCAGCTTTTGGTTAAAGTTTTGCATGCATGTTACTATCAACCTTATATCTCTAACCATTTATGGTATTGACTTGAAAGTTTATAAATATGTTCAGGGGCATCAGATAATTAAGGTAGATAACTCTTGATTGAATTTAATATAAATTATGGCCCCTTTTTAACTTAGAAATTTTGGTTAAAGTTTTGCATGCAATAGAAAATTTGGTTAAAGTTTTGCGTGCAAGCTACTATCCAGTTTGTATCTCAATAACCATTCTTGGTATTGACTTGAAAGTTTATGAATATGTTTAGGGGCATCAGAAAACCAAGATAGATAACTCTTGATGGAATATATTACAAATTATGGCCCCTTTCTAACTTAAAAATTTTGGTTAAAGTTTTGCATGCAGGTACTTTCATGCTTATATCTCAGTATCCAGGCATGGGATTTATTGAAACATCTTTAATATGTTTAGGGGTATCATACTATAAAGGTAGATAACTCTTGATGGGATATGTTACAAACTATGGCCCCTTTTTAATTTAGATTTGTTGTTGTTAAAGTTTTGCATGCAAGGTACTGTCATGTTAATATCTCAGTATTCAGGCGTGCGTTTAATTTGAAACATCTGGTATTTCATGCTTATATCTCAGTATCCAGGCATGGAATTGATTTGAAACATCTTTAATATGTTTAGGGGTATCATATAATAAAGGAAGATAACACTTGATGGAATATATTAAAAATTATGGCCCCCTTTTAACTTAGAATTTTGATTAAATTTTTGTATTCAAGCTGCTATCCAGCTTATATCTTAGAAATTGCTTAAGGAATTGACTAGAAAATTAAGGAGTGTCTTCGGGGGGGTCATCAGGAAACCAAGGAGGATAGATAACATTTGGACTGAAATTTATGCAAATTATGGCCATTTTCTAATTTGGATTTTTAGTTAAAGTTTTGCATGCACAGTGTTATTATGCTTATATCTCAGTAACTAGTCATGAGATTGATTTTAGACTTCATAAAAATATTAAGGGGTATCAGGCTATCAAGGTATATCATTTTTGACTATTATTATGCACAGGGTATGTGAAGGGCAAGAATTGCAATATATTTCATTTGATTAACCAACAAGCATTTTGAATAGTCGAGCGTGCTGTCCTCTGACAGCTCTTGTTTGGTGATGTGTTACTTTTGTATGAGGGTGGAGGCGCTATAGTATTCGTAGGGGACTTATTTAACATAGGGGTTATGGGGGGGGGGGATCCTCGTGGATTTCAGTGGTAATTTTATCCATGAATATGAATATGAAATCCGATGCGCTTCCTTAATGTACATCAGTTTTGAAAAAAACTAATGATATTGTTAGGGGATTATTCATAGTTTATTGTTCCGGAATGTGGTGCACTTTCTTGATGCCCGTGTTTTGAACAATGACAAATTTTAATGTGGACCGAAATTTCGTGGATGATTTTATTTCACGAATAAAAATATAAACTTCCAGTGTTGGGCGATTCTTTTTACTGTCCTTAGTTTTGTAATTACTTGTACAGCAATGAGCTGTTTGTATCGATATACGCTGAATTGTAAAAAATGAAAAAAAAGAATTGCTAAATGATTTCATTTTCGCGCGCGCGTGCGCGCGCGTGTGTGTGTATGTTGGGATGATTCCTATGGATTTCGTGAACGATTTTATCCGTAAATATTGTGCCCCACGAATACCTTTAATACAATAATCCTTACATTTTCTGTGAAATTTTTCTGCGAATATGTGTCCCCACTTTATTATATTTTCAACGAAATTTGATGTCAACGAAAAATAATGACGTAGCAGTATTTATGTTTCATTATCTAATAATTGTCTTTGAATTCCATTATTGTAAGATTTCTGCCTGAGAGTGAAATATATAAAATCCAAATGAGATATGTTGGTTTCTCTGTTTAAAGATCTGTTTAAGGTCGAGTTATTAGTATCTTGGGTTAAGAAAATTTTTTTCCTTTTTCGTCAATTTGGGAACAGTTCTTTTACCAAATCCTCCTCGATGGAATTCAAATTTCTAAAGAAAACTCAAATTCTATTTTTTTTTATACCGTTTTGCATATGAATATTTATTGACTACAAATGTATTTTTATTTTTAACTTGTTTTCAAGTCAAACAATTACAGGAGATCTTAACCAATGGGTACAAAAATATTTTGTAAATTATTTTTTCCTTCTCGACCAGAATTTCTGAGTATGTAAAACATCCTATGAGTACCTCGACAAAAACATTGTCCATTATGTGCAGGCATATTATTTCTACATTCAATTATTGATTTGTTTATGTTTTATTGTGTTTAGCGTCCAATGGACAGTATTTAAATCATTCGAGGACCACATGAGGCAAGATATAGTGTTGTCTGTTTTATATTGATTGCCTATATTTGCGTTTAACATTCCTCCGAAAGTATTTGTCAGTTCGAAACTACGTTTTTGTTTTCTGCTTTTTGGGTTTAACGATGTCTTCATTTTCTGTTTTTGGGGTTTAACGTCCCTTTTTATTTAGACAGAACAGTATTTGCTACACGTCAGTGTCATTGCAGTACCACTAAAATATCCTAAATTTGTACTGAACGCCAAGTAGATACCTATCTGAATTCGGTCTGAGAGACTTTAACTGTCTGAAACAAGTGCACACGTTAGGGTTCGTCAAGCTTATGTTGGAGAAGATAAGGGCGACAACCATTGCCACTGACGGTGTCCAAGAAGTGCAGATTAACACGATTCGTATCTGTATAAATACAAAGACAATACCCAAATCGCTATTTGCATAGATGTTAAAAATAAATATAATGCAATAAATACAAATTGCATATATGAATTTGTTAGATGTGGGATAAATGTTTGAAACAGTAACGATACAACATAAAGTGATATTTAACAATGTTGGTAACTCATTCGACGAAGCAAATTTGGAATTTAAATAATGTACGAGGGCGAGTCAATAAATAACCAGCCTAACCTATTTCGGGTTGAGATCTACCTCTTCTTTTTCAATATGATTTCCTCCAGGGCTAAGCACTTGGACCAATGGTGTTCAAGTGCCATCAGCCCAGAAGTGAAGAAGTTAGGGTCCTTTCCATGGAACCACTCCTCAACTGCCGCCACGACTTCTTCGTCAGTCCGGAAATGATGTCAACGCATATCCTTTTTCAAATTTGGAAAAAGGAAGAAGTCGCTAGGAGCCAGGTCTGGTGAGTAGGCAGGATGCGGTATTAATTCATACCCATTTCGCTCCACAGCATCCATTGCAACTTTACAAGTGTGGACTCTTGCATTGTCCTGTTGCAGCAAAACACCTTTGGAGAGTTTACCACGGCGTTTCTCGCGGATGGCGTTCCTCAGCTGGTCTAGTAAGTTTGCATAGTATGCTCCGGTTATTGTACTTCTCTTGGGTAAAATGTCCAACAAAATAACGCCATTTGTGTCCCAAAATACTGTGGCCATCACTTTGCTAGCAGATGGTTGAGTCTTTAACTTCTTTGGCATTGGGGATCCCGGCCCTACGCACTGACGACTCTGGGCTTTATTTTCTGATTCATAATAACGCACCCAAGTCTCATCCACAGTAACTAGACGCAAAAGGAATTCATCTTTTGACCTCAAACGCTTCAACAACGCACTGCATACTGATGCTGTCGTTGCCATTTGCTCATTGCTAAGGGATTTTGAGACCCAATGGGCTGTAAGCTTGCGCATCCGTAAACGATCATGCAAGATTGTTGAAACGGTACCATGTGAAATGCCTTATGCTGTGCTATTTCTTCAACCTGACTTCGCCTATCTGAGTATACCAGATCTCTGACTTTATTACACATTTCTTCGTCGGTGTAATCAACTGAGCGTCCAGACCTGGCTTCATTTTCTAAAGACGTTCTACCGCGTTTAACCTCCCCAACCCAGAATTTAACTTGAGAATAAGATGGTGCAGAAGACCCATACACAACTAACTCAGCATGTATGTCCTTACTAGTTTTACCTTTTAAATGCAAGTACCGAATTACAGCACGGTACTCCACTTTTGATGAAAATCTTGCTTTTACATCACTAGCCATATTTGACATTCAATATCTGACAAACAAATGACCGTATACATGTGTAGTTTTGTACACAGGTATAGTACATGCATTGAAACAATGCGTGAAAATCTTGGATATCTCGGTTGATCGGAGATGTCATAGGCTGATTATTTATTGACTCGCCCTCGTATCATTCTAAACAAATAACAAGCACATTAACTGTGTCATGATTATTTTTCCAACTCTAACAACGTGTTTAAATTGTAAAGAAAATAACCCCGAGAATTTGGAAAAAAATAAGATATTTCAAACCTCAGAAGTCCATTCTTTCCCAAAGGCTCGACAACCCACATTTATGGATCTTCCGATATACTCGTACTTTCCGACCCAACGATAGATTCTATTAAGTTAATAAACTATTTAAAATTATAGGTCAAACTTTGCAATGCCAGATTTTCTACAATTCTAATCTGTTATTTAGATTTAAGATCGATTAGAAAGTCAAATGTGCGAAATAGAACGTGTATAGGTTAACATGTGTAAATAATGAATATAACGGTATTGTTTATATTGCACACTATTCGGGTTATATTTAGATTTACTTAAAATACGATATTACACAAACATCCAAACGCGTCATCTGATGCAATATCTTATCAATAGTTCCAGGCATGTTACCTTAATTTATGCCAGTCTTTTGAGGTCGTGTGTTATATAAAATTCAATTTAACCTTCCATTTACCTTACATTGACGACCTTATGTGCTGAAAAGAGAAAAGATGATAAAAAGTCATACATCAATTAATAGTCTATCGAACAAGTCTATACCCTTTTCTATTTTCTTCCAAACATACTCGCCCATGTCTACTCTGTTTCGATGGCACATCACGTAGAAAAAAAAACGGTTCTCTTTCTGTTTGTAGTGATTCTTTTAGATAGGATATATGTGACTTGGAAGCGTAGTTTTTTTATTAATAATTTGCTCCGATTAGCAAGTTGCGATAGTTTCCCGCTGCTTTGGAAAAAAATCATGACACTTTTATAAGCAGAGAGACAAACGAATCCACGTTCTTTATTTGCATGAGTTTTTTCTTGCAAAACTGTCACAGAGCTACTTTTGTTAATAAAGAACTTTCTTTTAGAATAACATAGCGCAGATTCCTTGGCACATTTCCTTGTGAAAAACGGTAAAACGGCAACTGAATCAACAGTTGGATGAAATGTGAGAGCAACGTCTGGGGTTTCGTGATATAAATAAGCCTAAAATGGAGTTAAACATATATGAACAGTGTATTCACAATTTTCTCATTTCGTTCAGTCCTTGATAGCTTTTTATTTCCATGCCAAAGCTTATATATAATTGGGATATATCAAAAATCTTTTTTGCAATCTTGTAAAGTTTCACATAAAAGTAGAAGGATGTAAGTAAATAGCAGGGAAATAAGTTTGAGATATAATAAAAATGTCTGAAGGCAATCATATATGAATGAATGACACCAACAATGTGCATATACTTACTGTGATTAAATTCAGTAATTGTCCTTTTTTATAAAAGTTTCAAGATAATTTACATATATTTGCAAATTCTGTTCTATTTTTAAATCTATGTATATGAATCAGTACTAATTCTTTCTTTGAACTGATTTCATCGTATACCATGAACCTTTTCCTCAGCTATTTGCTTCAGATCACGCCTGGACAGTTTTCCAGTACTTGTCTCTGGAAAAGATTCCATTATGATATAATAGGCAGGTAGAAACGTGAACTCGCGTTCTTTGTCGGCATGAATACTCTCGCAGAAATGCCGCAAATCCTCCTCTGTTGCTTCCACACCTTTCTTCAGAATTACGCATGCGCAGATCTCTTGATACAATATTTTATGAGATACCGGAACAACGGCAACTGAATCAACAAGAGGACAAGACCTGAGGGCAGCTTCAAGGATTTCAGGAGCAACTGTCATTCCGCCAACAAGTATTTCATCTGTTTTCCTGCCCACAACAAATAGACATCCATCTTCGCTGAGTTTCCCTCTATCGCCGGTCTTTAACCACCCATCTTCAGTAAAAGCGTTTCGCGTTTTCTCAGGATCGTTATAATACTCTATAAAACCTGACCGGGACCGGATGATAATTTCTCCGTAAGCTCCATCAGCTACCGATTCTAAATCCTCATTTACAATCTTTACATCAACTACAGGTTTGCCACAAGAATTTTCCCTATATTGCGTGGGGTCTGTTAAGATTCCACCCGAGATATAGCCTATATCTGTACCCCCATATACTGTACCTAAGTTCTTACACAATGTTCCAATACATTGTGCAGCTTCTTTTGAGATGGGCTGCCCTCCAGTATAGATCGTCTCTACTGGCCAACCATCACATCCTGTTTCTTCCTTTTAAAATACAAACAGAATATTTTGATTAGTAAACAATGTCAAATTCGTACTGAAAGCATTATGTAGTTTTTGCATTGTGCCGAAGCGGAGAAAAGGGTCCGGGTGTACTCTCCCCCCCCCCCCCCCCAAATGTTTAAATTTAATGGTGTGAAATTGTGCATTCTAGTGATTTTTTTTTTGGGAGGGGGGGGGGGGGAATATGTGTCTACATTTATCTAAAGTCGGGTGATTTAGGGAAGCGCACACCCCTACACTCTGGTTCCGCTAGTGAATTTAACCGTGTATCACTTATGCAGAGCCATCCACAAAAAATGAAATTAAGCTACTTACATGTAAGTTATTTACATATTTTGTCTGATACCAAATTGTTACGCCAACATGTCATATCAATTTTAATCGCCTCTCAATTAATTTTTTTGAATTTTAGTTATACATAAACTATTCTTTGAATACAGTCTTAATAATATCGTAAAAATATTTACAAAATGAAATGACATTTGAAAAAGATTACAGGTAAAATTTTAATGCCGTCAAAAGTGTTTGCCTCACTAATGACACTTTCTCGTTTCCTTAAAGTAAGCTGACCTTCATTAGATAGTAAAATATCGACAAATATCGGCATTTTCAGTTAAAAGATAATCTCTAATTCATATTTAACTATTATCTCCGCCGTTATGATTTTCACACTAATTTCTCACCAAAATTTTTAAATCATAAACAATTTATCAAATTCTATCCAGATAGGAAAAGTAAATTTCGGGAGTAGCTACGTTGTTTCATGCGTCTGGGTCCAACATCGGACCGATTATCAATTGAAAACATTTTAAGATTATGGGAATAAAGTAGAAGTCGCAATGCAATGATAGTTTATAATACATTCTCTCGTTTTCATTACTATTAATAACTTCTACTTACGTAATGCTTTAGCAAACTGTGAATAGCAGGTGGAAACATTAAAATGGTACTGCAACGCTCTTCCTTGACCATTTGGCACAGAAAATGATCCATATCCTTTGGTTTTGGACTAAATTCTGAAATTGTCACCCTCGTGTCTCCTTGATATACTGTGGTTGGAAATCCCCCCAGCCATCCAAACGGTCGGTTGTTGAACCATATATTTGATGCGGTGTGATCAATATTATCGGCGGCTTTGACCATGTTTTTATGTGTATATCCAACTAATTTTGGCAGCCCTGTACTGCCAGATGTTTGAAACAGAAAGGCAATATCATCTTCGTTTAGACTAGGGAGCTCTATATCTGGGTGTGAATCCGTTGTCAAGTCATTAACAGTCTTGCAGTAAACACCAATGTCTTCGAATCTGTGGGTTAAAAAATGTCGAATAGTAGGACATTGCGTACTTTTGACATTTCCATTAGTAGAAATTTCGTCGATCAATCCTTTAAAAATATTCCATTTTTCTTCATCGGGTCCGGGATCCATCGCAACAAGCGAACATTTTTCCATCTTCTTCATGAGAGCAATAACATCGCTTCCATCTTTGTAAGTAAAAGCCAAATTAACAGGTATTGCCCCGGCAAACATCGAGCCAAAAGCAACATATAGCCACTCTGGACAAGAACGAATACTAATGGCAACAATTTCATTTCGCTTCACGCCAAGATGTTTCAAACCTTTCGCAAGATTGTGTGATTTTTGATAAAGATCGCGCCAAGTAACCGCTTCTCTGTTTCCAGTTGTTGACGCAAACACAACGGCTTCCCCATCTGGTTTAATTTCTGCAAAGTGTCTTAGTACGTCCTTTGTTGTTTTCATGTTGAAAGTACTACCGAGATACTCACTTTTAGTGTTTGAAATTATATTTTGTCATTCCATTTTTCAAAATTTTGTCTCCATTTAATTCATTTAATCGGCATAAACTTGTCACTAAACACTATTCCGTTAAATCAGCTAATCATTTTAAACCTTCAGTGCGCATGTGCGTCGAGTTGTGTCGAGAGGCGGATCTTTATGTGTTTAATATTACGGAAGCCTATAAGGGACATTGTCTTACGCGTTCTGTGTTCTGAGTCAGGTATTTTACGTTATTTGCTAGGTCTTATTATTTAGTCCTTACGTAATAATAAAGGCAAAACACTTGCAACATGACAAAACGATGACGGACGTGTTCTCAGCTATTCACCAATTTCAAAGGGAATGAATATGAAAACGATTTTTAAGTAGGCGTGAGTAATAAAATACCTTGTTTGTGTAGCCTGATATAAATTAGTAGATCTATGTTAGTCATATTATCTGAGCGCGTTAGGAAATTACACTCGGGTCAACTCGGGATAACCAAAGTGATAACTTGTCAAAACCCAGGTAAGACAGGTGATGTTTCCCGGGTTAACTTTTCTTACTCTGCCC
>CM037781.1:7908011-7920093 GCA_021229015.1 Solen grandis
TTGAAATTTCGAACCGAAAAAAACTGTGCAGATGAGGGTAGTGTACAAAAAACCCATCGTTTTTTTGACATCAGATAGAAAATTTTGTTTGCTGCAAATGATTTGCAAGACAATTTCGACAAAATATATGGGGGGCGAATTTAAAAATGCATGGTTTGTCCCTAGAAACGGTCAAACTTCACTAAATTTTAGGAAAAAATTTAAAATTTCAAAAAATGTTTTTTTTGTCCCGACTTTTTTTTAGTTTTCTTATGTTTTTCCAATTAGTATTTTTATGTTTTAAAGGGGGCCCCCCACAATTTAAAAAATTAAAAGAAAAATTTTAAAGGTAAGGTAAAAATTAGATAATTTTTTTTTGGTCCAATAGCTCCAAAAAAAAAAAATATTTTATTTTAAAAATTTAAAAAAATTTTAGTTCTTGAATGCCCTTTCCGGAGTTTAGGGGTTTTTAAGATCGGACTTGATTTGGTATTTACGGCGCCCCAATTTTTTCCTTTTTTGGAAAATTTAAATCAGTTTTTTTCTTCAAATTGTGTATATAAAAAAGAAAGTTCGATAGTCATTGTATGCTTCATTGAAACCCTTTTTCTGCTTTCAGGTACCTAAAGTAAAATTTTACTAATTTTGTTTCTCATTTTTTGTAGGGGGGGGCTTGGCTTTAAATCACCCCTTTTTTACAAAAAAAAAAAAATTTTTTTTTTTTACTTTTTAAAAAACACTAAAATTTTTATGCGATTTTCAGAAAATTTTATAGTAATTTAATGCAACATAGTTTTTATAATGTTAAGTGGGATTCGTTGTCGCGGGCTTTTATACTGTTGTGGTCTTTTGCAAATTTTTGTTTACGATACAATTTTGTAGTCACCCCCTAAAGCAACACACACATATAATGTTTAGTACCCGAAGTCAAAAAAAGTTTTCAAGTTTGCGATACTTTCGACAGGTAAAACTTTAAAAATTCTTCTTGGTAAAAAGTCTGCTTAAACATTGCGACAAAAATTTTGAAGATCACTTTTTTAACATATTCAAAAAGCCCTTTAACGAAGAAATATGTTTTTCGAAACTGTACTCGTGAATGAATGGAATTGCTTTTTCGAAAAACCGATGATATCGCATTTGCGATTTAGTTGGTTTTCGCATCGCTTGCGAAAACCTATTGTTTCTTCTTGTTTTTTTTTTTTTTTTTTTTTTTTTTTTTTTTTTTTATTATTATTTTTCCGTCTCTTTTTTGTGAACGGAAATATCAACAAGATAGGAAACAGTCACAGTTCTGATTTTTTACCATTTTTGCCCCTAGGATCTAAATTTTTGACCTAACGTCAAAAAATTTTCATTTTTTTTTTTAAAATTTTTCCCGCTGGGGGGCTTTTTTAAAAAATTTGACTAAGGGTAATAACTCTGTTATTTGAAGTCCGATTGAAATGGGGTTTTTTGCTTTGGGCTTTTCCTTGTCAGTTATTTAAATTTAAAAATGAAATTTTAAAAAAGTTGCGTATATAAAACTTTCGTGTTTACAGGAGGTTGAAGTTCGAATCTCGAAAAAACTGTGAAATGAGGTAGGGTCTGGAAAAATTTATCCAGCTTTCGGGAATGAGATGGGAAATTTTTGTTTGTTGCATATGATTCGCAAGACTTTATACGCAAAAAATATATGGTGGCGATTTTGAGAAATGCATGGTTTGCCCCCCATTCGGGGTAAAAATAACCAATTTTTTTCGAAAAATAAAAATTTTAAAAGAAATGACTTTTAAGGTTTTTTGCAGCTCCTGATTTTTATTTTTTTATTCAATCTTCATCATTTTTTCACTTTTTAAGGGGGAAAAAATTTTAATAAAAACAAAAAAAATTTTTTTTAGGAAAAAAAAATCAAAAAAAAAATAAAAAAGGGGCAAAGTTTTCCAAGGGTCATTTTTTACCCAATTTTTTTAAAAATTTTTAAATTTATTTTTTTTTTATATTTTTTCCGGCTTTTTAAAAAAAAAACTTCCAAAAAATTTTCTAAAAAAATTATTTTAAAAGGAAAAACCCCGTTTTTAAAAAGAAAACAAAAGTTTATTTTGGGGGAAGAGTTTTTCCATTGGGTTTAGGTTTTGAAGTTTTGGGGACTTCATTTGATCAAATGCCCACAGCCCCAAAATTTTGATCCTCTTATAAAACAATTAAAATACCCACATGTTTTCTTTTTTGCTGCCCCGACTTTTTTTTTTGTTCAATCTTCTTCATTATTTCACTGGTTTTGCAGTTTTTCTGATCTTGATCCTAACGTTGAGAAAATTTTCTTTTTTGTCTTATTTTTGCCCTAGGGGGCGTTTTTAAAAAAAATTTAAAAAATTTCTAATAACTTTGTTATTTGGGGGTTCGATTCAGATGTGGTTTTTTGCATTTTTTTCCCCTTGTCAAAAGCCTAATCAAAAAATGATGGGTTTTTTAAAAATCTGCGTATATAAAACCCTTTTTGACGGGGGAAAAGGTTGAAAGTTAAACTTCGCAAAAAACAGTGAAAAGGGGGTAGGTCTACAAAAAAGTCCCCCATTTTTATTGGAATTGAGATAAAAAATTTTTTTTTGCAAAGTTTTGCAAGACATATCCCGCACAAAAATTTTGGGGTGGGGGAATTGGGGAAAAATGCATGGTTTGCCCGGGAACGCGGTAAAACTTAACCAAATTTTCAAAAAATAAAACATTTTCAAAGCATGACTTTTAAGTTTTTTTTCAGCTCCTGACTTTATTTTTATTTCAATTTCTATGAAATTTTCACATTTAATGTAAAACTTTTGTTTTTAAGTGTCACACAATAAAAAAAAGTAAAAAAAAAATAAAAAAGGTCAAGGTCAAAATTGGGAAAATTTTTGTATATAAATTTGGGCTTGAAATAGCAAAAAATAAAAAAACAATTCATAAAAAAAATATGAAAAAAAGTTTTTAGTTTCAAAAAGTTCTTTCTAATGATGTTTAAAATTTTGAAGATCGGACTTGATTTGGCCCTTTTAAACCGGGCAGTCCAAATTTTGGGATCCTTTTTTGGGGAAAAATTTGGGAAAATCGGGTTTTTATGCTTAAAAAAGTGATTTTATAAGAAATAAAATTTTTTCGACTAGTGCGATTTGAAATTTTTAAAATTAACAATTTGCCACATTGCTAGGTACCAAAAGGAAAATTTTAATAAATTTTTTTTCTCTTTTTTGCTGCTAGGGGGGCATCGCATGAAAGCACTTTTTACTTAAAAATTAAAAATGTTAAAATCTGACCCAAATAGGGGGTTTTGTTGCATTGTGTTCCTTTTGATAGCCTAATAAGATTTTTTTTTGGGTTATAGGGATGAGGGGGCCTAAAACTTTTTGAGCTATAAGGGAAGGGTTTGGGAAAGTTTAAACCCCCGAAAATACGTGCAGTTTTAGGGTAGGTCTACAAAAAACCTATCCATTTTTGTTAGAGATCAATAGAAAATTTTTTTTTGCTGCAAATGTTTTTCAAGCCCTAAACGCACAAAAAAAAATGGGGTGGCAAATTTTTAAAAAAAGCATGGTTTTGTCCTCTAGAAAACGCAAACTTCCCCCAAATTTTTTGGACAAATCAAACTTTTTTAAAACATGTTTTTTTTCGCTCCTGACTTTTTTTTTTTGTTCATTCTTCATGATATTTTCACAAGTTATTAATTTTTAGTCCCGAAAGGAAACCCACAATTAAAAAGGTAAAAAAAATTGCAAAGTTCAAGGGCCCCCTTACGATTAATTTTTTTTTATTTGGCTTCCCCAAAAAACTCCAAAAAAAAATATTTCATTGAAAGTTTTTTAACAAAAGTTTTATTTCCCTTTAAAAAGCACTTTTCCAGTGAAGTTAAGTCCCTAGAAACGGTTAAATTCACTAAAATATAGGAAAATATAAAATTTCAAAAACATGTTTTTTTTTCCCCTCTTGAAATTTTTTTTTTGTCCCTTGTTCTTTTATAAATTAACCTTTTTTTTTGTTATGTTTTTAAAGAAAACCCCAATTAAAATCTTTTAAAAAAAAGAAAACGGTCAAGGTCATATTTTTTATTATTGTGTTTTTTTTTCGGACCCAAATAGGTTTCCCAAAAATAAAAAAAAATTTTATTTAAAAGTATATGGACAAAAGTTTTAGTTCTTTAAGAGGGGGTTTTTCCCGTGATGTTTTTTTAAATTTTTTAAGATCGGGGCTTGATTTGGTCATTTTCGGCAGTCAAAATTTTGATCCCCTTTTTTTGGGAAAAACTTAAAACAAATTTTTTTGCTTCCCAAATTTTTGGGTTTATAAAAAAATAGAATGTTTGACTAGTGCACTTGTATACTTTATTGAACTATTTGCTGCATTGCTAAGGGACCTTAAGTATAATTTTAAAAATTTTGTTTTCATTTGGCCGCTATGGGGGCGCTTGGTTAAAATCATCTTTATAAAAAAAAAAATTTGAAATCAAATTTTTGTGCCATTTTTTTTTTTTTTTTTTTTTTGCATTTTTCCTTTTGGTGACGAAAATTTAAACGCACTCAACATTCTGTATATTTAAATTAGTTCGTAATAAGTCGCGTGTCAAGTGGCATTATCGTTTGTCTTTTCTATACTCGTGTGTGTCGTTTGAATTTTTTTTACGTTTTAAAATGTTTTTCGCCATATAAAGTAACACACACATCAAACCCCCGGGGGACTAACTGAAATTCGGTTTTAAAAGGTTTCAATTTTTGCACTACATAACTTACAGTTAATCTCAAAAAATTTTCTACTGGGTAAAAAGTTGTTTAAAATTTGCGACAAAATGTTTGAAATACATTTTTATACTATTTGACAAGGGGGAGTGAACGAAAAAAATTGGTTTTCGAATTATGCAACTCGTGAATTTAATGAATTGCTTTTTCGAAAAACCCATGATATCGCGATAGCGATTCTAGTTTTTTTTATTTTTTCTTTTTCCCCCTTTTTTTTTTTTAACCATACCCAGGTAGAAAAGCCCCCTTTGAAACTTTTTCATAATCCCGTTTGAAAACCAAGTGAGAAATTTTCATTTTTTTTTTGTTTTCCCAGGGGGGGTTTTTAAAAATAAAAAGAATAATTTCCTTTTTGGGTCCGATTCAAAGCGGTTTTTTGCAATTTTTCCTTTAAAACCCCAAAAATATGATAGGTTTTAAAAAGCGGATATAAAACTTTCGTGCTCAGGAGGTTGAAAGTTCGAATCTCAAAAAAGTGAAATAAGGGGGGGTCACCAAAAATCCCATTTTTTCAAGATGGATAGGGAAATTTTGTTTTTGCATTGATCTCAGAAAACGCACAAAAAATATGGGGTGGGGAATTGGGAAAAACATGGTTTTTTCCACGTATGCGGCAAACTTAACCAAAATTTTCGAAAAAACAACTTTTAAAAGCATGACTTTTAAGGTTATTTTCAGCTCCTGACTTTATTTTTTTTTCAATCTTCATCATATTTTACTGTTTAGCATTTTTATAAAACAAATAAATTCATAGAAAAAAAAAACAACAAATAGCAAAGGCAATTTTAATACCAATTATTAAAATTTTTAATGGATAAAATAGCTCCAATCAAAAAATTTTAAGAAAAGTAATGAACAAAAGTTTTAGTTTTGAGGAGTCTTTCCTTAATGTTTATTTTTTGATGGATTTTTTGATCAAATGACCCCAAACCAAAGTTTGATCCCCTTTCAAAAAAAATTTTATATCCATTGTTTCCCCTTTTTTTTCCTCCTACTTTATTTTTTTTTCAATCTTTATCATTTTTCAGTTTATGCTTTTAAAAAAAAAAAAAATCTAGAAATAACAGAAAATATGCAAAGGCAAGGTCAAAACCTTTTTTTATTTTTCGGGAAAATAGCTTCAATCTAAAAATATTTTATAGAAAGTATATGAAAAAAAGTTTTATTTTGAAAAAATCTTTTTTTATTTTAGTTTTTGAAATGGACTTCATTTTATCAAATACCACAGTCCAAAGTTTGATCCTTTATCAAACAATTTTAATCTTTTTTTTTTTTGCGTCCCTTTTTTTTTTTCTTTTATATTTTTCATGTTTATGATTTTTTTTTAAAAAATAAACATTTAAAAAAAACAGAAAATAGAAAAGGTAAAGGGTATTAAAATTATTATTTTTATGGGGAAAAATGTCATTAAAAATTTTTTTAGAATTATGAAAAAATTTTAGTTTGTGAGGTTTTAATTGGTGTTTATTTTTAAAGTGGGGGGTTAATTTGGGTTTGGTTAAAAAAGGGGGTTTTTTAACGAAATTAAAGTGTATTTTTATAAATTTTGGGTAAAAATTTATTTTTTAGTTTAAACAGAAAAGGAATGATGATAGAAGGGAAACTTTTTGGTAGTAAAATTATGTTTATAATTTGAAAATTAAAAAAAAATTAAAAAAAGACAATTATGTTTAAGGGGAAAATTTTAAAGAACCCCTAACAAAAAGGCAAAAAGCCCCTAAAAATTCAAGTGATTGTAAAAAAAGGGGAATTTTTTTTTGGGTAAGGGTTTATAGAAATCTGAAATTTGAAGAAAAGGGAAAAAGGGGGGTTTTGGGTTGGTTCCCCCGATGGATTTTCCCCCGGGGAAAGATCCCCTGTTAAAAGTAATTCGATGCTATTTGAGAAAATGGGGTGATTTTGGATGAAATGGTGTACCCCCGGCCCCATAAAAATTCCCTTAGTTTAAGGTTTTTAAAATTTTATTAGGGGGTTTACCCCCAAGTAAATTATTTGGTTTTGCTGAGTGCGAAAACTATTGTTTTCTTCTGTTTTTTTTTTTTTTTTTCCGTCTCTTTTTTGTGAACGGCATATCAACAAGATAGGAAACAGTCACAGTTCTGATTTTTTTACCAGTTTTGTCCTAGGATCTGAATTTGATCCTAACGTCGAGAAAATTTTCATTTTTGTCTTAATTTTGCCGCTAGGGGGCGTTTTGTAAAAGTGACTAAGGGCTAATAACTCTGTTATTTGAAGTCGATTGAAATGCGGTTTTTTGCATTGCGTTCCTTGTCAGTTACTGAATAAAATATGATAGTTTTCAAAAAGTTGCGTATATATAACTTTCGTGCTACAGGAGGTTGATGTTCGAATCTCGAAAAAACTGTGAAATGAGGGTAGGTCTGCGAAAAATTTATCCACGTCTTTCAGGAATGAGATAGAAGAATTTTGTTTGTTGCATTGATTCGCAAGACATATACGCACAAAATATATAGTGTGGCGATTTTGAGAAATGCATGGTTTGTCCACAGTTTGCGGTCAAACTTTACCAATATTTTCGAAAAGTCAACATTTTCAAAGCATGACTTTTTAATGTTTTTGCGCCCCTAAATTTTTATTTTTTATTCAATTTTCATCTTTTTTTTTCATTTTTAATGCATTTTTTATAAAAAAAAATTTAAAATCGGGAAAAAAAAATCCCCCTTTAAATTTATGAAACGGTCAAGGTCTTTATACCAATTATTTTATTTTTATCGGCATAAAATACTAAAAATTCAAAAAAATATTTTTTTAAAAATGTTTTTTGAACAAAAGTTTTAGTCTGTAAAGAGATTTTTTCTTTGGTGTTTAGATTTTAAAGGATCGGACTTCTTTGACCCAAATGACCAAAGTCCAAAGTTTGATCCTTTTATAAAAAAATTTGTATATCCTTCGTTTCCTCTTTTTCGTGCTCCTGACTTTATTTTTTGTTCAATCTTCTTCCCTTATTTTCCTTTTTTATGCATTTTTAAAAAACAAATAATTCATAGAAAAAAATCAAGATTTTTATGCAAAGGCCCAAGGTCTTTTATACCAATTATTTTATTTTTTCGGAAAAAAATTTAGCTCCAAATCAAAAAAATATTTTATAAAAAAGTATAGAAAAAAATTTTTTAGTTCTTTAAAGCTCTTTCCAGTGATGTTTAGTTTTTGAAGATGGGGACTTGTTTTGGTATATTCGGCAGCCCAAAGTTTGATCCTTTTTTGGAATAATTGTAAATCATTTTTTATGCTTAAAATTGTGATATAAAAAGAATAGAAGGTTCGCTAGGGAAAACTTGCGTCTTGATTGAACTTTTTGGCTGTTTTGCTAGGTACCAAATTAAAAAATTTTTTTAATAAATTTTTTGTTTCCCCCATTTTGCCGTAGGGGGCGCTTAGTTTGAAACCCACTTTTTCTATTATAACTCAAAAAGTTAAAGCCTGATCCAAATGGGGGTTTATTGCATTAGTTTCTTGTTGTTGCCAAAAAAAATTTTGATAGTTTCAGGTATGAGTGGTTTGAAATTTTTGAGCTAGCAAGGGGAAGGTTGAAAGTTTCAAAAACCTCGCAAAAAACTTTTGCGATGGGGGTATGGGTACAAAAAACCCTTCCCGTTTTTTTTTGACATCAGATAGAAGAATTTGTTTGCTGAAAATTGATTTGCAAGACAAAAACGCAAAAATTTTAGGGGGTGGCGAATTAATTTAAATACTTTAGTTTGTCTCTGGGAAAACGGTAAAATTTCACAAATTTTTTTGGGGAAAAAATTAAAATTCAAAAAGATTTTTTTTGTCGCTCCTGACTTTATTTTTTTTCTTTCTTAATGATATTTTCACAATTTTTGTATTGTTTTTTTTTAAAGGGGGCCTCAAAAATTTAAAAAAGTTAAAATAAAAATTTAAAAAGGTCAAGGTCTTATTACGAAAATTGTGTTTTTTTCGGCCCCCAAATTTGCCCCAAAACCAAAAATATTTTTTTGAAAGAAATTATAAAAAAAAGTTTTGTTCTTGAATGGGCCCTTTTCCGTGATGTTTAGGTTTTTGAAGATCGGACTTGTTTTGGTCATTTTTCGGTGCCCAAATTTTGGGACCCTTTTTTGGGAAAAAATTAAAATCATTTTTTATGCTTCAAATTGTGATTTTAAAGGGGAAAGGGGAATGTTTCGACTAGGCAAACTTGTATGCTTCTTTAAACCCATTTGTTTGCATTTCTAGGTACCTAATAGAAAAATTTTTAAATTTTTTTGGGTTTTCATTTTGTTTTTTTTGCTGGGGGGGGCTTGGCTTAAAATCACCCTTTATTACTAAAATGAAATTTAAAATCTGATTTTTTTTGAATTTTTTGCATTCTGTTTCCCTTTGGGGACATCAATTTGAAAAAAACACTAAAATTTTTTTTGCGATATTTCATGGGAAAATGATAGTTAAATTTAAAGGAAAATTAGTTCGTTTTTAATGTTTAAGTGGCATTTTCGCATTGTTGCGTGTCTTTTATACTGTTGTGTTGTTTGCAATTGTTTTTTTATCGGTTTAAAATTTGGGATGTCATCCCCATAAAACAAAACACAATATAATGTTGCATACCCCCAAGTCTGTAAAAAAAGTTTTCAAGTTTGCGATTAATTACGCAGGTAATTTTAGAAGTATTTTTCTTGGTAAAAAAATCTGCTTAAAATTTCGGGCAAAAAAAATTTGAAAAATCACTTTTATTCAACAGTATTTAAAAAAACCCTTGGGAAAGGAAAAAAATATGTTTTTCGAAACATGTGTGGGAACTGATGGAATTGCTTTTTCGAAAACCGATGATATCGCTTAGCGAAATTTAGTTATTATTATTTTTTTTACCCTTTTTTTTGAAAAACGGCATACACCTTTATAGAAAAAAGCCAAAAATTATGAAATTTTTACCCGTTCCCTTTTATTTATCGGTCTTGATCCTAACGGTTTAGAAAAATTTTTATTTTTGTCTTTTTTTTTCCGATAGGAGCCGGGGGGGTTTTAAAAAAATCAACAAATGCTAAAAACTCTGTTATTTGAGGTCCGATTCAGATGTGTTTTTTTCCCTTTTTTTTCCTTTTCAAAAGCCCCAATCAAAAATGATAGGTTTCAAAAATCTGGTATATAAAACTTTTTTTACTATGGAAAGGTTTTTAAAGTTCGAACCCCGCAAAAAACAGTGAAAATGAGGGGAGGGCTACAAAAAAAAAGCCCATTTTTATTGGAAATTTAGATAAAAAAATTTTGTTTTTTTGCTTTTGATTCGCCAAAACATATACGCACAAAAAATATGGGGGGGGCGAAATTCGGGGAAAAGCGTGGTTTGTCCTCTAGAAACCCGGTTTAAAACTTCACTAAAATTTTGGAAAATTTAAAAATTTTAAAAACATGTTTTTTTTCGCTCCTGCCTTTTTTTTGTTCATTCTTTATAAAATTTTTTACCGTATGTATTTTTTTTAAAGTTTTTTTGGGGGGGGGGAAAAGGGCCTCCCCAATTCAAAAATATAAAAAGAATTGAAAGGTAAAGGGCATATTACGATTTTTTGTGTTTTTATTCGGCCATAAAAAGCTCCAAAATAAAAATTTTTCATTTTAGAGTATATGAAAAAAAGTTTTTGTTTTTAAAGAGCTCTTTCCAGTGTTTTTTAGTTTTTGAAAATTGGACTTGATTTGGTCATTATACGGCAGTCCAAAGTTTGATCCTTTTTTGGAATAATTGTAAAACATGTTTTATGCTTCAATTCTAATACATAAGAATAAAAAGTTTGACGTGTGGGACTAGTATACTTGATTGAACTATTTGCTGCTTTGCTAGGTACCTAACAGTAAATTTTAATCAATTTTCTTTCTCATTTTGCCGCTAGGGGGCGTTTTCTTGAAATCATTTTTGTGCTTATAACTCAAAAAGTTGAAGTCCGATTCGAATGCGGTTTTTTGCATTCTGTTCCCTGTTGATAGCTAATAACATATGATAGGATTCGAGGGTTCGTGTGGCTGAAAGCTTTGAGCTACGGAAGGTTGAATGTTCGAACCTCGCAAAAAACAAAAACAAAAAAACTGTGCAAATGAGGGTAGGTCTACGAAAAACTATCCGTTTTTGTTAGAGATCAGATAGAAGAATTCCGTCTCCGGCATACCATTTGAAAGACGTATACACACAAAATATATGGGGTGGCGAATTTAAGAAATGCGTGGTTTGTCCACTAGAAACGGTCAAACGTCACTTAAATTAAGGAAAAATTAAAATTCCAATAAACATTTTTTTTGTCGCTCCTGACTTAATTTTTTGTTTATTTGTCATGAAATTTTCACACGTTACGTTTTGTTAAGTTTGAAAGGGCCTCACAAAAGTTAAAAAGTTAAAAAACATTGAAGAGGTCAATGTCATATTACGATAATTGTGTTTTTATTCGGCCACAAAGTGCTCCAAATCTAAAATTATTTCATTGAGAGTATATAAACAAAGGTTTTAGTTCTTGAGGAGCTGTTTCCAGTGATGTTTAATTTTTGAAGATCGGACTTGATTTGTTCATTTTACGGCAGTCCAAAGTTTGATCCTTTTTTTTTGGAATAATTGTTAATCAGTTTTTATGCTTCAATGTTGTGATATATATTAGAAAAAGAATGTTCGAAAATATACTTGTTTGAACTATTTGCTGTTTTTGCAATTTTGTTTCTCATTTTGTCGCTAGAGGGCGTTTGCTTAAAATCACTCTTTTGCTTATAACTCAAAACGTTAATGTCTGATTGAAATGCGGTTTTCAGCATTTTGTTCCTTGTTGACTGCACACAGAATGTGATGGATTTCAAGGGACTGGGTATGGGAAAATATTTGCGCTAGAAGAGTTTGATAGTTTCTAACATTGCAAAAAAAAAAAAACTGTGCAAATGAGAGCAGGTCTTCAAAAACCTTTTCGTTCTGTTTCATATTGAAAATTGTGGCTGAGTTGAAATAAAGTGTTCAAGTTGATTAGGTTAAAAGCGAAAACCGAGATACCGCTTGCGGTTATAGTTTTCTTTGTTGTTTTTTCCTCTTCAGAAATTTTAGAGGTTATGATGGTCTAACAAGTTTTCGGGGTACTAACGAGATCGATCCAATTATTTTCATATCAAATATCATTAAAATTTTCATTTAATTAGAATAAAGGGGTGCAACAATACATTTTGTCACTCCTGTAACACATTTGCGATCTTAATGCATCTCGATCAAAACAGAGCAGGTTCATTCCATGTAGGTCAATGGTGATGACAAAAAAATTCAACATTTTTGGGGTATTTTCAAATTAAGCTCAACATACTCTGTTTGGGTTAAAAAATGTCACAAATTTCCCTTTCAGGGAAATTTTTACGTTATGATTTTTTGA
>CM037781.1:7920193-7968292 GCA_021229015.1 Solen grandis
CAGTTTCGGTCGGGTTGAGATATATCACAACTCGAGTTGGGGTACCGTGTGTGACGATGGTTTCTCATATCCGGAGGCAAACGCCGTATGCAGACAGCTCGGATTTAGGTCAGTTTTTTCAGGAGAAATCTCATGACTACATAAATGTATTTTAGTAGAATTTGGAATATTATAATAATTTATTAAGAAATGTCAAAATGATTATAAAAGGAAGACAACTAGAACATTTTTTGATAATGTTTATTCAATAAGGTATGAGCGGATTAATATTCAACATTTTGAATACTTATAATATTTATTTTAATGCATTCTATACCTAATGAGATACCTTTTTATGAAAGTTAAGATTTTCAGAGCTACGAACTTGTCCTCCTAAAAACCCGTATTATGTCCCCCAAAAATCACTAGATTCTTTTACATTCAATATATAAATAAATGAGCAAAAACAGAATAGCGCCAATCTGATATGAAAATGAAGTGTTTTAATTGTTTTCCTGCCCATTTTTTAATTATAAATCATCGCCTGGTTATTTTCGATAATATGTGTTAAAAGGTATTTTAAGACATTTGCATCCAGAGCAGTCTGTGATGTATGTTAAAACTTGCTAATAAAGAAAACCTGTGTGACGTAGTACCGGAAGTCCTTGTGGAAGTATATGCTATGGTGCTGGGTCCGGGACTATTTGGATCAACAATCTGGACTGTAGGCATGCATACAACTTCCGAGATTGTCAATTTAACGGCTGGGGTATCAATTACTGTAGCCATAGCAAAGATGCTGGAGTAGCTTGTTATGGTATGTATTGTTTACTATCTTATAAATAACATATTATTTCAAATGTAGTTTTATTACCGCGAGAAAATAATTGAAATATATTATTTATGAATGTGTATCTATAGCTACTTTAATGAAAAAAAAGGTGTTAACCATGAAAAGAAACATATTGGTAAAATATTTAAGCAAGCATAGCTTGAATTTTCAAATCTTTGATACTATATGCGTTAAAATTCTAGGTTTTAAAGTTAAATAAAAGGTAGAACGTATATTAAAATTATTGTTTTAATTTAATAATTGTTTTGTTTGAAAAAAAAAACCAATACCTTATTGATATTTATGTTGTCAACATATATACTTTTGCTTAAATACGAGTAAAGTAACATGACTGAATTTCAGTTTAATCATGGCTTATGAACTGACTTCTTGGTACTGAGAACATTTTTCTTCTAGGGGAAACATTTACCACTGAAGCCACACCGACTACTGAAGAACCTCCAGGTGAAGGGGTTTACATACATATTTTTCAATCATTTTCAAATAAGCAATGAAGATATTGCAATAGAATATGCGGCTGAAACGTTCACTGGGTCATGTAACGGTAACAGTTTCAAATAGATAAAGAACTTTAAAGTACATTATCGCAAAACCATAAATTATATTTGTTTTCATAATTATTAGGATTCTAGAAAATAAAATTGGGAAATATATTATCTCAAAAAGCTATTAAAAAAACTTCAAAACCAATCAGATGAGTCAATATTCCTTTCTTGACAGACACCAGGGTTCGGCTTGTAAATGGCACATATTACAGGGGACGGGTAGAGGTCTACCATAACGGGGAGTGGGGAACGATCTGCGACGATGACTTTGACCACAATGACGTCGAAGTTCTATGTAGAATGCTTGGCTTATACCAAGGGTTTCAGTAAGTCAAGTTATAACTTGCGACTGTTTTGATTTCTAACATTTATGTGTTTGCATTGTGACTAAAATATGTCGATGTCTAACATTAATCAGCACTTAAGTGTGTTCGAATCTGGTTTGAATTGAATCGACATTCTGATAAAATATCTTATAAACAATCAAAGGTCAAATTCCGATAGCAGCGTCATTGTTGTTAAATTTCGAGAAGGGTGCATCCTTTTCAAAACCATTCAGCTACAAAACGAAGGACAATTGAGCCTAATCCAAATTTAGAATTTTAATCAAAGATATTAGCTGTTGCATCTTTATGTATATTTTGTCAATACAATGAAAGTGTCCGAATCAAAAATAAAAAGGTAAGTTACGCTTGTAGTCTTCATCTGTGAAATTTAATGAAATAAATGTCAAAATATGAAAATTTATTTGAAACCTATTTTAAGCTTTTTACAAAGACACTGTTTAAGAAACGACGTGTATAATTTATGACAATTTGATTTTGAAACTTAATGTTCATTTACATAACTTTAATAATCAAACGATATCTTTAAATAGTTATGGTTCAGCTTCTTATGCATTATGGCTTTGGGATTGAATTATAGAGCGTAATTTCGTTGTTTTATACAAACAAAAATAAAACAATACACTTTCACTTTATTTGTTTCTTATATATAGTTATGGGGCTGCGTATTCAAACGCGCATTTTGGACGAGGAAACGGTTCGATAATGGTCGATAATCTCAGCTGTAATGGTGATGAAACCAGCATAAATCAGTGCAGATTTAATGGTTGGTACCAAAACAACTGTGGTCATGGCGAGGATGCTGGTATTGATTGTTATCGTAACGGTAAGTGTTAACCTTAAGAAATTGATGTTTTCCGACTCCAGCGAAAATATCTGTCATAGGTTTGCACTGTTTTTCCGATATTGTTTTATTAATATTCATTCAGTTTATTATTTTCTTTTATTATTAAAACATATTTTCTTCAATATGAAATTTAATTTGAGATAAATTACTGATGAACATGCTTCTATAAAATAATAATAATAAACGTTTATCCTTTTGTCTGAAATTATCTCGAACATTACTATTTTTATAAAACGATATGATTTGTAGCCCGATTACTTGCTTTTAAATAAATTTAGATATTAAAGACCAAACAAAGTAATGCAGAAGTATCGAAAGAAAAGAAAATGACTGTACAGTAGCTGTCATTTGCCGTTTTAACAAGCTTTAGACGTTCATATTTCATAGCCTGTTATATAGATTTGTACATACATTAATAAAGTGAATTGTTGAGAATTCAAATGCCTTTTTTACAGTACGCCGAGGTTCACAAATGGACTCAGTATAAGGAAGTTACATAAAAATTAAAAAAGAAAATGAGAAAAAAATACTTTGCAAAATTAAATGCATTTAGTTCCATATATTGTTGCAAATCTACCATCAGGATATGTTATGAAAACAGTTAATCTTAATAGCATTTTAAAATAACTTTAGTACGAGTTGGACATGATTTTGATAAAATAAAGCCCAATCGTTTAATCGTAGGAACGAATCAATAAAGTTGGCCAGTGTTATAGGCACAGACGTTAGCAAAGATTATACTCATGTGTAACAAATATATTGTGAAAGTGATATATATGTCCTTTTGTTTTAAATGCACACTGCGTGTTTATTTCGCTTATTAAAAACTAAACTTGGTCATAACATTTATTTTACACACCTGCTTGGTCCAAAAGCAAAGTCCTTTACTATAATTGAAACATATTTCCGAACAGATCTTAGTAAAATCATCTGGCTTTAATTCCATCAACAATACTCAGTGTTAAGTAATACTTACTATAACAGAGAGCGATTTCAACCCTTTCCTGCAAAAGAAATGCCAAATTATTTCATTTCATAAGAAATAGTGTCATTTATTAAAGTAATAAACTATGTCAACTCAGCCATGCGGATTGTTTTTCCTACTTATATCGAAAATTTAAGTATTTCTTTGCGCTAAGTACTGTTGGTGTAATTCGGGACTGATACAATAAAGGACGTCCGATAGCTATCAAAATACACTGTATTGCCGAACTCAACAGCTGTTTTTTTTATATATGCACTACAATCAGCAATGTTCATTGCAGCCTTATTTTTAAAGTTTTATAGAGTTTTTGAGTTCGTGGGTAGTTTAATCGACGAATATCTTTGGAAGCTGATGATTTAGAAGAACGTTATAGAATATGGGCTCACGGGACTACAATATCACTTTCTTTCTGCATTTCATTTTAACAGTGTACAACAAGACTACCATCAATTGGAGACCTACCCCGATATCAAGTAAGATTATTTACTGTACAGATCTATACTGTTATACATTTAGATTTCGTATGCTTGTCTGTATTGGATTAAAGTCCCGTCGACACTTTTTCCGTCATCTTGGGACAATGTCTTTATGAGTCAGCTGAAGTGTGGTCTCAAAGCGATATTACGGCGTAGCCCGTTCTAAGCAAGAGGGGCAAATCAATACCAATGTGAACGACTTTGTATATTGCATGCTGCGGCCAGGACTGATGTATAATTTCGTAAATAATAATTTTATTACATGTATTTTGAAGCCTTGTTGCTTTTATACATATTCGATTATGTTTTTGAACAGTACAATAAATTTCATGTTTTCTAACTACAAAATGATGGTAATATCGTGCATTTTAATGCTATATACATAAAATTTATGGTTTTACTAGTATCATGTATGCGTACAAGTGACATATAAGGTACGGGTATAACTTATTTTCGCAAAAGAAAAAGGTTGTAGCGGTTACCTGTTTTGCTGTTACTTTTATCTGTATATGCTTTCATATTATATTCATGTTTATCTCCAAGTTTAAATCGAAAAAATAAATACATGTTTTTTTTGTTGTTGTTTTTTAAATGAAAATCAACGAAATTGTTTGGGTTTCAAACCCGTAAATTACATTTTAATAATAATTTTTTGAAAGCAAATGCATATCTGAAATGCGAGGACACTCGCTTCTGTTGTAGAGACAGTACAAAGACAAATGTTAACATAAATGCTGTCATGAAAATTTAAGTTAACGGCGTTTCCGAAAATACTTTAAAATTAAAACATATATCATGTGTCCCGTTGAGTTATCATTGTTTTTTTATAATTACCGTATATTTAGCGCTTTTCCCGACAACGCACAATACAATACCATGGAACTTTACGACTCGTTGTTATTACACTACTAGATATACTACTCAACATAGTAAGTCACACTTTCTCTAAAAATGAATATTGTATTTAATTTTACAATTTAATTTT
The DNA here is from genome assembly GCA_021229015.1 of Solen grandis. Lineage (NCBI taxonomy): Eukaryota > Metazoa > Mollusca > Bivalvia > Adapedonta > Solenidae > Solen > Solen grandis. The sequence continues at coordinate 7,925,208 of CM037781.1, forward strand.
CTTTTTAACATTAAAATAAACAGTGTACTATATTTGCTTTTTTATAACACACATGTTAATCAATGTCGTCAAAAGAGCTCAATGATCCAGGGGTAGTCATCCATAATATGAATTAAATACGTCATATTTAAAAGTGTTAAAAAAGCATGTAAACATAAAAACAATATTAATATATACGAAGATGTATGGTACAAGTCCAATGCAAAGGCTTATATACATGTATATATATAATGTGCAGGAACGACGCTACAGGACGCAGTGAACGTGAGCTGCAATGAGTTTGGCTGGGACGTCTCAGTGAACATGACCACTTTACGTACCCTGTACCCCGGGTCTGTGGCCTCCGACATTTATATGGGAGAAAATACTTGTTCAGGGAGCGAGGACTGGCACGGCATCTTGCACTTCACACAGGGACTCCGGCAATGTTTAACTTCGGAAACAGTAAGGCGGGTTCCTTTCCATCAGTAGAAGGTTGCTTATATTATCTTTATGTCACAGCAGAACATGCTGTAATGATTAATGTCGCTATTTTTCTATTTTGCATAAGAATACCCTATACTGTCAATGTTGAGCCATCGGAGTCACTATTTTGTCAATCTATATAAGCTAAGTTTCGTAACTAATTTAGGTACATAAAATAGTTTAAGTAGACACAAATATATTATACACGCCTTAATATTTTCAGCAAATTAACAGTTATACACTGGCAAACCTTATTTCCATATACGTAATTTAAATTTTGATTTGTGAAAATACCGTTAATAATGTACTCGAATGAAAAATAAATTAAAGTTTTCGGTAGTGATCTTCATGTTGCTGAAATTGAACTGATTTTGCATAACTGACTCGCTATGGAAAAACTAAAAACCAGCAGACAAGTTACTATTTTTCTTTACTTTCATTTAATTACAAATAACGAGTATGGTACCGCTTATTTATGTAAAGGGTATGTAACCATAATTTAAGAGAAATTTATGACACCGGTGTCAAACCTGTTCATTATTTGAATGTAAGCACGTTCTCATAGATTCATAATGACGTGATCGTGTACACGAACGAGCTGATATATGCCGAGCATGACAGAACACATCCGTTTATCATCCGCCATTATAACTGGACGGTCGGTGTGGAGTGCGACATTCAGAAGAACGAAACCTCATCTGGTAATGTTAGCGTTTCGTTTGCAAAGAGTTTTACTTAAAGTCAAGTCAGATTTTGGCAACATGCAAACCAAAATGTCTTCATTAATTTGCGAACGGTAATAGGACAGACATAAGATAGATAAGTTTGATTGTAACAAACAGGTATATTTTATGTGTTTAATAAAAATCAATTCAAAGTATACTAATTTGAATCTTAACATATTAGAAATAGAAACGCAATATTTAAAAAAAAATTAATTGGGCCAAGTTTTGGATTTCAGTCTAGTCTTCATACTTAGGAAAAATACATTCGCTTCTGAAAACAATAGCATTAAAGGCCCATTATGCTTCCTAAAGCAGTGAATATTCTTCATTTTTATTCGGAAAAGTGTGTGCTACAAATTTGTTACGAGATGCAATCGGTACATATTCGTTGATAACGTAAATACAAAGCATAAATAAGAAAGAATCTTTTACTTAAGAACATACCTTTTATTTTAAAAAAATAATTTGCATAATCCGCAAATCTTTGTCTCTGACAACGAATCACGAAAACAATTTGTGATTCAACGGCGGTTTTTTTTTATTTCCGATTATAGCCTGTCTTCGGGAATACTTGACAATGAAAAATGTAAACAATATACGAAATTGAGCAATTTGATTCAAATTTTCAATGCGTTTAACTGTTATTTTACAGCAGATATTAGCTCATTGTGTATCATTTGTATTAGTCTATGATATGCGAATATCATTTTATATTTTTCATGAAAATCACATCGTCTTGAAAATCACATCATCATGAAATATAATGGGCCTTTAAGAAATGTTAACATGCAAGTCATTGCGGATTATCAGGGCAAATAATAGGTGTTAATAAATAGTTTTGGTAAGTCAAATTACACCTTCATGTCATTACCAGACACAATGATATATGCAGAGAATATTTCCGTATCGTTTATTGTGTACTACATTCGATATCGGACTATATAACATCTACTAAAAAAAAAAGAGTTAAATTTCCACATTTTGCACACAACACAAGCTTCACATTTACGAATAATTAGGGGATTATTTGTCATACTCTTTTGTGTCAATTTGGACAGCCATAGATCACGTGGTAGCTGTTGGATAATTTGAAAATCTAATATGAATATATCCCAAAACATTATAGCTATATGAAGGCCTACTAAGCTTTGATTGTATTTTGGTCTCTTGTGTAAGGTTTTGAAAATTGTTGTATTGTTTAAAAGGAACAACATACGATACGTATTCGAAGTATTCAGTGGCATTCTCTCCTTAAGCACACCCACTATCTTTTATATCTTTAGGAATGAATAATGCAAAAAATAATAAAATGTATTGTAGAACAGCTGTATAATGTATAGAATAATATTTGTTACTGATTCCATACACACAATCTACATAATGAAACGCTATTGATTATGATGTATGTGTTTATTGTTCTCATTCTGCATTTACCAGGTCATCTCCACCATGACCCAATAAATCACTCCGGACAAAACAATAGCGGCCACGCCCACTACACTGTGAACATGACCTTCTTCAAGGATCCCAACTTCTATTACCCAATTGAAGGTTATCCCCTGCACGTGCCCGTAGGTACAAAAGTGTACGTCAAACTCTTTACGACAGCGTCTGATTGGACAATCAAAATGAAGGCAGACACGTGTTACACTAAACCCTACCCTGGCGCACAAGATCACCTTAAATATGAACTCATAAGGCATGGGTAAGTGTTTTCTTATTATAATAATATTTTCATAAACGTTTTGGTTACTAATAGTACCATATACATAGGGATCATACGGGGAATCATTTCAGCAAATCGATTTTGAAAACCGGGCAATTTTTAAGGAATAGAGTTATGTTATAACATGGAGAAAATCTCAAAAGGTCCTAGCTCAACGCCCGTAACCATGAACATTTCCCAAATGTTTAATAGTCTAGTTATTTGGGGACTTGTACGGTGACCGTCTTCCACTCACAAACAAATGCTTTTGAAAACGGCCAGACTTGGAAGTCAGTCGAAAATGAAATTGTTGCATTGCATTTCAAAGATAAGTGTTCACGTTTGGTGTTTCACCGGCTAAGTATTTTAATATCTTGTCTTTAGCTGTATCTTTAAAACCGTTTGGATAAGTTGTTCTTATTAGCCTCCACCAGTGGGGGACTATAGGTTTGTGCACGTCTTTCCGTCCGTCCATCCCATCCGTCCGTACCGCTTTTGTGTACTCTCCATAACTTGGGACTTTTATGGATGGATTTATAAAAACTTCCCAGATGTATTCCTCATTACCAAAGAGCGTGTCGCGCTTATCAACCATATCCATCCTTAAAAGGTCAAGGTCACATGACTTGTTAGAAATTTTTCTCTTAGGCAAAACTTTACATAAGTGTTTGCCAAAACACGAAGGTGTGTCAAGCGAATAACCCATATGCGTCCTTTAAAGGTCAAGGTCACAGGACTTGTTAGAAATTCTCTTTGGTATTTATATGCTACATCTTCGTGTCCGCTCAATAACTAGGGCATTGATGGATGGATCTCAGTAAACTTCACAGAAGTATTCCTCATTACCAAAGGATGTGTGGGGCCTCCGTGGCCGAGAGGGTGAAGTCGCTGACTTTAACACTCACTCAGCCCCTCACCGCGTGGGTTCGAATCCCGGCAGGGTCATTCGGATTTTCATGCCTTCCAGCTGGCTTGCGGTAGGTCGGTGGTTCTACCCAGATGCCTCCGTGCATTCGGTGTCTTCCTCCACCTGTAATTAGCTGGACGTCGTTATATGACTGAAATACTGTCGAAGCGACGGTAAACTCAAATAGTCAAGTCAAGTCAAAGGATGTGTAGCGCACATCAACCAAATGCACCCTTGAAAGATCAAGGTCACAGGACTTGGTGCTTCATATTTTCATATTAATGATGGGTTTTCCTAGAAATTTACAAACGTGTTGTCATAACACAAAGATGTGTCATGCACATCAACCATGTGTGTCCTTGAAAGGTCAAGGTCACAGGAGGTTTTAGAAATTCTCTTATAGGCTACATCTTCGTGTCCTATAAGTCCAATATGTATGGATGGATTTTCATAAAACTACAAAAGTGCTTGTCATTACACAAAGGTGTGTCGTGCGCATCACCATATGCACGCTTGAAAGGACAGTGCAGTTCGGGGACCAATGGACCATAACCCATTTCCATAATTCCTTTTTTCTATCTGCCGCAAATTCTCAATCTCAACTGGAGTTTTGATAATTGGTGTGTAACATGGCTAAGCTACTCTACCAACAAGATATTATAATCATGGCCCTGGGGTCAAAATTGGCCTAGGGCTCACTTTATTTATATAAAAAGGCCTGATGTTTAGATATTTAGTTGTAATATGCCTCTACATAGTTAGTTCAAATCATTCCCATTGGGTCAAAATTGGCCCTGCTCCAGGGGGGCGACTGGATTTATATGGTCTTACATAGAAAAGAAAATGATAAAAAAAATCCTCCTTTCAGAAACCACAAGGCGTTGAGTTTAGATAATTGGCCGATGACATGTATCTACCATGTTTGTTCAAAACCCTTGGATCAAAATTTACCCCACCAAGGGGAGGGGTCGTTTTATTTGATATAATCTTTGACTTTTAAAATTTTAATCACGTTTTATTTTTATTTTATTTTTTTAAATGAAGATGCTTTTGCTGTATTTCCGCATGGATTATGTGTTCAGTATGAATATGCAATGATATGGTATATTGAACATGCGACAAAAGCATTTTTTTCTCAGGTGAGCGGATTCAGGGCAATCTTGGCAGTCTTGTTTGTTATTTACCTAAGAATAATTGTTGAACATGAATTATTTGTCATGATGAAGAAAATACTTGTGTAAACTCAGTATATTATATCAAAACAAATACGCAATTAAATAACGCTCTGAGACATTGGACGGTCTTACAAAATGATTTAAATCTTGGAAAGACGTGTGTTTCTATTCATCGCTCCATTTGATTCCATTAACGAAACCGAAATTAGACATTCGATTCAAACTCATTCACTTATATACATCTGTTATCATTTCACCTAGGTGCGAGGTAGACACCAACACTCATATAATATCCCAGTCGTCACACGAGACCCGCTTTGTGTTTGAAGATTTTGACTACACAAGCAACCATGAGGGTATCTACGTGTTTTGTGACGCCATCTTCTGCAGCTCATCCGACAATTCCCACCAGTGTCTCCAAACATGTACTCCTATTATAAGGAGGGGCGTTAACGATGAGCCATTCGTACCTATGGTAACTCGAGATAATGAAACTACAGAAATACCATAATCATGACGTGATACTTGCTCTAGTCTATGTAAAGGAATAAGATTGTACATCATGATTAGAACATAACATTAAAACGGTAATATAATTTTATAGTGTGATTATTCTTACTGAAAGATATCAAGTAATGTTATTATTAAACTAAAATGTTTTCAGCGCACCTGTCATCTCCAACTTTATACAAATTTAACAAACTATTCGTTTAAAAACGTTTACCAGTCCAAAATGAAGACATATCATTTCATTGGCTGAATACCGTGAATCTGTGCGAAATTAGTTTCATGATATTTCAAGGTGGTACATGTTAAAGCAAACATTACTTGTATAACAATCAATGTTATAATCGAATTAAGTGATCTAGATCTATTGAAATTACTCGTACAAAAATAATTATAAGATAAAACATTAAAAGTGCATGCTAAAATTTAAACCGAAGCGAGAATATCAAATCATATATTACGTGACTGGGTGAAACAAATCGAGTTCATGTACATGTGCAAGATGGTTTGTATTTTTGATTATTACAATTCAACCATTGTGTGTATTATAATTTATTTATAAATGATACTTAGTATTACGTATGCGATTTTGTAAAATAAAATAAATTTAAAAAAAATACAAATTATATTTACAATCATATCCATAGCTAGTGTAGATAAAAGCATAATAGTTAGGCAAAATAAGACTTTTGATCAATAAAAGCAACCAGAGGGGATAAATAGAAGGTAATTAATTTGAGGGTGTGGTAATTTAACAATCAGGTTTGTAGTTCGATTAAGACTTATTTGCAAATTTATTTCATATCTCATCTAGAAAAGTTCAAAACCAGTCCTGTAGATTAGTATAATATTATATACTTATACCCTATTCTAGGTAAAATGTATAACTTAAGGTAGAACATCTCTAATATTTATCCATATCATATTTCATATTTTCATATTTTTATTTCAATAAACCAGAAGGTCATTAGACCCATGTGGTATCATTACATGGCGACAGTATAACATACATTTACATGCATATTCAACACTTAATATTAAAATACTTAATATAGATTATGTACCCAATTATATACATGCAAATATTCATTTTAAATTACATTTTTGATTTTATATTAGATTACATAGATAATAGATTTCACACAATTGTATTGAATTAAATTATGACTAGGCAAGAGAGAGAGAGAGAGAGAGAATAAATTAATTAATTAACCAATCAATTAATCAATCAGCCAGTCAATCACTTAACAAAAAAAAAAAAAATTACTATGATAATAAAAGGTTTACAAAATACAACATTCTATGTTAATCGGTTCATTTGCCTTCCCTTGTCGAAACGAAACACAAGGAAAGTCATGAACATACATAAATAAACACATCATTACTGAACATTTCATATAATCAAATTATATAGTTACCATCATCAATATATTCATCATTACTATTATAATAAAGCCACGCCTAAAATTTATACATGTACTAGCAATTATTACTATTATGCGTGTGAAAATAATGATCACCGGTGTAAGATCACGGATTACACGAATTTTGAAAACACGTGCTAAATGTTGACCTGAACAACAAATATGGAACAATTTGCCTGTGATTATGAAGTGAAAGGGATTTTTTCTTTTAATTTTGATTGACAATCTGAACCTATATTGTTTCACTTATACAAATATAAAATAGCACGAAAATTCATCGTCATATACAGGATTTTTTTTTTTGCATTACCCTTCCACCAACATCTCAGTAACACTAAAATGGATTAAATTCAATATATTGTCAATATTTGTAAAAACTGGTTGGCAAAGTAACCATGAATATACATTCATATATATATGTGTGTGTGTGTGTGTGTGTGTGTGTGTGTGCCTTTGATCGTTAGGATGTTCGCAAAGACTTTGTATAGGTCACGCTTGGGCTTATTGTAAAATACATTTACATTTTTTGCATTCCTTCCTTAAAGAGTATTTGTTGAACCCGCGTCGGTGAATTTGTGGAACGTCGGTTTTTTCCATAAACTTTTTTAAAAACCACAGTTCTTACATATATTTTTATTATTGATAATGAAAGTTTTTCCCAATTAATTTTGTTTTTGAAAAACACATTTATATTAGCTGAGATATCGTGCATTTTGTACCTTGAAAATAACACATTTCCGACCGGAAACAGCTGATAAACGATCGGAATCCTCTAAAAATCGATCGATTATTACCTGTCGAGAAAAAACGATCGGTAACAGCTGACCTCCTATCGGAAAATAACGATCGCTTTGTTTCTATCGGAAATTGCCGAACGTTCATATCCAGTCGAATAAAATCAAACATAAGACGGGTTTTATTTGGAAATTGTTTGATTTATTTGTGGTTAAAGGAAGAAACTAGTGTTTAAAATCGCACGTTTGTTTACAAAATGCATTAACGGTACATCAGTATAATATGTTGATCTTCAACGAACCAGATACTGAATTTTTTATTGTTGCATCTTTGTAGCTGTATGAATAATTTTAGTTAATCCAAGTTCTACATTTTTTATCAGACGGTAGTCTACAGTACGTTGATTTTTAGAATAAAAATTAAGTTTTGATACAAAATGCTTAAGATTGAATGTTTATGAAAAAATAACATTAGGTCTGGGTGTGTGGTGAGTGTATTATATATATATACATTAGGTCTGGGTGTGTGGTGAGTGTATTATATATATAATAACAATAATGACATCAGGGTTAGAAATATAGGTGTCCAGCCTGACCAGGACGCAACCCGGGGCCATTTGCTTTCAGGGCAAATGCTCTACTGACTGAGCTGGACAGGTCACTTACACTTATTCCTCAATGTTTAGGGTAAAACTTATTGGCCATTACAATAACAATAATTGTAAAAAATTTATATATATATATATATATATATATATATATATATATATATTATTTAAATGAAAAATTACCATTTAATTTTTGTTCTTTTCATATGCTGCAAAAGTAGAGCATAAATGAATTATATCTTTAATATGGGACCTTCGTGGCCAAGACACTTTAACACTCACTCTGCCCCTCACTGCATGGGTTCGAATCCCAGCTGGGTCATTTGGATTTTCATGTGAGGAAGCCTTCCAGCTGGCTTGCAGTAGGTTAGTGGTTCTACCTGGATGCCTCAGTGCATTCGGGGTCTTCCTCCACCTGCAATTAGCTAGACTTCGCTTTATGACTGAAATACTGTCGCAGCTTGATGGTAAATTAAAAAATCTATCTATTTATATTGGTTGTTAAAAAATGTATGTTTTCTCTGGCTTATTTGTTACAACTGCAGAGATTCAATCACGTAACTTCTTTCAATTGTGGGTTCGATTCCTTGCAGTGTCACTTTCTTCATCTAAGTAAGCCATCCAGCTCGCTTGTGGTAGGTTGGTGGTTCTGTCCGGCTGCCTGTGTATATACTCATCCATTTTATTAGCTGGACATGGATCACTATATAACTGGAATACTCACAGTCGCAGTGACAGTAAACTCCAGTCAACACAATAATTAATATAACTTTCGATTTGTTTATACAAATTCCTCAGACTTGGTTACCAAAAAGACTGCAATATAATGAAAATAAAATAAGCACCAGAAATTCTAAGTGTGCCTACGGTTGGTGCATGACTCAAACCAACGACTCTGCTGTCATGAGTTCCAAAAATAAATATAACATTAACAGACAGATATTCCTTTCATACACGTACACTACACTTCTCCCAACCCACAACTGATGCCACCATGCTACTCTACCCCAACTGGACAGATTTTCCTACCTACACAAACAATCAAAATCAAATGAAATAAAAGTTTTAAATTTGTAATCAGGTGATATAAATTGTAACCAGTAATTCTATGTACCCTGCTACTGCAGGCTGCATGAATCTGAGCAATTGGACCATGTTCACAATCTCTAATAAGGAATACTTATAGACTGTTACATAATCCACAACCAATTTAGAATAACATGTAATCCCTGAATTCACAGAAGAAAATAACAAACAATAAATCAAAAAGTAATCAGTGATAAATAGTAACATGTACCCAATGAGCCATCTAGAATGAGAAGCAGCCATGTTCCAAACATGTATATAACGTTACATAATCAAAATTTAGAAAACAGAACCCTATTCAAGGAAATCAACTATGTTCCAAAAGCAAATACTATTGAAAATGGAGTACACTTAACTCGAAAGTGCAAAACACTGTAAATGGTTTACTTATATTTTCATACTTATACTCAAACTACGCCCATTAGTTTCGATAGTGATTAAGTATGTTACTCAAATTAAAGCCAGAGTTTGTACTTTAAGTATTTTCGAGAACACGGGGCCAGGACTCTAACTCGAGAGCCCTCACTTACATGGCAAGTTCTCTACCAATGCATCTACATAACCATTTGTACTTTAAATATTTTTAAACTGGTCAGGAATTAAAAAAATTCTTTACTCAGGCATTTTTTTTGTCGAAAAACATAACATCCTGGAAACTAAAAAAAAATCATGGCTCACTTGGACTCAAATTAAGAGCCTCTGGTAACTTCTACCAAAAAGTTATTTTTTTTTTTTTTTACATATGCACCCCCGTAAAATATTATAAGTATATTCAAGTCAAACACAAACAATAAAGCCATTGCCTGTTATGCATATATATTTTTTATTTATTCAACGGATGTATTATAAAGGTAGTTATCCTAACCAAACTGGGCATACATCATTATCATAATTATAACATTCTAGCTGTTTCTTATTATGCAAACCAACCTTCATGTGCATGTGTATTACATGTATATACAAGCATTTTGATAATACATAATTATTTATCTAGATCCACTATTCATACCTATGATTAGTTCTATATGTTCCATTTCGAAAATATTTAATATCTCTGGTATAACTGAGGGGTAATTCTTCATTTTTTCTTAAAAATCCTTCTTAAAAATCCAAACCCTTATTTAAGAACACATTTTTCAAGTTTTAGGGAAATCATCCTGGTAAAATTTAGATTCATAATAACTGAAAATGATCCTTATAAGTCATATAATTACACAGTTGAATCATTTTAGCGGCCACCTGTATTAAGCGGTCAACCTAAATATAGTGGTCAATTTTAATATTACTAAACTAGCATTTTGTTTTAACCTTCATTTATGCGGCCACCTCTGAAAAGTAGTCTCTTTCTCTTATACTCTTGAATGACCACTTAAGACAGGTTTGACAGTATGTTAAGATATAATTTATTGAAATGTTTACATAATCAGCTGAATTGAAACCAGTTCCTTTGGCTGAGTGCATGGTTGGAGCTGTTCCAGCCAATCCATGGTTATAAAAGATTATTAACTCATTAATTAACAATAATGTTCTTTGGTTTTGTTTAAAACCGGTAGACCCACTGTAAGGGTAATAAAATGATCAATAACCGAGATCTTATTATACCACATGTCTTGTACGTGTGATATCACAGTGGTGCAGAACTATATACCTGCCTAATGTAAACAAAGACCCAAGATTACCAACATAATGTCAGTGTAAATCCAAGTAAACAAATAGACAAACAATTAGATCATAGGTGACATTGAAATGACTCTGGATGGACAATTTTGTGCATTGTGCAAATTTTGAATCTAACTAGCAATGGCAAATTGACAGAGGGACAGAGAACTCCATAAGTAAATGCCTCAATGTATTGAGGCTTTGGTTTCTTACTCTATTTCTCGGATTGAGACCACAGCCCTGAGAAGGGGGAGATAAGTCTGAGATTGTTCATCATCTATTTTAATAAGATCAAATTTGTTTTTTTGTTTCACTATCAAAGCAAGAAAAAAACTGAAGGCTGGGCTGCTTCTTATTTTTTATTTTTCATTCTGAAATGATTGGTGTAGCTGTAGTTCAGTTGGTACTGAGCATTTGCCCTTTATGTAAAAGGTCTGAGGTCTTGTTGTTGAGACACAAACTCAAACACATGTAGCAAACGTATTGCTCCAAATCAGGCTGCACATTTTTCTGACCCTGTAACATGCGAAATATTTTTTAAAAACCTTCAAGTCCTAAGACTGATTAGAACTGTCAGCAAAATGACCAAAGTCATTGCAAATCTTTATTCTTTGAACTCATTACAACTTTTTACAGTAACAGCTTTCATATTTTAGGTACAATGTGCATATCCTTTAAGAACTGAAACAAAGGAATAGAAATAAAACTCCATAAATATACCAAACCATTTCAGCTTTTAATTATTCTATGTTCCAATGTTGATGATAATTCCTCTGCCTCTGTAATTTATACTCAAATATTTCAATACATTGGATTGTTGAAGCTGTTATTTACAATGAAATTACTTCCAAATAATTATCATTTTATTAATTCAGTACAATGTGTTATGAACTCATTATGAAAGAGAATGGTTGTTTTAATTCTCTTAATATGACATCATGTGAGTACTCATCATAAGAGAGAGAGAGAGAGAGAGAGAATTTACTCATTATAAGAGGGTTATCAAGAAGAGAAGAAGGGAGTGGGAGAGTTTACTCAATGACAGAGAAGAAGGGAATGGTGGAGAGAGTTTACTCAAAGGAGGAAGGGGGAGAGAGTTACTCATGAAGAGAAGGGGGGGAGTTTACTCAGAAGGAGAGAGAAGGGGTGGAGAGAGTTTACTCATGACAGAGAGAGAGAAGGGGGGAGAGAGTTTATAACTCATGACAGAGAGAGAAGGGGGGAGTTTACTCATGACTGAGAGAGAAGGGGGGAGAGTTTTACTTGTGACAGAGACACAGTTTTATGTTGATATGATGGTTTCTTGAAAAACAATGTGACTGATAGTATATCTAAGATAACATCATTCAATGACTGCATGCATGAATCAAGTTACTTAGTAGATGTGTAAATTCGGGATCTCTTTATATAAAGTTAAAATAACTTAATATTGAACTTAGGAGATTTCACATAACCAAAATAGCAAAATAAATAAATAAAAAAATTGTTACAATAGCAGTATACACACCCCACTCTGGGTGAACGGTGTCGTCCGTTCCTGTTACACTTAAAATGCATGCACATACATGATTTATGTCCCAAAGTAACTTCAAAGTGACTTCACAATTAGAATCAAGGTCTATGCAGACAATAGCAGTATTTTGCCAAGAAAACTATCAAATTAATACAAAATGCAAATCATGATAATATTAACAGAACTAAGTTTTCTGTATATATTATGTTTTCATTAACATTCATTTGAATTGTGTGTTAAAATTCACTACCTTTGGATCTGAAGTCATGTATACATACTATAATGATTCAGTAAATTCAGATATTCTGTTGCTTGCTGCAACACAGATGGATCCCATTCGTTTAACTGTTTGTTGGGTTTAACGTCCAACCAACAGTATTTCAGTCATTTTGAGACTATGTCTACTTGAGACAGATAAAGTGCTGCTACACTGCAGTATAACACTGTAGACATTAAGAATGTTACCACACTCAGTCACATTACCCTGACACAAGGTTAACCAGTTCTGGAACTATCCTTACATGCTGAGCGCCAAGGAAGAGAGCTATACCAGTACCATTTTTATGACTTTGATATGTCGCAGCCAGGAATCACACCGACAACCTAGCTCCCACTCCCAAGGCAGATGCTCTAACCACTCTGCCACTGGGAACGTTCATTCTTTTGACTATTTATTCTACATTGAATGCAGTCTGAAACAAAAAAGGTCAACAAAAGGTTAAATTAATTTAAAATATCTATCCTCCATCATTAAAGAAGTATTCAGTCCAACATTTATCTCTGCCCAAGGTCTCTATATATACAGATAGTATATAGATCGAGAGACCCTGCTCTGTCTAATACTTCTACAAGGCAAAGCATTCCTCATGCTTATTGTGTGATTTCAATGTCTAAGAAATGCCTCAATCCATCCAACATTTCGTAAAAAAAGACACATCTCTGCCCTATGGGTCTTTTCTATGTTTCGTCCATAGTGGTAACGCGCTTCACCTCCCACCAATGCGTCCCTGGTTCGATTCCTGGTCAGGTACGTGAGAGGGTACACTAAGTATACAGTGGTCGCTCGTCCAGGCACGTGAATTTTCCTCACAATTATGACCACATACGCCACCATCAAAGCCATCTCGAGTGATTGATATAAGTTGTGAGAACTTGTTTCGTAATCAATATAAAATGAATAATGGTTAACTTTTTTCTCCCTTACATAGAACTTTCATTTCTGTCAGTCAGAATACTGTTTATCCATTGTGCTCATAATGTTATAGGTTTTAAGCTTTCAGGGTGGGTTACATTCTCTACTGACTGATCTTCTGGATGACTTGCACAAATCTCTCAGTAATAAGGGTTAATTGGGGGACAATCAAAATCCCCTTGGTCAAAATGTGGTATTGTGTTCCATTTATTGATTACCCTGCAATAAATACTACCTGAAATGAAAAAAAAATGTAACAATGAATACATTGTTATCATCAAGTCATTTTATTTTATTATCATTTTTTAAATTATTACATATGATACAACTCAATAAAATTACATTTACATTCTGCACTGTAACAAGGGTGATAATCAGCAAGTTCTATACATACATTTAAAAAATCTATAAATGAATAAAAAAATGCTAAAACTAATAGCTTTCTGCCCAACAGTAAACAAATGACAATGTACACTATAAAACCTAATCAGATAGTTAAATTCAGTTTTAAAAAATTAAAATAAAAGAATAGTTCATAAAAATTCAAAGATGTGAATCAATTGAAAAACAGTGCTTGTAGGTAGGATCTACTGATAGACAATATTAAGTTTTTGAAAAAGTTCAAAGAGGGAATTTCGAAACTTTTAAGAAGTAGTTTAAAATGTTTATATTCTACAAAAGTTATAATACTGCAACAAAATGAGTAATTTTGGTCTCTCAATATGCATGTGCGCTAGTATCAGTTGCTTATCTACGTGGTATTTTTGTCTGTTGCAAATTTGTGTAGGTAGTGCTTATCACGTGTCACTGGCCTGCAGCATGTGGGGTTTACATAAAACCCTACGGAGCGAGTAGGTGTGTAAACCAATCTGCCTCTGGCAGCTGACCCAGTCCTTTTCAGGACCACCTCCTCCCTTCACCTTTGTCACAGGGGATGACAACATCGAGGCTGAATTAGCCGAGTTTGTCATTCCCACGTTGGCTTCAAAATTTTTGATTTTATTAAGTATTTACCTCACACCTGTGAGGCTTTTCAAAATTCGATCTATTTCGGCATACAAATTCATCTTTAAGGAGTTTGAGTCACACTCCGGGGTCCGAACCATAAAACAGTTAATACTGTAGGCGGACCCTCATTAAGCATCTTATAAACAAATAGATGTGTAAACAAGACTGTTCTCTGGAACACGTGTGCCACTTGCTGAAGCGTTGCGGAAAAAGACCCGTCTCAGACGGACGGACGGACGTCCTCACTGAAGTGACGTTGTGGGATTTTTCCTTTGATCTTTGGACCCTTTTGCACCCCGTAATTTGCACCCCACAAGCAACAGATCAGCCCACAAGTGCCAATTGTACTCCCGAAACCCCATAAAACTAACCCAAACCCAATTTCCTTAACCCGGAGCGTCACTTGAGGGAGGGCGGACAGACGATGGAAAAGGTATCCCTATGTGTCACCTGCTGTAAGCAGAGGTGACACAACAAAGTCACAAGAAACTGTGATGGGGGCATTACATCTGAATACACGATTATCGGATATATACAATACACGCGCAAAGTTTACTCAAAACTTTATTTTAACATATTCCTTCTAATCATTGCCAATTAAGGCTGTTATAAATTTGACTACAATTTCCTTATTATGACTGGTTCTGACACCATTTCACACCTAGGACAGCTTTTTATAAATGCCTTTAAAGATTATGTACGGCGGGACTGCTTTATCAAAATTCAAACATTCCTAAGTGATCTAGAACTATCTCCGCAATTTACACACACACACACACACACACACATCACTGTTTATAGTTTTCAAATGATTTATTTACAAAACACGGCATATAGATTTATAGAACTTTGTGGCACATACACTTTCTAAGTATTTAAATCCAAATCATAATGATTAGAAAAAAAAGTGACATCTGTAGAAAATATTGTTATAAATTCATATTATTGATTTAGAAAAGAATTGTCCAGAATCCGAGTGTGATCTCCATTACACATTCGGAACACTTCGTCCAATACCTAGGGTAAAAAATACCTCGCAATGTGTTGTTTTTTTTTTTAATTAAGTGTTTAAAGACTCACAGCCTTAAGCCATTGGCGGCTCGGCATTATGCGAAGTCTTTTAATTTTGAATTTCGAATGTAAATTTTGAAAAAGTACGTTTTACTTAATAAATTAATCCCTAACTGCCAAAAAAGTGCCAAATAACTGAGAAAGGTCTTGGAAATAAGTTCTTTTTTTTTAGTCCTTGAGAATAGTTTGCCAAATAAATTGCTTTTAGAGATATCCGGGTGTACATTTATATTTTGTCCCTTTTGGACTGTGGTCCAAAAGGGCTCATAGGGGTAGACTTTTTGTTTCTTTGTCGGACCAGAGTAACCTCCAGCAGCAGGAGAGTGCTGCTTTTTTGGTAGGTTTATATTATAGTCAGAGGATAGACAATTGTAATAGTTAGAAAAGAGTTGGCCTTAATCAGGTCGATGTACACCCTTCTACCTCTGTTTCCGGTCTCTGAGGAGAGAAAAGAAAAAGAACGACATTGAAGAAAAAGAAAAGGGGAATTTCCCTTTTTTGAATTTTGATAGCTAAATATGCTAGTACGGAAGAATTCCTTATAAATGGTTCAGCCAAAGTGTCTAAATTTAAACTCTAATTTAGAGTTTTGTCGGCATATTATTACTTATAAAAGTTTTACAAATATTCTTTAAATTATTGAAAATTGCCGACTTTATGTTACTGCGTGTCCGTGGTAATATCTTAAATTTTCCGCGCGTTTCTTGCTCATGTTTACGGATTGGTGTTTTGGGCATACCGACTGTTCTGTTTTGCCCTCTACATCACTCCGTAATTTCCTTTAATATGCTTTCTTTATTAAAATTGTCTTTTAATTTGTCGCGCATTTCTTTTAATTCCCACCCTTTTTGTGACTTGTGACTATTCTTTGACCTGGTGTCACTTGTCAACTATTTATTATGAATATCCCACCCTTCCCATCCTCACCTTGTGGTAGTACTATTTTTTTTGTGCTTATTTTTGCTCTCTACTAATTAGAGATAATTTGATTTATACATTGTTTTACTATTTTGCTATTTTAGGTCCCCACTGTGATGCCCAGAGGGGATGGGTATAAGTACGCCCAACGAGACTTAAGGTCTCTGAATTGTCCCCTCCAAACAGCACAATGGAGACTGCCCTATTTTTAGTCCTGTTACTTCCCCCTTCACCACTACCTCATTGTTTTATTTCTATTTTACTTTATTTATATTTTATTAATGTATCCCGTTTCCCTCAGAAACGTCAATACATTTCTAATAATGATTTCTGAATCTTTGCCATCCGGGTACACTAGGGATTTGATAGTCAGACTTGTTATTCCCTCTTTGTAAAGTCTATTTTTTAAGCCTTCTCTGAATTCTGTGAGTTGGTGACATTTCTTAGTGGTGTCAAAGAAAATATGACCCACTGTTTCTGTTTCAGGGCAGAAACGACATTTGGTTTCCTCTGAGAAATTGTGTGTTCTTATCCCAGACATTCCTAGTTTTAACCTGTTTAGTGCTACATCTTCTCTCCTAACACTACTGTAGTTATAGCACTTATTTTTAATCTTAGGAAAATTTTTCGTGATTTTCCCAAGCTTTTAATTTTTTTCCTTTTTTTTTATTAAGTTCTATAATTAAGCGGGTAACCATTTTTGGAGCCTTGTTTTGCATTTTCGTCTGCTTGATCATTTCCCTGTATCCCCACATGGCTAGGAATCCAGACCAGTTTAACCTCTGCTAAGCCCTTGGATTTTAGTTCTTGATGTATTAAATAAATTTCATTAATTATTTCTTGTCTATCTTTAGAGTAGCCTTTTTGTATTGATGTTAATGAACTTAGGCTATCTGTAAGTATTGTAGCTTTTTTTGGTTTGTTTTGCTTGATCCATTTGTAAGCGTTAAGGATGGCCACAAGTTCGCAGGTGTAAATAGACACTCTATAGTCAATTTTGAAATTGATATTTTTAATTAATAAATGTTTGTGTCTTACTGCTATCCCTGCCCCTGCTACTTTCTCATGTCCATCCTTGCTGCCATCTGTATAGATCTCTATAGAGTCTGAATAATTTTCTCTAATATATTTCTGTATAAATTTTTTATCATTTTCCGAAATTCCTTGGGCTTTACAGATTTTTGTGGCCAAGCTGAGGTCTGGCTCAATGTTTGTGTTTATATTTATGTCCCTATAACTAGGTTTAGTCACAGGAACGTTTGTTAGTCCGTATTCGTCGACTGTGCCCCGTATGGTTTCAGCATAAGGAGGTTTAGTTTTTTTTTAAGCCTTTTTTGTTGATTCTACTTTTAATAAAGTTTGAGTTATGAATTTCTTTATTAACTGGCAGTCTATCTCCTAATCTGGTTGACCTGGTCCAGTATTTTAACTGGTTCATTTCTCGCATTAAATGTAGAGGTTTAACGGCTGCCTCAACATGTAATGACATAGTTTCTGTTGTTCTGTGGGCTCCTAGGGCTATTTTGAGTGCCCTGTTTTGGATGAGTTGTAATTTCTGTAAATGAGTTTTGCAGGCTGATGCATAGACTATACTGCCATAGTTGAGTTTACTTAGAATCAACGTTTTATATAACATGATCAAAGTGATCTTATCAGCTCCCCAGCTTTGCCCAGAGACACACCTCATTAGATTTAGATCTTTTTCACATCTAGCTATTAATTCTGTTATATGTTTGTGCCATGTTAAGCCTTGGTCAAAATGGATTCCTAGAAATTTTGCTGATGCTAGATATTCTAGAATTTTCCCGTGAAGTTTTAACTTGGGAACATTTTGCATTTGAATTAAACTTGGGTTTTTTGAGACAAGTAATACTTGTGTTTTTACTGGGTTGATTGTGAAACCCCAGTTCTGTGACCATTCTTCAATTGAATTTAGTACTTTTTGCATGTGTCTCTGTGCTAGCTCGGGAGTTCTTGCTTCATGCCATACAGCGCCATCATCTACGAACTGGGACAGTTCTACTTTTTAGCTCACCTGAGCACTTGTGCTCGGGTGAGCTTTTGTGATCGCCTTTTGTCCGTCGTGCGTCGTGCGTCGTCCGTCGTCCGTCGTCAACAATTGCTTGTGAACACTCTAGAGGCCACAGTTTTGGCCCAATCTTCATGAAACTTGGTCAGGATGTTTGTCTACATGATATCTCGGATGAGTTCGAAATTGGGTCATGTGGGGTCAAAAACTAGGTCACTAGGTCAAATCCTTGAAAAACCTTGTGAACACTCTAGAGGTCACAGTTTTAGCCCAATCTTCATAAAATTTGGTCAGGATATTTGTCTACATGATATCTCAGATGAGTTCGATATTGGGTCATGTGGGGTCAAAAACTAGGTCACCAGGTCAAATCTTAGAAAAACCTTGTGAACACTCTACAGGCCACAATTTTGGCCCAATCTTCATGAATCTTGGTCAGGATGTTTGTCTACAGATATCTTCGATGAGTTCGAAAATGGGTAATGTGGGGTCAAAAACTAGGTCACCAGGTCAAATCTTAGAAAAACCTTGTGAACACTCTACAGGCCACAGTTTTGGCCTAATCTTCATAAATTTTGGTCAGGATGTTTGTCTAATGATATCTTGCATGAGTTGAAATTGGGTCATGTGGGATCAAAAACTAGGTCACCAGGTCAAATCTAAGAAAAACCTTGTGAACTCTCTAGAGGCCACAGTTTTAGCCCAATCTTCAATAGATTTGGTCAGGATGTTTGTCTAATTGATATATTGGATGAGTTTGAAAATGAGTCACATGAGGTCAAAAACTAGGTCACCAGTGCAAATCTAAGAAAAACCTTGTGAACACTCTAGAGGCCTACATTTTTGTCCCAGTCTTCATTAAACTTAATATGAATGATGACTGCATGAATTCCCAGTTGAGTGCAAATTCAGGTAGGATCAATATGTAGGTCACTTAGTCAAATGTTAGAAAAACACTTTTAGATGCCAGATTTTTTGTCATTATGCCTAACACAGCCATCTTACTCAGGTGAGCGACACAGGGCCATCTTGGCCCTCTTGTTCTTTTTTATGTTTATTATTTACCCTATCAATATATTTCTTTAGAGTATTCATTATCAGGGAGAATATTATTGGAGAGAGGACAGATCCCTGTGGGCATCCGTTCTCTGTTTCTAATTCCTCTGATAGATCATTTTTTACTTTAACTTTAATTTTTCTGCCCTCGAGGAAACTTCCTACCCATCTTAACATATTTCCCTTGACTCCAATGGAATGCAGGTTTAACAGACAGCCTTTATTCCAATGTTTATCAAATGCATTGCTCAGATCTAGGAAGACTGCTAACAGCACCTTCCTCCTATATTGAGCTCTTCTACATGCTGCTTCTAATCTTACTAAGTGGTCTTCACAAGAGTGATCGGGTCTGCATCCTGACTGTTCAGGTGATATGAGATTATTGCTTTCACAGAAGTTGACAAGCCTTGGCTTAATCATCCTCTGCATTATCTTAGTTAGGGTAGATGTTAGGGATATGGGTCTATATGATGCTGGATCGTGAGGGTCCTTACCGGGTTTGGGTATGGGAACTATATTGGCCACTTTCCAGCTACTGGGGATCACTCCCGTTTCCCATGATTGATTGAAAATATCTAGCAGTTTTGACTTTGCTAGTTTGCCTAATTTTTTAATCATAAGATATGATATTCCGTCTTCCCCAGGGGCAGAGTTCTTACATTGGTTGAGTGCCATGTTCATGTCAAACATTGTGAAGGGTCGGTTGTAAGATTGATCATTGACCATCGTTTTATCTTCGGCCAAGATTTTGTCAATCTCCCTCTCAACCCTTCCTTTGTTCTCTATGAATTTAGTGGGCAGCCCCGCATTTGAGCTGACAGATTGAAAGTGTTTATTAAAAATATTGGCTTTATCTTTATCAGAGCTTATTATTTCGTCTTTGATTTGTAAGTCTGGTATTTTCCTAACTTCGTGACCTTTTATCCTGCTAACCTTATCCCAGACTTCTTTTCCTGTAGTTCCATGAGAGATGCTGGTTATAAAAGATTTCCAACTGTCTTTCTTACTTTCCTGAATAACTGTTTTTGCTGCTTTTCTTAATTTAGAATAGATAATGTAGTTTTCAGGAGTTTTCTTATGATTATATTTTTTCCTAGCATTTTCTCTCTTTCTGACAGCCTCGTTGCATTGAGCATTCCACCATGGCACTTTTTTATTTCTACTTTTTTGGGGTTGATTAATAGGAATTGTTAGGGATGCTAATTTGTTAATGTGTTCTATAAATTGGTTATTCTTATCTTCTATGTTTATTGGGTCCTCATACGTAAATTCAGTGTATGAGTTCCTATAATATGAATCCCAGTCTGCCTTGTGCAGGAGCCACCTGGGTCGGTCATTATTGTTGGCTAAGTTGCGGGTAGGCCTTGTTACATTTATATGTATGGGGAGGTGGTCACTCCCCAAGGAGTTGCTTAGTACTGTCAAATGTGACTTAGTACCTATTTGTGCTGACACTATACCTAAGTCAAGGGTAGAATTTTTGTGTTGAGCGTGACCTGTTCTGGTTATTTGACCTTTGTTCAGCACTTGCATTGTGTTAATGTCTAATTGATTAATGAGATGTACTGACTCGGTATCCTGTCTAAGGTCCCCCGGCGGGTTCCAAAGTGGATGTTTTAGATTAAAGTCCCCCACCATAATGGTATTATTGGTTTTGTATTTGAAAATTTTCATCAAATTACTATTAGTATTGCTTTCATTATCTGGGCTGTAATAGTTAATTAATCTTGTGCTACTGTTTTGTTCTCTTATATTCACGATGACGCATTGGGCCCGTTCCGTGCTCGGTCCTTTCATTACTGTGCCTTTGAGGTGGTTTTGTATATAAATTGCTACTCCACCACCCCTATGACCTTTTCGCACATCTTGCGTAGCCAGCTTGTACCCCGGAAGCTTCATTGGTCTGGTATCATCATTCCAATGTGTCTCCTGAATACACACGGCCTTGGGCTTTATCTGCGCACCTAGAATATAGTTTTGCAGTTCCCCTATTTTATCAGAATCCTCCCTATTAATTCCGCCGGCATTCCAGGACAGGACACCAAAGTCAGAGTTGTTATCTATGTTTTTGGTATCCATTGTTATGTGTTAGTTGGAATGCCTAATTAATGGGGGTATAAAACTTCGTAACTTAATAATAATAGGGGAAGGGTGGGCAGGGGCCCAGTCTATCCCTTCTTCCCTGGTATCCTGTAGGGCCTCTGCGGCCTTGGAAATTGTTCCAATAGCCGTTTCGGTTTGGGTATCTTGATGGGCGGTTTGGTCGCCCATTATTTTGATTAGGCTTATGATTGGGGATATTCTGATTTTGTTTTTCAGTGTTGGTGGGCTCTGGGGTAAGGGCTTCCACCTCCACTGTCTCCCTGATAATGTCTTCAACTTGTTTTTCTGTTAATTTTTTGTTAGCCAATTTTGTAACAAGATTTTTGACTGACTGGTCAGTCAATCCTCTTGTCTTACCTTTGTTCTCAGTTGTGGTAGGTTTGGCCAGGCATCCTTGTAGTTCCTGGTTTCTTTTGGCCACCCTTCCGCTGTATGCCCGAAAAGCCGAGCACCCCCTGTAGGCAGCACTATGTGCTCCACCACAGTTGGCACACTTCTTCTCTTGCTTATTGCCACAAGCAGCATGGCTATGGGGGCCAGCACAGTGCGGGCATTTGAGGTCAGCTTGACAGTACTTGGTAGGGTGACCAAAGCCTTGGCAGTTGTTGCATCTGAGAATACTAAGGAGGACCGGCTCTGTATCAAAGTTTTCTGATTGCATTTCGATTTTTGAAGGAGGTTTTGCTAAGTTAAAAGTAATTCTAATCTTATTTGTTTCTTGGTATTTACCCTCCTTTTTCTCTTTTTCTATAAATGCAGATTTTACATTGTTCATGCCTTGAATTTCCTTGAGGATATTCTCAGCATTTCCTTTAGTAACAATTCTTGCCTTACTGATAGTTGTTTTTTTTGGTTTCTTTGGTTTCTGCGTTTGGTTCTACTTTGAACAGGAGCCGGTCAAAGGTAAACATTTTGGCATGGTTAAGTTTGCTTTTGTATATCCTGAACTTGAGCTGTTTGGATCCTTGTACAGTGGGGATGTGTTTGCACTGGTTCGTCCCCATATATTGGGTAAAGCCATTCACCACCTTTTTGACCATGTTGTGAGGAATGACTGTGGCTATGGCTGTCATTGATATGATCAGCCATTCAATGGGAGGAGTGTTTTTGGATGCAGGTTTGTCAACTGGGGTTTTGGGCTTACCACCCCCAACTGTGGTCCAACCTTCTTGGACATTGTCTACTAGCTTTGTAGGAGTCTTGATAGGTGATATCAAGTCCGGGATTGGGGGAAACTCTTGTTCTGTGATAGTTTCCTCATTGTCAAGAGGGATGTCCACTACCCTGACTTCAGGGTAGTAGAGACTCTTTGCTGTGGAGGGGGGTCTGAACTCCTCCGTAGCCTTCGTTGCATCTATTATTTGGGCTCTTGTAACCTTGCCCGGAGTTTGTTTCCTTTTGATAGGGACCTTACTTTTACGGGGCGTTTTTTTTTGCAGGGGTTTGAACCTGGTCCGATTCCTCAAATGAGGTGTCGGCCAGCTTCCTGCGTACTTTTTTCTGTAACCCGGACATCCTTGCAGCTCTAATTCTTTATGAGTTTAAGTAGAAGGTTGTTTAAAATACTCAATTTGTAAAAAAGTTTTAAACAGAAAGAACAATGAAGGCAGAGGATAGCAAGAGTAGTGACGTTACCTTCCCTATGTAGTAGGCTGCAATCCACTCCACCACGGAGACCTCCCCTCTGTAGTTCGCAGCTAACCACCACACCACGGACACCTCTTTTCCCCCGGTACTTGGTTCTTTCAAAGGGATGCCAAGAATCCACGCGAAAAGTTACCTGTCCTTCCGATTGCTGGTTTATGGCAGGAACGGTCCACCTTCCTCGTGTTTTCTTAGTTTGCTTTACTTTATCCCTAAGAAACTCCTAAGATTTTTATTTCTCTATCCGCGATATATTATTGACTCGTGAAGATTCAATTAGGCTATTATTATTAATTAATCCTAAACTCAACGGGGAGTTATATCAATTAATATTAACAACGCGCTGGGTGGGATAAAACGTTACTGTAACGTTTAATCCAATGCGGTGACCTTTCTAGATCTACAGGCTCTGTAAATCAATGAATATGATAAAAGTTATTTGACTTTGAGTGCAGTGTTTACCTATGTTCGTAGCGGTAACGAACGTTTCTCCTCCGCACACAAAGACAAAGGCAAAATGATACAATGCTTAGTTAGGTAAAACTGAAATTCTTACCTCACTATCCTTATTCTATAGAATAAAATCCTATGAGAATACACTACGCGAGTTTTCAATTGAAATAATTAAATAAACGCGATAGTAAAAACACTTACTTTGTTCGACGCGAGACCGAAACAAGATGGCGGCACCTCCTTCGATCTGTACACAACGATAGCTAGAGCAAGGATGCCTCGCAATGTGTCAACACGTCAGTCTATTTATAGACTGCTCCTCAAGATGATTGCACACGTAATTTTACTGACCCAGATCATGATCGATTGGAAGCTTGCATGTGAGCATGATTTTGATCAGGGTCAATGAAACGCTTGCTCGTGATGTAAACTTCAATATTACGTAACAGTACATAACTAATACCCGCGACAGATCTTCCCGTACACTATAAATCACGGGTCACGGAAAATATACTTCCACAATGGGAGACATTTATCATACCAATTTATATATGAATTTGGTAAATCTCGATCAAATTTAATACCCCGGTCTCCAGGCCGCGTCTTCAAATGCATTATGGACGACGGATATTTTGTGACCCAAATGAATACAATGAATATACCTTTATTTCCTCGACAAATGTAACACTTTGAACATGGCAACAAAATATTTACAACATACATGTAACGAATGCGATAAGAAACAAGATTTTCCTTTGTTCTGAACAAACGATAGTGCATTCTGCTCTGTAACCATATCAAATAGTTTTAGATTTTGAGATATTTAAGGCCGAAGAAATAAATGACATGAAAAAAAATATTGCATTGACCTTTGCGATTTTCCGAAAACAGAATTGGCTAAGACAATGCGACAAACCCACGGTTTCACACTCTAAACATTTGACAATAAAGTATTACTTAAATAATTGGTCAAGAAATGAAATGCATGTATATCGGTATTATATTAGAGAAGTCCACCCCTTAAGCATCTTAGAATAACTTAGCTCTAAATATTGTTGCCGGAATCTGAATGACCTCTGTACCGTCGTGATTCTTTCATTAATTCTTCACTTAACCTTTCAAAAGATTCAGTATGGTATCTGTTATCATCTTTCACTCTTATTCAATACATTTTGGATCTGCGCTATAGATGACCTCGGGATATCAATGCTCGAAATAATGCTTTGACTGACATTCACAGAAATATCAAAATCATAAAGCAGTATGTTGTGTTTGTGGTAGATGGTTATTTTCAAATCTTATAGCCTTGCAAGGGACTGTACATTATCCCTTTGGGGAAGGTATGTTAACGCGTATTTTCTGGTGTAGTCAACCAAGTATTTATTTAAACAGTATATCACAGATGGATAACCACGTGTATCAAATAGTTCATCATAAAACACGTAACGTGGTATGTTTTGCTACATAAAATTATTTTTGTCAACCGCCCAGATTAAATTGTTAAAACGTTTTTGAGGTATGAAACATTATCTTGACACTAGGCTAGCCAGTTCTTGAATAACGTCCAAGTGCTTATTTCAACGACCTTGGTATGTCGCGGCCGGTGATCGAATCCACCACAACTTCCTGAATATGAGGCAGTTTATCTAACAGCTCGGCCACCGCTCACATTTTTATCATAACAAAACAGTTAAGTAAGTACTCTGCGCTGGGAAAAGTTTCTAGAAAATCTCACCCAGTTTATATAAATGACAATATCGGATCAGTATTCATGGAGTTCCGGACAAACTCCAGTTTATATAAATGACAAAATCGGATCAGTATTCATTGAGTTCCGGACAAAATCCAGTTTATATAAATGTCAATATCGGATCAGTATTCATGGAGTTCCGGACAAAATC
The DNA here is from genome assembly GCA_021229015.1 of Solen grandis. Lineage (NCBI taxonomy): Eukaryota > Metazoa > Mollusca > Bivalvia > Adapedonta > Solenidae > Solen > Solen grandis. The sequence continues at coordinate 7,951,091 of CM037781.1, forward strand.
CAGTTTATATAAATGTCAATATCGGATCAGTATTCATGGAGTTCCGGACAAAATCCAGTTTATATAAATGACAATATCGGATCAGTATTCTCATATTGAGTTCCGGACAAAAATCCAGTTTATATAAATGTCAATATCGGATCAGTATTATTGAGTTCCGGACAAAAACCAGTTTTATAATGTCTATCGGATCATATTCTGTGAAAATATTATATAATACAATTGGATCAGTTTCATTGAGTGGGCAACGTTATATAAATGATATCATATAATATGTTCGAAAACAGTTTCATGCTGTCTGCATCTACTCGGAATTATTACATAAGTTTAAGAAGCAAGTACATATACATATAATAGTTCAGTAAAGTATTTGTTTACGACAATATTTAAGTTTCTTATAATATTTATATGAATCCTAAGTCCATTATCAGTTATACTACTTATAACAAAATAACATTTCGGTAAAGTTCGGTCGGCGACTAACAAACAAAGGTGGCTCTTTTCTTATCTAAAATAAGTACGAACTTGACTGAAAAATCAACTATCTTGTACTTGACATCAATTATACTTGACTATTATAATTTTTATGCAATATTTATAAAGCACTCTTTTCATACCTAAGATACGTTCAAAAGTGCTTTACAATTAAAATTATGTGGAAAAGAAAACAAAAATATTATTAATAAACTTTAAAGATATTAAAAACATAAAGGAAACAATTATACAGTTTATTGTATTTCTAATGTAGAACATTGTTGATCTCATACTGTCACTAAAGCATAAAACATAGCTAAAATGTACATCAGTTGTTATATACCTTTACAAGGATATGGGTTTTAAGAGATCTTTTAAAAGAGTCGAGTGTATCCCACCGGGAGTTCATTCCACAATTTAGAAGCAGCATTTGCAAAGCTACGATCACCATATGTAAATGTACGTGATCTTGGTATCACAAGAGCCATGGAGTTATTTTTGGATCTTTAGTCACGCTGTGGTCTATATAACTTTAACATGTTAGTAATGTAACTTGGGAGATTGGTCATTCAAGGCTTTATAGGTATGAGTCAAAAAGTTAATCCGGTGTTGCACTAGGAGCCAATGAAGTTCCTTTAACACTGGTGTGATGTGGTCGAAACGAGAAATCCTGGTAATGATACGAGCTGCAACACTTTGTACGGTCTGCAGTTTGTTCAAATTGTTTTGGTAGACCACAAAGCAGGGAGTTACAATAGTCAAGTCTGGATGTAACAAGAGAATTTACTAGGGTAGTAGCATCAGTAGTCAGGTATTTTCTTATTTGTCCTATTTGTCGTAGCTGTGCGTAACAGGACCTACATACAGAATTCACGTGTTGTTCCATGTTCATGTTAGAACCGAGAAATGCCCCTAGATTTCGAACACAAGTTGAGAGTTTTATCTCAGCATCACCAACTTTGATTGTTATGTTCGATACACGTTCTGCATTACGCTTAGAGCTAAACAATACAAGTTCTGTTTTATCTGTATTTAGTTTTAGCATATTGTGGTGCATCCAGTGGACAATATCATTTAGACAGGCTTCTACTCGTATTATAACTTCCACTTGTGTACTAGTGTCTGTAAGTTCAAATGATAGATATAGCTAAGAGTCATCTGCATAAAAATGATGCTTAATTCCATGATTTCTACAGATTGCACCTACTGGTTTGTAACTTTTAAGAGAGTTTTGATCCAGACTTTGCTTTTTTATGAGAGGCCTGACATGAGAAATTTTAAATGCTTTTGGTACATATGCCGAGTCTTAAGATAAGTTAATGATTTTCGCCAAAACTGGTAAAAGTTCATCCAAACATAATTTTAATAGCCACGTTGGTATGGGGTCCAATTCACAGGATTTATTTGGAAATTGTAATATGAATTGTTTCACCTCCTTTTGATGTAGCTGGAGTAAATTCTGTCAGATTTCTTACTGGAACCTTAATAGATTCAGTATTTGCGTAATCAAACTCAGTTTGCTTTTTTGAAGATGTACATTTCACTGGAACCTCGACAGATTCAGTATTCGGATAATCAAACTCAATTTGCTTTTTTTGAAGATATATCGCACCTAATGTTTTCTATTTTGTCAATGAAAAAGTCACAAAAGTCCTGCGCCAATTTCTTGGACGATTTATTTGAGGGTAAAATAATGCCAATTGAAACCCCTAAAAGATGTTTAGTCACCTTAAACAGACTTTTCTGGTCATGTCCACAGGAGTTCACTTTGTCAGAATAATAATTAACTCTAGCCTGACTAAGTAATTTATTAGTTTTTGCACATTGGTTTCTGTAGATTTCATGGTAAACTGTTAATTTGGTTTTACGCCACTGTCGTTCAAGTTTACGTTTCAAGTGTTTAGCAGCGTGTAGATCCTCGTGAAACCACGGACAAGATGGATAATATTTTTTGTATGGAGTGGAGCATGCTTATTGATAATTGCTGACAATTCCACTGTGTACTATTTAACCAGGTCTGTGCATTCTAAAGTTTTGTGGAGAATTCCTTATGTCTGAATATTTATAGAGCGCAATCTGCGAAAAGCTACAGTTTTGCTGATGGGAGCAGATCTTGCCGCTTTAACACTGAAAGTCACTGCAAAATGGTATGTGTTAATTTTCCAGAATTATCAGAAAGCCCAGGATCGCTAACTTCTATGTTAGAAACTATGTTGTCAGTATCTCTAGTGATCACGACGTCTAACGTATGTCCACCAACATGTGTTGGTTCATTGGCATGTTGCTGCATACCACACGTGTCAAGACAGCTAATGAATCTGGCAACGTCTCTATCTATGGGAGTGTCTAAATGAAAATTTAAATCACCAACAATTATAATCTAGAAAGAAACACAGGCCATTCTTTTTCTAGAAATTCAGTATTTTTGAAGCCATTCTCTCGTGTTGGTGGTGGTCTGTATATCACTGCTAGACGTAGTGAGTAGCCATTGATAGTCATATTACAGTCCATGAACTAAAAGTTAGCAAAATTACTATTCGCACTTGATTCTACGATATTGATATCTATAGAGGCTTTGTATATATGTGCTACTCCGCCACCGCGTCTACCACAGCGAGGAACGTGTTTGATCTGGTAGCCAGAGGGGACAAGGTCTCTGATACATGTTTTGTCAATGGATGTACCGAGTCACGTTTCTGTCACAGCAAGAAATATTCATTTTTCATCTTATATTAATATTTTAAACAATGGTTGTATTGTGAGTTAAAGAACATTACATCATTTTATACTGTACTACTACACCCATTGCGTCAGTGTTATTAATTGAACACATTTTCGAACATCGTAATTTTTTACGTCTCCGTGACAAAGGAAATGTCTGCATCACTCACATCGCAAACGCATTTATACACAGTATATAATATATGTCATGTTATTCTCAGTTACCTTAATACGATTTATCATTTCAATCAAGAATGTTTATCCACCTATATACAGAGATGGCATTTTCAGTCGTATTAGCCAGACAACTGAATACATCACTCTGCTAACAACATATATCCATGTCCCAAACTCCACACAGTGATCTCCCTTGCAAGCAAAAACATCACTGCCGTCACAAATGTCACGTGATGATGTTAAACTAACAAAATGGCGTCTCCGTCTGCTGTAACAACAACAAAAATATTTTTACTTGTGGCAGTGGTTATCTACAACTGTAAGGGGAGGTAACTACTGCGTGGAATTGGTCCCTGTCCATGCAGCGGTTACTTCCCTTATGGGCATCAAATTGTAAGGAAGGGATTCGAATTGTGTTCGAACGAGTTACATCAGCGAATTTAAATATCGCCACATTTTCTCGTTTAGTTTCATAAACGGCCAAATGTATCGTAAAATGGATTACTTCATGAAAATATTTTAAAACTGTAATTTGATCTATGACCATAACCCTACACCAGCGTAAATGCATTCAATAAGGCACGACAGAAAGGTAATTTCAGCGGATGTACCGTTTCATCTTTGAAATCAAATGAAACTATGGTTACAATCCAGTGCAGCTGGATGCTTCATGTTCTTTTTTTTTTCCCTGTATCTATATACGTCATTTTGTTTCTTGGGATTGAAAATGATGATTTTTTCTGATATATATCGCAACAGAAAAAATCTCTACCTATGTCATACAATAAGTTTGGTTTACATTCGTAAAGACAAACTGTGGTCGATTACATAGGTATATATACCGGTATTAGTTGTTAACAAAATAAAGCCCAGGTCATTATGATACATGTATTTTAATATATCAATCTTTCTAAAAGTATTGCTACAATATTTATAGAACATAAAGAGTGTACATAAATCACACTCACACACATTACATTGTATATTATATACATTCAGTTCCAAAAGGAAGTGTGCACTTTTTAATTTGAAATATTTCGATATTAAGAAACATATCATTTTCAAGTTTCGCACACTGTAACTCGTGTCACAGTGAATTTTTCATCAATCTAGCCAAATATTTACCACGTAACATGCTAGATCGATATGTTTGCTAAATATTGAATAATCTAAAATTATAAAGTGCACTTCTCTTTGGAACTGAGTGTATATACAAAACTAAACCCCACTCATAAAAAATATGCATTTAATTAAAATTACATTATTTTGTTTCATCAAGTATGACCAGTGAACAAGTTCGGGATAGTTTGGGGGTAATTCGAAGACATTGTAAATATTCTTCGGGTCCAAATGCTTCTAGTTCGAATTGGTGACAGGCTTCTTGTATGTCCTTTGCGGATGCAATGCAAAAACAAGTGAAATATATATTCTAAAAGAATCGCTCCCTATCAGGCGTAAAAGAAATTATACCAGTTTAATTTGAAAACAAAGATTGCACGAACTGCGCTTTTATTCCAAGCAGTTAGTAACTGAGTTTTGTCGAATATGTGTGAAAATAAACATCATAATTAATTATAACACACTATGGTGAAATAAAATACCAAACGATAATTGTTTATTAATCCCTATCAAGTATTTAACGAATGTATTCAGTGAACCTGTTAAACAATCTCTACTAAAATTATATCATATAGATTAATACAAATTCGGTTCCCAAATGTGTATTTTAACGTAATATTTGGCTGTGGTTTCTTTTCAGTACAACATCAGTTGCACTACGAGCGTAATCAGGAGGAGACCGACCGATAACGATGGCAAGCAGTTTGCTTCACCAAGCGGCATCTCACGGTAAAACCAGGCATCTTTTTCGAAAGTCACACTATCCTTGACATCGAACTTTACGTCAAAGGCTTCCACAATGTTATCAGCATTTCGTTTGAAATGTACTGGGTAGGTGCGTGTGAAGTTTTCGTTATAGACACGCTCCACGGCATACTCCCATGGTTCTGTCATTTTAAAACTGAATTGATCACGACCTTGTTGTGGTAGAATTTCTCCCTTGATTTTGTTCCAGTTCAACTGAAGATGCCCACTGCCTTCTGCCTGCGATATTTCCACATCTGGAAGAAGCAAGCTACCATAGCGACCTACGTAGTGTTTGAGATCGTCACCGGCATTGAATTCTTTCGGTTTCGGAATATCAAAAATGGTTATGTTCCTCCATGGACTGGGGAACGTGCAGGCAGTTTGAGGAGTTAGCCATGTCCGTTTCCCAAGTAAGATGTCAGATATAAAGGAAAATATGGCGTTAAGTGCATACAGAGGCACGTTGGGGGTCCCAGGGCCGTTGACACTGGCAAAAACTCCAGCGTCATCATCGTTAAACAGCCATATCAGGGAAACGTAGGAAAATAGACCTCCGGAGTGGAAGGAACGCTTATGACCTATTTGAAAAAAAAAATGAAATCGACAGATATTTTCCTGTTGTAGGTAATGCATTTGTGATTAAAGTCATAAATGAATATTACGGAGTAGAGTAGAATACATGTATATTTTTCTGTCAATGTTCCCAATATAATGTTTAAAAGGCAAACTGTGAAGAACTGCTTGCCGAATATTCCTGATAATTTTCAAAACTAAATTCTCTCATGATAACAAATGAGCCATTACCTCAATACCAGTATTAATTCCAGCTTTATCTAATAATAACACCACCAACAACAATATCATCAGTTATATCCAGAATTACAATGGCGTGTACTAATCAACAACTTCAGTCTGTTAAATTAGATACATCAGTCTCCTCTTCAAACACTACTCCTAAGACAAATAATTTAACAGCAACATATACTCTTATTCTTTCTAGGAGAACGTCAAACTCTGTTGATGTAGCAATAACGACAACAATTACACCTGCAAGTTCTACTCACAAGTATATGTTTACGGCATACCTCGATAGGTGGACGTAAACCAGCCGTATCCGTAACCCTTCAATGTCTCGCTCACTGGAAACGTTGGTTCTGACATTGCTTGGGATCTGTATGTTAAAGGTAGTTCGGTCTGAGTCTGAAAAAGATAACTTTACTCTTGCGATGAGTAAGTAATGTGGGGAACATACTTGAAAACTCTCAAGATTTTTTTTTCTTAATATTAAGCGTTCAATTTTCACGTCTGTTTCTGACCGAGAGGTAAGCGCCGGGAGGTAGTGGTAGTAGAGGTAATAACAAGTGGCAGGAATTGTCACAAAACCAGGTTTTCTTTTTGCAATGTTTCGTCCCAGTACAGATTATTTGTATCAGTCAAATAATTTTGTGCTCAATGTCTATTAAATCTAATGCAATTCTGTATAAAGCAAACATACATAGTACGTGTATGTGCAACAAGGATTTTTAACTTACATTTATCCACATTAACTTTGAACAAGACATGAATATGATGCAACAATCTGCTTCTGAAAATGTCACTTAAGCATTCACTTTAACTAAATTCTACTTTTTTTTTTTTTTTTTTTTGTGGGGGTATATAGGAATCACCAGTTGTCTGTCTGTCTATCCCTATTCTTGTAAGCACAACTCCTAAACCTATTTAACCACAAAAAGGGGAGATAGAACCTTTCTCCACTAGCAACTCCTCCTAAACCGTTAGATGGATGTCACACAAACTTTACATAACAATGGCACATCATATGTAAATATGCATAAAGTATGGGATTTCAAATTTAACAACTGAAAAGGGAGATAATCCATTTTCATTTTTTTAGCAGCACTGCATTCCGCCTCAATGAGATGTATGCACCTATAAAGTTTCAAGTCAATACCTCTTAAAATGTAGGAGTTATGCTCCGTGCAACGAATTTTATCAAAGGGGCATAACTCTATCAAAAAATGTCAAACTGCAAAACACAGGTAATATTCTCCAGGGTGACTTAGTGAAGGCACTTCTGTTAAAGTATGGACAAAATTTATTCAGAAATGTAAAAGTTGTGCATGAAAGAATATTTCCCTTTATATTACATCCGTTAGGGGGCAAAGGGCCATGACTGCATCAAAAATAGTCAAACCACAAAACCCTGACAATATGCGCCAGGTCACTATGTAATAATGCTTCTGTAAAAGTTTGGGCCAAATCCATAGTAAAATGTAGGAGGAGTTGCACAGAAGATATTTCCTATATATTCATATGTGAAAAAATAACAAAGGGCCATAATTGCATCAAAAATAGTCGAACCACAAAATTCTGACAATATGCGCCAGGTCACTATGTAATAATGCTTCTGTAAAAGTTTGGGCCAAATCCGTTTAAAGATGTAGGAGGAGTTGCACACAGAAGAATATTTTCCTATATATTACATATGTGAAAAAATAACAAAGGGCCATAACTGCATCAAAATAAGTCGAACCACAAAACCCTGACAATATGCGTCAGGCCACTATGTAATAATGCTTCTGTAAGAGTTTGGGCCAAATCCGTTGAAAAATGTAGGAGGAGTTGCGCACAGAAGAAATTGTTTACGCCCGCCCGCCGACATACCCCAATCAAATAACCAGAGTTTTCCTTCGGAAAACCTGGTTAAAAATAGCACTGGTTCTCCCTTGCTTGGTGTGAGCATTGCACACATACATAGCACAGGGATAACAGATTGAATTAACATTTATATGTTATCGTTACATAGTTTATAAAATAAACACGGATGCCCACAAAAATATAGCGTAAGGTTTTAATTTAAACAATTTCTTGAAATTATGAAAATGCTATAATACCTGAAAAGCTTTACTGAATCTCTCCTCATCCACAAGCTTGCGTGACGAATTTGTTTTTCCTTTTTTGAGATTGAATCTTATCCACTTTACAAAATCTTCAGCATTTGACATCAGTAAACCAGCCGGTTCGAGTGGAGATAATCTAGTAGAATAAAGAAACTACTAGATATATATTGAAAGCTATGATCTGCATCAGAGACAAGAAAACCAATTAGTTGATGTTGATTTACGGAAATACAAAAATGATTAAAATTTAGGTGATCTTTTTTAAAAAGAAAAATAAAAAAGTTAACGTTGATCGGGACGCAAGTCTGTGCAATTTAAATTAATTCCTATCCACTGTTCTTGAGTGGGAATAGATATTGGTGCCAGGAGAGGACATGCAAAATGAAAGCCGGGTGACATTCTTCCCTTATCTTGGAAGGTGATCGGAGGGGTTAACAAAGAGAACATTTTGAATGGTTTTAAGCAATTTGCTTTCATGTTATTAGAATTACATGTATTTCATGTTTATATGTTTAGAAGTAGTGACACAGTGTTTGCGATGTGTATCTAACCTGCCTGTCCGCCTTCTCTGACTTCGGCTATATGACATACATGCTTCGGAATACTTAAATATTAATGTGATTAAAAAGTTTTTTCGATAAATTCATTTGGAATCATATATTTCACAACGTCAGCAAATAACGTAATTTACGTTTTCTGATTTCTACCAGTACTTTTCCAAATGCTCAACACTTAGACCATATTTTTTCACGGTTTGGACCAGTACTTTGCGGCCCCATCGGGCATCATATGCCTAGCACTGTATATGTAGTATTTTCTAGTTTGGACCAGTACCTTGCGGCCTCATCGGGTATCAAATGTTTAACTAGCAATGGATCCATAGTAATTGTCTGAGTGTGTAAATCGCTGTGCTCGTAGAATAAATAACTTAACCCTTTCCCTCATATAGACTCATTTTGACGCACTCAATAGGTACCATATAAAGCCTGATCTACAGAAAACCACACTTAAACCTTTCCAAATTTAATTACAAAATCCTCATTTCCAGACCACTGAGGAGCAGCGAACAGCATAAAACCTGATCAGCCTGCGAGTTACTCGCAGGCTGATCTGGTTTTATGCTGTTCGCATAGGTCTTTTCATGGTGTCCTCTATGAGGGAAAGGGTTAAGAGACATGCAGATCTGCAAGTTCCATTCCAAATACCTGCTCACGACGTACGTGTTATTTATATGTCACACGTAATAAAACGTGTAAAGATATAAATAGGTCTTGCCAATTTATTTATGTAATCTGTTGGGGTTTTTTTTATCTTTTTTTGTTGGTTTTTTTTTTCTTTTTTAAAAAATGTTTCGTTTTTTCTCTTTGAAACTAACTAATGCTGGTCCATTAATTAAAGTATGAAATCATATTTACTATATTTTACAATAATAATAGATAATACACGCATGTACGAGAAAGAATGGTTCATTTCATTACATTTATATCTATATTTGCTTGAGAAGGGTGTTTTTTATTTATTTTTTATTTTTATTTTTATTTTTTTTTCAAAAAAAGAAAATGCATTTTATCTTAAAATATTTTAAGGAATTTAAATAGGTAAGTAGAAGTATCATCTGAAAAGCGATCGATGTTATTCGTTTGTATTAATCATAACACCCTGTAAAAGATCTATTATCGAAAGCGAAAAATAAAAATATCTGTCGATGTTAGTAATGATGTCATTTAATAGTTTCAAGAAATTTAAAATGTATATATCTTATAACGTCATATGACAGGTCTAATAATAATAAAGCGAAAAAAATGAGTAGGCTTTGGAAAATTAAAATTTTTTACTCTGATAATATAGTTCTAAAAAAAAGAAAATCATTATAGAGTACTTACAGAGTAATTTAGTTACATTACGTAATAATGGACGTCTATTGCATGCTAGGTATATAAATACTATAAGTTAGATGACTAAGTATTATGTTAATATCTTCATACTTTCTTTAGTTTTTTTCCAAAATGTTTTATAGTTTCATGTTACCACAATAATTACTTTCCGAGTAAATAAGGTTTTGATAAGACATATAATTTCTTTTCCAAAATTAAAAGCTAAATATGGAAAACAAAAAAAGCATTGAAATCATATTACTTTATATCTTATTTCTTTTCACTTACGTGTATATTCCATAGGTACCATTTTGAAGCATACCTTCCTTCATGATGTATGGTTTCGCCGCATTTTTTGCTAAGACGTCATTGTCGGATTTTATGACAAATGTCGACTGCATTCCGATAGGTTCCAGTAAGCGTGACGTCAGTAAATTTTCCCAGCTGTCCTTGCCAAGAATCTCTGTTACGTAACCTAGCACCACGTACATCATGTTGTTATAGAGGAATGAGGACCGCAACCCGCTGTCACTGTAAATGTATTTCAGCCGTCTGAAATAACACATGAAATGGGGTCAATGAAAAGTAGTTGTAATAGGGCTAGTAGCATTTAAAAAGAATTTTATTTTAACTAGAATTAAACGCCAAAGGGTGAAATAAGCGTTCTATTTTTGAAGGTAATAGATGTGTGTAAATAAGAACTTATTCACCGGGTGTCTATGTTTTGGTTATGACATTGACACAATTAGTAACCTTACAACTTGTCCTACTCAATTGTCCCATGAAGAACTCGTTTTTGTTCCAAATTTAAAAAAAGATATTGCGCAAAAAATGGCCCGTGAGATCTTCATATATAGAGAGTAAGTGAAGTATGGTGCCTGCGTGACCTAAGAGTATTATGAGCGGAGCTTCTTGCGGCGGCGACTGATAACGTCATGCTTAAGTTTGTTATGCATGTTATCCATATATAGTGCATGGTTTTCTCGAATTGGGCTTGATTAACTTGCACACTATACATGATTGCGCGCATGCGCACTCATATATGTATGCGGGTTAATCAAGATCACAGGTGAAGACAAGCAATATATGTCTTATGCGTTACTTGTCTCGTGACTTTTCATGCAGCTGGTCCAAAATATTGAGCGCTTTGAGTATAAAAGAGAACCCCAATGAAAATGACCAATCAGTGAAAGGAAAGTTGAAAGTTTCTCCTGGAAATCCTGTACATCTGACAAAAGAATCATAAGGGCTAGAGCACAATTTTCCGCTAAGCATGCGGTATATCCCATAAAAGTTGATTAAAAAATGTTTAAAGCAGTTTCCTTCTCTGAATCGAGGCAAACTATGCTACTTGTGACCACTTAAAATGACGTAACACACCACGTAGTATGCAACAATCTCCGGGTTTGTCGTGGACCTTGGGCTCTACCCTTCACATCTCTCTCCCTCTATCCTTTAAAGTTACTCTCAATTTTTCGTTCATGCTTTTGCTCCAATAGTAACTTTTTTTCTGTTTCTTTCTCTCATCATGATTTTAGCTGTCAAACTTCATGAAAGATACGGACAGGAATATCACCACGTACGGGAATCGAACGCACAACCCCCGGATCAGTGGTTCAACATCTAACCACTTCGCGATGCGTTCTCCCACCACTTTTTATGTCAATGTTCACATGAATAATTAAGAAAAAGACAACAAACAGTTGGATTCGACACTGGTCGCGATGCACTAGCTGCGATTTGCTCAGTAACATCAGTAAATAATCACGTTTGATCAAAATCATCTTGATCAAATCGCCATTAAATCTTAATAATCATCTTCACTTGTTGATGACCAAGCAGTAATAATAAAAGCGTGGTGTGATACTTCGGTCTATTATACGTTTCTCTACGTAATAGTTAGAACATATTAAGTGAAATCTTTATTTTAATGATAAGGAAGGGGTGGAGCGAGCGAAGCGAGCGAGTGCCTTCTTAACCATTTCGATTTCACTTTATGTTCTAACTTACTTAGGATATAACGTACAATTTGATTGGACGACATGCGCGTCATGTGACATCATTTATGTGTAGTGCATGTATCAGTAATTTGAATTTGTTTTTCTATTTCAAAACAGTGTCATTGTGCCTTATCAAAACTGGCAGCACAATTTGGAGCCGGCGATCTGGATTTGATATTGAACATGCAAACAGCCCCCCAAGTCAGCTATGGAACATTTTAACACAAAACCTTATAGTTGAATTTACCTAAAAGTAAAACTTCCGTAATACTTTTAAAAGGTGATGAAAAAATGGACTGAACATGTTGAAGTTACACACGTTTTATATTATACTACTATGAACTGTGATTTTCAGAGCGAGAGAGACAGAGAGAGACTGTGTATGTTGCGATGTTCCTATTCTAAAAGTTTGTAAACCGAGAGTCCGCCATTATTGTGCAGTTATCTGGATAAATGCATGGTGCGGTTATTTTGATAACTGCATGGTTTTGCATCAGTTATTGCATGGACGGGATAACTCCGTCCTCTATAAAGTGTGCGGTTTTCAGTTTAAACATGAGTACTTTTCAACAAAAAATACTCAGGTCGTGTTACAAGTAGCCTTCTAAAATGTACTCTGAACTGTACTTAAAACATCACGCGAAACTGTCAATCAAACGGTAGGCGGTTCCATAATGAGAGGTCAAATGCAAAACTTAATGGCGTACGTGACAAAATATAAATATGTCATCGTTTAAATTTTAAACTTTATGAATTTATTGCAGCGTTCCGCTTCGCATTGCTTGTGACAATATGTGTGTGTGTGTGTGTGTGTGATTTAGATACATATCTTGCACATCAAGTGACTTTAATGTTGCTTCAAATAAAACAATGCAATTGTGCACTTGAACATACTTTCATGATAATTATCAAACTATCAGACATAAGTTTCAAGGAAAATTGCTGAAGTGTATACTTGAGTTAAATGCAACATTGACAGTATTGTAACGTTCATTCATGGAATATTTTTTACATGAGAGAGATTAATATAATAATGCCCCCCTGCAATAATTAGATGCAAGTATGGTACCACATCCTGACACACGATCAGCCATGAACTACCCTCATCAACACTTACACATGCATGTAAGTGCGACGGAAAGATGCTTTACCAGTATTATAATGAGAGGCTTTGACATTCCAACACACGACCTTCCTTCCTCGATTCTATATTTGTAATCAATGTCCGTCAGGACATGTTGTGACTAAGTCAGAGCAGTTATAAGAAAAAAATAAAAGTGGTAGTAGTAATACTAGTAGTAGTAGAAGTAGTAGTAATAGAATCTAACTTCATCAAGATCTTGTTATTGACTCCTTTTGGATACCCGCCAATGAAGCCATAGTCGGTCACGGAAGAGAGGCCGGTTCTGTGAGACAGTAGGTCGGCCAACGTCACTTCCTTTGTAAGATTTTCCGAGTTGAATTCAAGATCGACACCCTCGATATCCACAAGTTTAGTATTCCAGTCATATCTGCAAGAGATAAAATATGAATGCAGCTCGTTTCACTTCAAAATAAAAACGAATAGGTTTCAGTTTATTATCGTCCACAAAGTTTCATTTTCTTTAAATATCTTGATTTAGTTGTTTATATTAAATGCATGTCCAAGTCTGCTATGAATGTTGACATTTTCGTAGCTAACGCATTACACGAAAACAGTGCCAACCGGGTAACTTTTATGCAAATGTAAATGTTAATGAAATATATACAAATATATAACTTAAGCATTTCGTTATACACCACACTTAACAAACTCCATATGATGCCTATAGGCAATACTGATGCTATGTAACCTAATTTCTGTTTACATGACTTCCATTTCACGCCAAATGAAACTTCCGATTCAAACTCACCCAACATGAAAATTAATCATCATTCGCGATATTAGTATAGGTGATGTGGTAGTTCAACCAGGGTTTTGATAGGTGTTTCAATTTTTATCCAGTTAACGTGGGAAACAGTAAAATTACAGATCTTTTTTCGCAGCCGAGAAGGTCCCGCAAACATGAAAGCATTTCAATTAAATCTTACTTAGTTTCATATTAATGGTAAAACATGCAAAACTAGGAAAATACGAGGTTAATTAAGGTAATCCATCTACCATTTAATTGTGATCATGGTCCAACAAGTGATCGTGGGAATTTTCATAGTAAATGCAAGCTTTTATAGACTTAGAGCTTACAGCCTTTAACCCCAAGTCAATGGATGCTTGCATCTGCAATGAAGTCTTTTTAAGCATTTGAAGGATCATGATTATAATGTAATGATGGATGGATTACCTTAAATTGCAATGCCATTGACTCTTATTGTACTTTACATTATTGTATGGCTAAAACTAATGACATAAACATATGATCTATATACATTAGAAAGAATGTGTACTTGTAAATGCAAGGTTAACACTCTATCCAATATATACTTTTAATATACTTGCAATTTATAACGATGAGCTTATGCATGTTTATGTTAAAAATAAAATTTCTGTTCTGTTCTGCTAAGACCGTGCGTTCGACAATTTAATGATATGCCAACACAGATGGTGGTGATAAGTTCAGAATTAATGTATTAGTTATCGTTTATATTTAATGGAACGTATCGCAAGCGTCGCGAAGCGGGGCGCTCCGCTAAAATCATAACATTTTTAATTCAGTTCAATGATTTATTGTACAAAAGGCCTCCGGCCCATATACATAAAACATGTTATAACATACAACACATGTGATAGCAGTTGGTAATATTTGAAGGAAAAAATACAAGATTTGTCATTGAAATATTAAAAAATGCATAATACTCAGTTCCCAATTCTTTAATCAATGCCTGTTAAAAAGAGTTTCCGTTTTTCAAATGTATCGTATAAAAAAACATAGCAAGGTTTCGAATTACAGTTTTATTGTTGCATGCCATCGGATTGTAGTATTTCATCGCTATAGGATAATTTTTATAAAAAAATCAGATATATAGAGTTCTCTTAGATCATTATATAAAGCACACAGCAGGGTAAAATGATATTCGTCCTCCTGAGTGGGATTACAATATGGACACATGCGTTCTTCTTTCGATATATTATGGTGTCGACCGGTCTAAATTAACAGGCAATGACAAGAACTTCTGAATTTAGCCATACATTTTCAATTTTTTCTAATATCTTTTACCTGTACATAATTTTCAACATCATAGTTTATTTTAAAATTTACATAATGTGTTAATTGTCTATTTTCTAAACAACGAGATTGCCATAGTTGTATTGGTTTTTAAATCTATTTACATAGTTGTATAAGAATAACTTTTGATTATCTACAAATTGATTTTCCCATGTATCTCCCAAACCATTTTTATATAGGTTTTGTTTAACTGATGTTGCCCAATTTAAACTACAATCATATTTAAAGTTTGTCATGTACGCCATACAGCTTTGCCTTTGACCTCGTCTGATGGACCCGCCTCCCGTTTGATTGACAGTACAAGTGATGTTTAAATTAAGAGTTAGTATCACTGGGTACATATTATAAGGCAATCATAACAAAACATGGCGCCGCCCATAATACCCTTAGGGCACGTAGGCAACATACATGACCAATACCTCATGCATAATTTTATACAATTTATTTTCCAAATTCTGAATGAAATGCAAGCAGATCATCAAACGTAAGTAGGCTAAACTGTTAATAATTTAAATTTTATGAATTTATCGCAGCGCTCCGCTTTGCGTCGCTTACAATACGTTCCATAACTATTGAAAACTGCATATTTTCACGAACAGTTTCTTCGTCCCGCTTAAATGCGACAGGAAATAACGAAAAGAAGATAGAATATACTAGGAGTCTCATAGGAAGCTAGCATATGGGCTTCAGGATCAAATGGCCTGGGCCCCTATTTCTTGTATTCGCGCTATAATCAAGTCGAGCAAAATTTTCCAGAAAAGGAATAAAAGGAGATGGGGTATAAAATAAAGAAAGTGTTGCTGATATACATATAGGGTATTATCGTGATGAGATGAACATGATCCGAAAGAAAGATCCACTATCGATTAATATATAATATATCCCTATAATCAAAAACAATGGAATGAAACGAAGCACATTAACATCAAGTAAAATGCCTACGTCACTTCACATAATGATATTGACAAAAGGCATGCATCGATACCAGCAAGTGCACGATGCTGTTACCGAGCACTATGGCAACGCACTTTGGAGTCCAATGTCCTATGGGGTCCGACCCAAAAGTGCGTTACGCACTTTGGGGTCAGAATTGGAAATCAAAGTGCGTTGCATTTCTTGCATTACTACATCCAGAACTCTGAACATAAATTAATGTTTATGAAATAGCATACATTTATATGGAAGAAGCTTCCATGAGTTTTACCAGTCTTAGTAGTTAATTTGCTGATATGAAATGACATTAGGGCATTTAATACATTTTCTATATAGACAAAAAAGGAAAATTTAAACTGTTTTATAGATACTTTTTAGGATTTTTCATGATTATAGAGAATAATTACAGAAACATTTGTATGGAACTAAAATGTGGACCATCGTCCTTCGTTTTGAGTTATCTGCCCCTGAATGTTACATTTTAGCACTTTGGGCCATATTAAAGGGCTCAAAATTCTCAAAACTCAAAATTTATTTTACTTATACCTTATATAATTGCTTATTAATTTTTTTTATTTCAGTTATTATGCAAAATTTGAAACCATTTGATCTAATAGAAGTTCTGCTATGTTTAAAACTGTAAATATATTGTTTTGTTTTGTTGTTTTTTTTTTTCTCGAAAAAGTGGAGATAATTTGAGGAAACCTTACATATATTTGCATGAGTGATAAAAGTATAAAATGTGTCGCATTGAATTTCTACAAATTTTGTACAGAAACGGGGAATAAAGTACTGAACATTGATTTTGAAATCTAATGAGGTTTTGTTTGTCATTTTGTTTGAGTTATCTGCCCTTGAATATGGCTTCAAAGTGCTAAAATGTCACGTTTAGGGGCAGATAACTCAAAAGGTAGGACGATGACCCCCATTCTCTATAATCATGCAAAATTTTAAAAAAAATCTATGAAACAGTTTAAATTTTCCTTCTTTGTCTATATAGAAACTAGAAAACGTCATTAAGGAGTGTTGTGTGAACTTTTTGGACACATTTTACGAT